>VXAY01002809.1:155965-226906 GCA_013399855.1 Oxyruncus cristatus
AAAAAAAAAAGCTAAAATAGGGAACTAAACTGCTTCAATAAAAATTAGTTCCCCAGAAAATTCTCTGTAGTAACTGTTACTGGAGAAACTTTTAAGCAAAGTACTACTGATCAGGAAAAAATAGATCAAGTGGTAGGTTATATGCACTAATAAACAGTCATCACAATAGCTCACACTCCCTAAAATAGCATGAAAGGATAGTTAAGTGACAAATCATGAGCTACTTCAGAAATGAAGAACGAATGATTTTCTGTAATCCTCCTAACTTTCTAATGCACTGGAAGGCTGAAGAATATAGGTCCTTTTGTGAACTTTAGCTAGCCATTAGTCATTAATAAACAAATTGTCTTGCATTACTTGTGATTAGAGACAGAAATATATAAATATATATAGTGAGATAAAAAATAATCAAAGTACACCTGGTTATTATTTGTAAAGACTTAACTGTAAGTTTTTAATGATTAATTTATCTGGCATCTAATACCTTAATAGATCATGAGAAACATCAAGGGAGGAATGTGGTACTGCATTTTTAAAGTCTCTTTCACTCTCACTGAATGATAATAGGCATGGAAGCTATCATTAGTCTTGTTAGATGATGGTTCCTTTAGGAATCTCTTATATGTTACCTTTTAGAAGGAAGGTCAGAGAAAATCCCCCTGGGAGTCCCCTTGCAGGATACAGCTAACACAAGCGTAAACTGTATGGAAATGGCTAAATTATCTTTAGAGAGACCTTGGTCTTTCACATCAATCAGACCTTTCTGAACTAGTAAAACAGATAAGCATCCTGCTTGTAAGACTGTTATTATCCATATGTTTGTCATGACTCTCACAACAAATTTGGAATAAAAAGACCGTTGTCTTACCTTTCTAGTCCGTTGGTAAATACTAAAGGTAGGTGCAATTTATTTTAGTAAGAGCTACATGAACTGTTAGTATAAAAATGTAATATTTCAGGTTGTGGTTAAATTCCAGAGAGTCAGGAAACATAAAAGTTAATGCTACAAGAGCAACCTTGATGCTACCAGTGCACATATCTTGTGTATTTTATGGTATGAGTTTTACAGCACAATCAATAATCTATTAAGCTTCACACTTAACAAGGAAACAGGATTAGGAATGGAGTATTTATGATCAGTAGTTGTTGAAAACTTTGTGGATTTCTTTACTTTTCTTGACTTTGATTATTTTAACTTGATGTTCTGCATTTAAATTCATTTTAGTTTTGAAGATTTTTGGAGAATAGGTTACTTGCAGTGTTCACTTTATTTTCTTTTTCTTGTCAAATAAAACTTTTAGCTTCCTATGCCATTAGAAAAAAAGACATGGGAAAGGGGGAAGACAAGCTGTATGCTCATCCACTCTTTTTATCCTAGTAGAATAGCTCATGTGGACTAGAAAAGAAAGTGGTAATAGTTATTTCGTATTTTGCCCATAGTGACTGTAAGCTTGCTTTGGTAAAGGAATTTTGACCAATAATTTAGAATTTTCATTGTCACAAAATCTAGATGAACTTTGGAGACACTCTACGAAATGGTTGAAAATGCAACCAACAATGGTCGTGTTTTCAAAGCCATAGAACAAAACTGATAGAACAAAGAATACTTTTCCTATAAAAAACACCATTTGGCAAAGAACAAATTTTCTCTAGGGGAATTCTGATTTTGTCTTAAACTTTTGGTTTTATTGTAAGTTTTAAATTTCTGCATAATAGGGATTTTCAAGCAGCAATTTAAAATTTCACTCTTCTTTACACTCAACATCCAATCATCATAATTTGGGCATTCAGGCATTGCAGAAGAAATAATAATTAATTCCTTTAACAGATATCTTAGGGCTGTACTTGAATCCTATTATGGCACCCAAGGGGAGCATAGTCATGTACAATCAAGGTGATGAATAATTTGTGCCAATAAATAATCATGACTCCCTATTGCCTTCTGGGAAATAATGAGGAATGTTGGACAGGCTGCACAGGCTTGTAGCAGGAACTCTGCATATGAGGCACATAGAGCTACTTTCATGAAATATTGGCTATTAGCCCATTTCTTACTTACAAGAGTAACTCGTTTACAGAGTAAATTAACCTCTAAAAGAAACTATCCTTTCAGAAGTTAATTGTGAAATTATTTTATGGTGTACCCTACCTTCTCTCTATCAACTCTTGCCCTGTGAATTTATTGGGTACCCTCATATTTACTGGGTATTAAGGCTATGTTAGCAAGATTGCCTAAAGAAGTATATGACTGGTAATTGCTACTGTCATACCCAGGCTACATTGGGATACATCAGAGAACTCTTAGTCTGAGAATCCTACTGACATTTAAACATAAAGTGTCCCTGACATCTCTTGCTGTTATAGCTCACAGGTCTTTGTCTGTCTCCAGACAGACACCCTTTCCTGTTACACTCTTCTTCATACTCATCGGCATTAAGTGAGGTAATTGTGGAAAACATAGGTGTATCTGAGGAAAGACTAAGTTTGGGGGATCTGACTTATTTCTCACCTAAAGTAGAAGTAAAATTCTAAAAACACATTTTCTGAGATTCTGTATTTAAAGTACTACAATCTGTGCATGAGTGGCAGTAATAAGCTTCTCCAAATCTACTGAACTCAATCCCTCTTGCATAATTCTCCATGTCTGTGATTCATTTTAGATTCCCTAATCCAATTCTCACCATGTCTGGATATATTCTCTTTCCTCTTTTCTCATTCAACATTTTAAAAGGTATCTTTTCTCTACCACTCCATGAAGTGATGGCTGTTACAAGGCTTTTTTTCAGTGGACTAGCAAGGCTCACAACAATGTCTAAAAAAATAACTCTTGCTGCATTCTGAGAGACATTGTAAGCAAGCTAAAAATCTATTGAAGTCCAAATGTAAATGTAAGTCCTGCTCAGTGTTACATTCAAACTAAAATTAACTTAGTGGTCAATGTCTTGTTCACATCAGTTCTTTGGAATGGAAATATATCCAGGTGTTGATATGAAAATGAGGATGATAACCTCTCTTTTCTTAAAGCGTCAGTTCCATTCCATAGATCTTACTTCTTCAGGAGAGCTTGAGCGACGTGGATTACCTTATTCTGAGGAAATAATGTATCCACAGAAATTTGCTCAAGAAAGATCTCACAGAACTCTGGCTTTGGTGATTTCTATCCTATTTGTATGGTTATTGAGGCACAAACATGTTGTCCCCAGCAAATCTTTCCAGTGCAGTCTTTCCAGTGGTTTTCCAAATTTGCATTCACAAGATGGATCCGCACGTGCCTATGTGCTGGAAACAGAGACCTTTTCATCTCAGGAAGGCTGCACCAGGAGGACCCTATTTACTTGTCTTTCACATTTTTGTCACTTTACTTCAGTTTTGCTATTCCATTTATGCTTCTCTGTTACTATATCTGTATGTTGATCAGCCTTCCTTCAAATTAGTTTCTCCTGAGCTCTAGCTAGACTCTTGGGCATTTCGAAATTCCTTGGTTCTTCTTTTACAGCCCCATAAAGTTTTGTAAAGTTTTCTTTCAAAAAAATAATTTTACTTTTTAATTGTCCAACTTTTATAGAAATATTTTTTGTTATTTTTCCTTTAATTAGCAGCTTTTTTTTTTCTGTTAAGCCTTCCATGTTGTTTGCAGTATGAGAGAGAATTATCATTTATTCTCAGGGTCTTGACCATTGGCTATTTTTCCTTTTTCTCTAGCCAAGTAATATATTTGTTATAGCTTTAAAATTAGGAACAGAAGGGACAAGAAAAGGAAATATTTCTCCTCATTTCCATGATACTATTACAATCGCCTTAGCCAAATGTGAATGAGGCCGCTCTCCTCCAGTTAAAAAGAAAATAAGGCTCTTTTGAATTTGGAGTTCCTCTTTAGATCACAAGGGTGAACTTAGCACCTCCTCCTAAGCCTGGCACTAACCTAGCACAAACGCGGATGAACTGTCTTGGAGCCAGCAGTAGTGGCTGGCTAGAAAACTTTAGTGCCATGGCTGAGTTCCTAGCATCAAATGTAGCCCAAGCCTAGCTCTCTCTCAGTTTATGACTCTGGAATCAACTCTGCTACTCTGCTTTTTCTTCTATTTTTTTTTCCTTTTTTTTTTTTTCTTTTTTTTTGTCTTTAAATGAACCTATTGTTTCTCTGCTATCTCTACCTATTTTTCTTTTCAGGCAATTGCATGATGCATTGGACGTGCTCTGTCCCCAAACTTCTAACAAGTGCTTTTAACCTCGGTGTGGGAATCTTTATATGATGTCAAAAGGACTGTTCTCTCAGAAAAGGTTGCTCATGACTTGGCAAAGAAAAGTAGAAAAAAAGGAGGAAAGAGAAGGGAACATGCAGGAAAAGAAGAAAATGGAAAAACAAATGTGGAGCAAGAAAGAAAAAAATAAAAATGGAAAGAGGAAAAAAGGAGGTGAGAGAAGGGAAAAAGAGGCAGAATAAAAAAAAGAGAAAAGAAGCAGTGGAAAGAAAAGAGAAAAATCATTTACCATTACGGTCCTAAAAAAAGGCTTTCTTAAAAGAACTTGAATACAAAAATCCTCATTTCACTCTGCTTACTAGCCAGTGAACTCACAGTAAAAATATTCCAACATGTCTTTCACTTCACCTTAAGAGAACATAAACCTGAGACTGAAGTGCGACCTCAGATAGTAATGGGATATCCTTGGCCTAAAATATCACTATTCAGGGGATATCCCCCAGTTCAATTTCTTTCTCATGGATATCAACAAAAAGTGCCATTCATTTGTTGTCATCAAGGATCAGTCTGTTTCTGACAATGGTGTCTTTTCTCCTTTTTCATGAGGTTCCATATGGAAATTGAAATAAAAATAATTAACCTCCAGAAAGACTGGGTGAAATTATTTTGTTTCCACCACAGATCACCAGACTTTGCCTCAAGTCAAAATTTGCTACCATCAAGACTTCATTTGTTAAACAGGATTCAAGATCAATAACATCTGAAAATGGTTATCAAATAAGGTATACCAGGATTTCTTAATGCAGAAAGAGTGTAATCAATAAATAAGTAAAAGATCTAAAGTAAATGTTACTCCATGAGAAGAAATGAGGAATTCCCTCAATTTTCCTGGTAATGTCATATTGTTGCACAACTGTAGCTGTTTTATTTATAATAACAGAGATTAATTTTCTGAAATTAAATTTATTTTTAATTGTTTAAAATGCCATTATCATCTGCTTTGCCAGCTTAGAATGGAGCTGTGTCTTAATATAAGAGAAAAAAAAAAACATTAAATTTTAGTGATGGCAATCTCTACATTACATCTTCATTTTTTTCACTAAGATTTTGTGTTAAAATAGTCTTTTTTCAATGACAAATTTTAATATTAAATAATAGCTTTCTCACCCATCATGTAGAAGGGTGAAGTATGTTTTACTTCTGGATTGTTACACAATTAATTGAATTACAATTTGTATCAACATATAACTTAAAGTGGAATGCTTTTAAATAGTCAAACAACCTTACCTCCATCAAAGCTCTATTTTTGGTTAACAAAATTATATAGTGCAAACCCTTCTCTATATTTTCAAATAAAACATAAAACTCACCTTCCTCTAATATTTGTAGCATGTCTTATATGTCCTGCTATTGTTTCCTTAAAATTATGTTTAAACGAATGTGTGAAATGCAACCAGAATCTTCAATTTAGCTTCAAGTAAATGAGAATATTCAGTGTAAAGATTTAAGGTGCAGCTGTTTCTGCCATTCATTTTGGTAATCACTGTACATAAATTTATACACCATGAAAAGCTTTATTCATGTTCATATGGTGTGGAAATTGAAAGAAAAACTCTAAATTAATTACCTTTTTAAACAAAGCAATTTAGATTTATCACATGCAGCAAGGGAATTTGGTCACATATTATAAAGTTGCTGTAAAATACTGAAATGAAATATGAGTTAGGAAAAAAGGTTTACGCTCTGTAGAGACTTTAGGATGTGAAAAGCAAATTAGCTGCCCCTGACTTCAATCAGTGTGCTCTTATGAGTTTGGGTTAAGTCTACCTGCTGCAGGAGCCTGGTGCCCTCCAGAGAAATGCGAGGCAGCACGAATGCTTGTCTAGAACCACCTGGGACTTTTCCATCCGCAGGAGCAACTTTTAGAATATGGACTTCAGCTGCTGAGGTAACACATTATTATTATTTTTCCTTCACACCTTACTAATAAATGTCAGTCTAAAGCGATTATATAGCAATATGTTTGCCTGAATACAATAAAAAGAACTTACTCTCTTCTGCTTGGAAGTGTCATTTTCTTCCACGTGGAATAAGTCAGTGAGTATGTGGCAAAGCATTGCTGCTTTGACTTGTGTGAATGCCTCCATTATTTCTCATTATGAACCTCAAGTTCCTCACTGCATATGCTTGATTATATCCCAGTATACCACCAGTTATTTATTCAGGTAGTGTTTGCCAGAATGCATCCACCTTTAATTTACACTTGGAGAAGGAAACATCAGTTGATGAAATAATTTGCAGCCTGAAATAGATCTTCATGAAAAGGAAATACACTCAATATTTTTTGCCATAAGAAAACTATGCTATAAGAAAACAGTCACCCAAATATAGAGGGTGAAAAGATTATTTTTCTATTTCTTTCAAACACAGACATGCAATAATGTTTGCTTCATAAAGAATATAAAATTACTGGAGAATATCATTCAGGGAAGGAAAATTTTTTAAGACTTAATTCTTCAACACTGTTGTTCCAGCATGCTAACAAAATCAATGCTAACAAAAATCACCTCCTTTTTATCTGTTATTCTTTTGTTCCATTGAAGTAACTCAAGATCAATACGTATCGATTTGCTCCCTAATTATATTAATTTTACTTTGGAAATTAGGGAGGCCATAATGAGAATGTGAAGTTACTTGAAGACAGTACATTATAGGTAGTCTAATTTAGCAGGAGTCTGTGCATGAGATTAATTCATTAAAAGCAGACAATTACCATACAAACAGGGGAGATAAATAAGATTTTCTCCTTTAATTTGCATTTTATATATTCCTTTGTAATTTTTAAACACTTAAATGAATTTATAACCTAACTATACTTTTAATGTATATCCATTTTATTCCTGGGGAATATAATTGCATTTAATTTTAACCTTTAGCTTTGTCTTTTAGGCATAGCATTTTAGAAAACGAGATTGTGGCATCTAGGTATGAGATATTTTATGTGACATTTTTATTAAGAAAAATAATGAAATGCTAATACTTTTAACATTCCAACTTTTCTTTCCACTAAACTTTTCTCCACTTACAGAGAGTAAGATGTTCAGTTGACACATAATGACAGAGGAAATGAAGGTAGTTTGACCTGTCTTGGCTGAGGATCTGGCTCATTAATGTATCTAGGCCATAAATAACTATCTATAAATGTAATGGAAATCATTATCCCAGTAGGACAGCCCCATATTTTATCAATGCAAATGATTGCTCGATTATATGATTTCTTTGAAAAACTTGATTTGTTGTTTGATGAAGTTAAAATGGACTGGCTTATTGTGAGAATGATTCTCTCCTTGTTGATTTTGCTTTATATACCAGCATATTCCAGAGAATTGAGATACTTCATTCTTTGTTGCTTTACAGCTGAAGGGCCAGGAGTATCTCCAGTGAAATACCACAAAAGTAATCACACTTGTGTAATTTAATGCCTGTAATGAGAGAATCAGACCCAAGGGATCTTTAAAAGAAACTTAGTGTGATTTTAAGCCACTTGTAATGTAATTCTCCTTAAAACTTAACAAAAAGTCCTCTAGCAAATTGAAGACTGCTTTTTTCCAGAGAAGATAAGTAGCGTCATTCATTTTCAGGAAGTTAGAAAGCTGATAAACATTTAAAAGACAAATGAAAAAAGAAAACAAAGTGTTATTAAGCTAGAAAAAAATAATTGAAAATGTGTACATCTTGAGATTCATAAATTATTGTATATATAATATTCTGTGTTGATAGTGGTTCTTCCCATAGATAATACACTCATGCAGAACATTCAGTCCAGTTATTTTCTTCCTTATCTCTCTTTCCAATTCCTTTATGTTAACCTACAATAAAAGTATGTTTGATGGTGCCTCTATTCAGGAACATTCAAGGAATTAATTGCAGCTATGTGATGTGGACCTTGGTATAAAGCCATGGAAAATACAAGTCTTGGACAAATGGAAGGTGTCTCTTAAGTGGGAAACTCTAAAGCTGACGTCTGGTTTCAAATATGTATATTCTGAAAAAGATGATACTGAAACCAATACTTTGTGCAAACCCTGGCCATATCCTCATAAAACTTGGTGCAAAATATTTTCTAAAAGGAAACATTTGATTTCCAAATTTGCCAATTCTTTACCTAAAGCTGAGCTATTCTTTGGTGTTGGTCCCACTCAAGTTGTTCTGAACAAGGTAGATACTAGCTGTCATTAATATCTCTAATTTATTCCAGTGCACCACAGTGAAGAACTGGATGAGAATTACTGGTTTTCTTGGGTGTCCACAACACAGATATTGGTGCTAAAGCACAACAGAAACAGCTGAAGAGATCAGGCTACCAATTTGCTGCGATTTCTCTGCATGCTGCAAGCTCCAGGAAACAACAAAGATGAGTTTAAAAACAATTTTGCCAACATCTGGTGCCTTCTTAAATCCAAGCTGCCTTTCTCTGCCAGCAACAATTAGATGCTTCATGGAAAAACATGACCAATGTGAAAAATTGCCATTCATATTGCAAACAGATTGCCAGACAGATAACACATCATGATAATGATGATGACGATAATGATATATAAATGTTATATATACTGCATTCCTATTACATTTCTACACTGAATGCTGCAATGCAGAGCATAAAGGAGCCCTCCTTGTAGAAAAAACAAGGCTGAGTTTTTCAGATGTAATCAACATCTATTTGTCATAGGTTTTTCTACTGTTGCCCACGACTATAACCACTGAACCCAGGCTCTGCATCAGTGGAATGCTTCCACTGTATCTGGGTGAAACTGAGAACAGTGAGGCTTGTCATTCCATTAAGCTTTTCTTCTTTTTTTTTTCCTTACAATCTCACTAAGAGACTGAGGGTATACCTTTGCTTGAGAGTCCTCAGTAGTAATGTCAGGAGTATGATCCAAGCAGCATGTGGATTAGCTAATGTAGAGTTTCAGCATTATTTCACATTCCCTGTCAGGGCTTATCTTTATCATAGCAATTTTGTATGAAACTCTTCTGTACCTATGTGCTTACTCCTGGGGTACTCACAATGCAGGTGCCAGCAGCAGCGTGTTTCCTACTACTTTTGGTCTATTCACTCTCATTTGAAGTCAGAACATAGTTTTTTTCAAACACTGACTGACCTCTGGTCCTGTATAGCTAGTGCTGCCCCTATAAACCAGAAAAGACTAATAAGACTTCCCTGTACTCAGAAGGAAGGAGTTAGACCCTGCTGAGGTAGCTTCTCCTAAAAGTGAATACGGTTCCAGGAACATGGCTATGATTTGCACACACTCAAAGATAACTCGAGTGAAAGTTACAATAACCTTGTAGTTACTTATAAAGCACTGAGGAAAGCAGGTTTAGAAAGCCTATTATTCTGATTTTATATTTTCTGTGTTCATTTATTACCTTCCAAACCACAAACTATTTCAGATTGGAAGGGACTCCCAGGGTGTCATCTAGTCCAACCTTCTGCACAAATGTACCTTGTTATGATTTTTTGTAACTTACACGTCAAATGTCAAACTGTGGGGAAAAAAGTGGGTCACTCTGGATGGCAGTTCTGAGCAGGCAGACTTTGGATCTGTGTTTCTTTCAGTCACCTCTGTGACCTGGAACCTCTGTTTAAAAAGAAAAGGCAACAAAACTCATTACGATCCCCTGAATATTTATTTCTCAGACAAAACCAAACTAGTGTCCAATAAGGTAAGTCAAAATTTATAAGGATTCGTCCATCATATCTAATTTATGATGTCAAGTTAGTCAGTTGGAGTTGATTAATCAAAATTAGCTGCCAGTATTCACTAGTCGTATGACACAAGCTATGGGTTTAGTAATTTTTCAAAGGATATTTAACTTATATGCAGGTATAATGTAACTGGAAATGAGATAGACATGGCTTACCATTAACTTCATAAGTCTAGGCTGGCTAGATTTTTACTACACAAGTCATAAACTTTTGTCCTAGAAGGAACCAGCAACAGAAAGTTCAGTCCATATGTGTATTCAATGTATTTATTTACAAGATAAGGTATGAAAGTTACGTTTGACATGTTTGCCTATATTGTGTCTCCTCAAAAAACATACTGAAATGGGAATGTTTGGAAGAGCCACCTACAGCTGAGTGTGAACAAAGTCAAGTAAACATTGGCATATATAGACACAGCTGAGGGCGCTTCATTAGTTTGTAGCAATTAGAGCACTCATTTGAGCAGCCTTAGTTTCTTTCCCTTTCCAGCAGGACTAGGTCCTGCTCAAACACACTCTCAAAAAAACCAAACCAACCAACCAAACAAAAAAACAAAACAACAAAAAAATAAGGCTTTTTCCTTGAGGTAAGAATTTAACAATTGTGTATCTTCCCCAACAATCAAGTTTTTTAACGGCAGAACAATGCAACTCTGGAAGTTTAGAAGGCTTTGGATGGCTTGCTCTCTGAATGAGATAGATTTTCAGTACTTAATGCAGCTGTTTTCATTTGATGGTTTCATCACTGAAGTCCAAAATATGCTACCAAATCAGAGAGATCTTTTTGCAGTATGAAGCACAAAGCCATCTGGGGTTCACATTTCCAGCTGACAGTGTAACATATAGGCAATGGATTGTGAGGGTCAGCCAAAAAAATCTGTTTTAAGACTACTATTGAGAGGTACCTCAGTAGTAGATAGTGACATTAGTGAGTTGGAAATCTATGTATCTGTGGAACTAAAGCTATCAGCTAATCTCATGTATGAAGCTGAACAGCTCCACTTCTTGCCTGCCCACTTTTTGTCTACTTGGGTGCCAGACTGGAGATCTGTTGGACTCTTAAACAAGGGCCAAATTCTATACTACCTGACAATTTGTTTAATCTCTACCCATGCAGGGTAAACAGCTTCTGAAAAAAAAAAAAAAAAAAAGAGGCTTTTGAAATAAAAATCAAGCTTTCACAGGCTGACAACTGTTAGAAAGGCTGCTTTTCATTTTTAACAGGCAGATACTATGCACATTTATTGGATGCAGATCTGTTGAAAGAATTCCTCCTCTTTCACCTCCAGACTAATAGCTCATTCTCTTTACATCTATCCAGAACCATCAGAGCACATTTGGCCCTTGGTATAAAAAAAGTCTTCAGTTTTTGCAAGTTCATAACTTGAAAAATTCTGGCTCTGAGTCCCTGTCCCTCCATGGACTGCCATGAGTGAAATAAGGCTGAGGTATTTTGGTTGATCTTTCTGTTCCTCTCTGTTCAGACTACTGTAACTGGAAGATCCATGACTATGGAACCTGAACAGGTGATAAAACAAATTAATTAAATGAAGTGCAGTTTAACTTCCTCAGGTCCTGGGGCAAAAACACATAAAAGTGTCTAAGATAAAATAGATGTTGTTCAAGAAATATGACATCTCATAGCTCTAACAAATAGGCTACAGACACGTAGGAGTTGGTTTCTCCTCCTCCTCTGACCTGAAGGCCCTTGCACTCTTGGCTGTGCTAATCTTTATCTTGAAGAGTAATAGTGAAGCATCTGTGACTGCAGACTATGCTTTACCCTGGCAAGTAAAGCAGCCTCATGTGAGATGTGGCTTTAAAGCCATTTTAGCTGAGGCTGGAGTGGTTAACAGAGACGTCTCTCCTCCTGCATGAATCCTTCTGTCAGTACGCTGTCACGCAAGCTAACTTCATTTTCCACTGCCTTTCCAAGAACACAGCAATGAAGTTATACATGGGGCAGTGGTGCCTGTGTTTCTGTCCGGGGTGTACCTTGAGCTGTTGCCAAACCTTCATGGTTTTATGTGTAGAATCTCCATCCCTACTGCAGTCACAGGGGGCTTCCTAAATCTGTGCCTCGTGCACGCAGTGTACCTGTGTGATCAGGGATAGCTGTGTCTGGGTTAAGAGCAAGTAACTAAAAGTGGAGAGTTTTTTAAGGATGCATGGCTTCCTTCATCACTGGACTTTGTGAGTGATCTTAGACAATCCCATCACAAAAAATGAAACCAGAGTAGTCTAAATCTCTACTAGGCGTTGTTTGAAATAACCAAAATAACCTGCTTGACTTTGGTGTGACACATGCTGGAAGAGTTCCTCAGGCAGCTACAGCTGACAGGCAATTAGGAAATTGTTCCTTGCCATTTCACAAGCTGTCAGTTAATGGCTCCCAGCTGAAGCACAGACACTGCCGAGGGGAGTGCTAACACTGTTTCACCAAAGACCACTGAAACAGCAGAGCTGAAGACAGGAACTCACTCTTAGATAGACAGGAAAGCAGTAAAGTTTCTGTTAAGAAACAGTGGCTCCTGCCCCTGATACCTAAGACGTCTGATTGGGCTTGTGTCCATAGCCAGCAGTGGCTTGCAGGAGGACAGGCTGGGGGAGAAGCGTGAATGCAGTTAGTTCAGCTGGAAGCCATTAGTGTACAGCTGAGAGGCAACAAGAGGCAGCTTCCTAAACTGCTTCCCAGCAATACCTCTATGAGCATTTCCTTTTCAAGGCAGAGTCAAGATGACAACATAAGACTAAAACTGAAGTTGAACTTGCCTCATGCCAAAATCAAACAAGCAGGTTGGAAGTGCTCATATGTTTGGGAATAAGTGAGAAGTAGTTTATGGACCTGTTTTCCATCATCTCTCAGCTATTTGATCCTGGCTCCCAGCTAAGACCTCATAACTGACTGTGAGGATGGATGCAGTCCCTTTGAAAGCAAAAATCAAACAGGTGAAGACGAAATTCCATGACTTGCAGTGATTTAAACTTGCTTCTTTAACTTTGCTGTGAAATAGAGCAGAATAGCTTTCTCAGAAACCAGTAATGTAAACTTGAGAAGTAATAAAGAACAACCTGTTACATGTTAGTCTCAAAAATGGCACAAAAGTCCCCTTCATGTGCACTTTACAGTAAAAATTGTTTAGCCCAGTTTCAGAACTTGAGTGCTTGTATTTTTCCTCCAGCCTCTCTTCTTCACTCCATCCCCGAAGAATTTTTGGCTTGGGTGGTGAAGATGGTGAACTGATAGAATGAGCTTAGGGATTTACTGATGTGGTCAGTTGGACAGAACTAAACAGATGCCTTTCCTTAAAGATTTTTCCTAGGCATTCTTGGTGTAGGTGGTTTTGTTTCTGAGCATGCTCCCTGCCGTGGTACTCATCTTTCAGCTATAGCTTTTTTTAATTTGCTATGTAAGAGTGGAAGGCACTTAACTATAGCCTTGTGCAGTCCAACCCTAATAGCCAAAGATGGGGCAGTGACAACTGATTGGCTTTTGAAAGCTGGGCAGAAATCACCCAGCGGGCTCTTCAAAACATTTATTTTGTCTGAATGATATCTGACATGTCTGATACCACCTCATAGAGCCTTTCAATTTTTTGTTTTAAGACCACTGTAAATTAGACCCTGTGAGTTTGGGTTTTGCAACGTATTTATGAATATGAGTAAGAATTTTTAGGCTCTATATTTGCCTTCTTGACAGATACATGTTTAGGACAATTTTAATACATTTTGCTCTCTTTTAAATTCAACCATATTATAAATCTGCTTCTCCTGTTTTCTTGACTGGTATTGTTTCAGTTTTACTTCATGAATGTGTATAGTACTTCGTTCAAACATTCTCAAATCATAAGACCAAAGGGTCTTATTTATTTTAGAGAAGATTTTAGGACAGTTCATCAGTCACAGATCATTTCAGTTATAGCTCAAGTATACTTTTGAACAAACTACAGTATAACAAATCTGGTTTTATGGCAGAAGCTGCATGCATAGAACACTGCAGACAGGTATCAGGACTGCATATTAGTGGTTAATTATTTGGATAACCCAGTCAACAACAAGATTTTCAGTCCTCTTTCTGATTGCTGTAATGACAGTAGGAGTACAAGCTTTATCTACTTCACTAGCAAATATAAGGCTTGCTGTGTGAATCTTAACACTGAATTAACATGAATTCTAACACATTAAGCTTTATTCAAAGATAATTATTTTCCTCTGATTTTTTTTCCTGAAATGTTATATGAAATACTAAAAAGATCTCTACAGTAAAATTTATTCCAAACTGGCCTTTGATCTGAAATGTCAGCTTCAAGAAATAAGTTTAAGTTCTTCTATTATAAGCAAGCAGATGTGCAGTATTCCTGTTATGAAAAAGAAAAGACAACTCAGCTACAGTTTTTTGTTTACTATGATTCCTTAGGAATTGGTGTATGATTCTATTTATTTACTCTTCTCTTATGAACCTAAATTACTTTTGTTTCAAAAAACACTATACCAAGCTCAATAGCTTTTCAGTTCACTTTCCATTTCATGCTTTAGCATTTTACACTCTGTCAGTGTTTCTGTCAGTGCTTCTTAAGGCAGATGTTCTATTTCAGCAAACTTCTTGTCATTCTAGTATATTGAAATGTCTCCCAGTGGCTTGCTCTACAGAATTCTTCCTTCAATCAGGCTCATATATGCCATTAAATATTTTGGTAATGGTTAAAATTAGAAATGAACTTATGCGTAACAGCTGCTATAAACAGCATGAATATTAATTAAAAATACCATTTATTCTTGGTGTATCTACCTGATTATATTCTAATACATAAAATTATGCTACAGTCTTATAAGTATTAATCTAACTTTGCCAAATACTACATCTGTGGAAATACCTTCAGTTTCAGTGTGAATGAACTGATATTTATTGGGCATTTTTTACACTCCAATGAAAAAGTACTTTTAGCAAATCCAAATTTATTTGAGAATTTAAGACATGTCTTACAATTAGTTTTAATCAAAATAAATTATAAAAGTGTCAAATCATTTTGTATTCTTTTGGAATTAAGTCTACTTGTTTTTGAGGCTTAACCTTGACAATTTAACAAAAGATAGAGGAACAGGTAGTGGCCCTACACATACAGATGAAATAGCTCAGTAACAGGTATGCTCATGAAGAAGACTGAAGATTGCGAATTTCAGCCCAGGACATTCAGGCTGCAAAGCTTTTTCATGATAAATTCATGGTATTTTAATTCTTCTTTTTAATTATTATTTGGATTATAAATAAAATTTTAATACTTAAAACTTGTTTCAAAATTTCCTTTAAAAATATTTGTACAAATTTGCCAGTCTTCAAAGATAAGCAGTAAAACTTGAGTCCAGAATTTTTCTTTCTCATTTGTATGCAATGACAAATTCTGAAGAAGCAGTAAACTTATTGCAACTTCTTTGTCTATATCTGGAATGTTTCTAGGTCATAAAAAATCAGCTCATAACCTCTGGCTTCCATTTTGTGAAAACAAATAACAGGATTGGAAATAACCTCAGAGTGCTATGAATCTTCTGAGGTAGAATATCAATAGCAGTACTCAATCGATATTTCAATTATCACCAGAATTTTCTCAGTATTTCTAAGCCATTTTTCAATCAAGTATTGTGAAAATAAATAAAGTAGCTCAGGGATTATGGAATATTGTGAGAGGTAGGTGGAAACTAACACTCCAGTCCTGCAGCTTTGCTGTGTGAAATCACACACATCTCCATCACCAGTTAAACTGTGCCTGAGATAAAGCACAGCCTGAGCAGTGCAATCCCCAACTCTGAGTTGTAATCGATGATGCCAAAGAAGGTACCAGTCAGCACTGTTGGATGGCCTGGGCTTTCTTTGGTGAGTGAGAACAACACTGAGCCATACAGAAACAAGACTGGAAAGTGGAGGCTAAAAGCTGAAAGCAACATTCGGGTGTTTGTTTTTTGGTTTTGGTTTGGTTTGGTTTGGTTTCCTCACCACCTTCATTGACTTGGGGGAAAAGAGGAGCACTGGACCAAACAAGGAGCCCTCAGACAGAGGTCCTCAGGACAGATGAGGGAAAGCTGAAATAAAAAAGGAGATGTACTGCTAAAGCAAAACTCCAGAAGGACACCAGAAACCCAGACTCACAGTCTAACCTAAAATGCCACCTCGAATATCCAGCCAGTCATCAGTCAGGTGTTGGCACATGCAGGGACCTATATTTCTTGCATGCAAAGTTTTAGTTATTCGGACAAGGGACATAAGAAAACTATGCAAAGCTGGGATTAGATCACAGTGTCGTTCTTACTCATTGCATCAAGGGCAGAAATTTCTCATTTGATACAAGAGCGGGACATCATGATCCTGTTCGAGGTAGATGGCAAAAAGATCAAGAATTAAACATTTTCAAATTTCACAAATGTTAATTAAAACAAGGATATGAAGGTCTTGTCTTCAAAACTATACATACTAAGAAATAAAAACCCTGAAAAGTATGAAAACAACACACCCCCTGCATGATACAGCATTGTTAACTCAAACTCCACAGAGGGAAAGGGACGGTCTAAGTACTGTCTAGGTACTAGGCAGCAATGGGCAAACAGAAGATGTATTTTGTTTAATAGTACTGATAAATGAAACCAAATGCAGCTTCTTAGCACTGGCACTGGGATGAGTCATTCTGAAACACAATATCTTAACAACTTCAAGTCAAACCTTAAGGAATCCAACAATGCTATTAAACAATGGCCTGTTTATATCCCCATTCAGTCATTCTGTTCTAACTTCCTCATGGACAGTGTGGTACATGAGGTCTGGTTAGAGTCCTATGAAAACATCACATTTTTACTATAAAGGAAATACAGGAACGTATGGATTTGTAAGGTCTTCTCTCTCACTTGAGAGAACCACGTTTCTCTCAAGTGGTTCTATGCTAGATCCTATCAGCTGTGAAGGCTAAATACTGTTACTGAAGACAAGTCCTTGTGTTTGAATATGTTGAAGGAAGAATATAATCATGCACTGAAGTCATACACAATGGCCAGCATGTTACATAATCTCCCTCTTCTCCATTTTTATTCTTAAAGAAAATAATTAAAAAAATAAAATAGGACAATGTGGAAATTTTTTTCCGCAATAAAATGGGCATAACATGATTCTCTCAAATGAAAACAAGATGATTTCACAAAAAAATAGAGACCATTTGTTGCTCATAGTTTGTTCCAAATTAATGTCTTCCCCATCCTGTATAGTTTTGAGTTTTTTCCATTGTGCAAACAGTACTGATCACATTGGCTGGATTATTCCTTCCAGAGTAATGCGGAAATTTTGCCAAAATTGCCTTCATATTCTTATGAAGCTGACAAGATTTGGTTTGTGTTTATTCATACAAAGTCTGTTCATCGAGATCCAATCCATTAATGATACTGGTTCTTCTTCAAGGAATAACAGCTTTTCCTCAAAGATTATACACCTTCCTTTCTGGAGCGTCATCAGTAATTTCTTATAGGCCATAACAGTTTGTTAGGAAAACAAAATACAAAAAAATACTAAAAAAAAATTAATCTTTCTCATTGGATAAAGGATTTAGGTGTTCATAATATAACTACCATATATAGGTCTTCAAAATTACAAACTAATGCAGATTTGTCAGCCTTTCACTGGGTAATTTTAAAAGGAATGGAGAGAAGAGAATGACAAACCTACAGTTTTCAAGGATTTTGCTGATTCTACCTGACAAATATGTAAAAATAAACTACTGTTTATTAATAAAGCAGATTAATGATACAATGATATGATCTTAGGAAAAAGTAGTAGTCTTTGGTGTCAAAATCTCAATAATAAAAGGAAGAATTCTGGGTTTCCTCTATGAACTATTAAATTAAGTAAAAATTACAGAGAAGCAACATATATTCTTCCTGGGTTTGGTCAATTATTAAAGACTTAATTTAAAATGTGGAACCTGTAGATGGCAGAAATTATTTGCAAAAATTATTTTCATTGCAGAGGGGCAGCAAAGGATTGCAGTTGCTGATGTCACATCTGACTTTCTCTATGGAGGTTCCTGGATGTTTACTTGTATTTACAGTAAAGCATCAGTGGCTTAGATTTTGCTCTTAGCCTAGGAAAATGTCTTTGTCACATGTGAAGACAGTAAATTTAAGCAGAGATTGTAAAATATGATGGAATAAACACTTATTATTTTTTTAAGAGGAAAATATTTAACAAATATACCCTAGCTGAAAAAGAGCACATTACATGTTGGATTTCACTTTCACTAAAGAAAAAACAGATCTCTGAAATCTTCCTTTGTTCTAACTCTACAGTCTCCTTAGTCTAGTTCATTTAATTCCTTTTATGGCACAGTTAAAAGAGTATTTTTTTATCTGAAGGAAAAATTAATTTCTGCATGTCCTGGGTTACGTGCATTTACTGCAGTCCATTATCACATTTACACCCCACAATGCTGTAGACAATCAATCACCAAATATCACCAACTCTCCAAGCAGTAGAATCTCAGATACATATGAGGGATGTCTTCTCATCAAGTCACTGGTCTCAATAATGAAAACATGACATGACAACGGAAGGAGTGGAAATGAAAAGACAGATGCTGATGGGGAGATTTTGCCACACGGTCATATTATAATTCTAACTATTCGGTATAAAACAGACAACAAGGATGATTGCTGTTGTTTAACTGATTAGCCATTCTCTCCCTTTTTTTTCCCAAAAGGCACCCTGCCCAACTCTACTTAGTAAATATTGACACCTGTAAACCAAGCTGGCTGATGCCTTCGGCTCTTCATCTCTCTTCCCATCTGTTGCCTGGGAATTTTAAGTGAAGTATTTTGGGACACTTGCTGTCTTTTCATTGAAAACTGTAAAAAGAAAAAAAAAAAAAAAAAATCACTACCCAGAAGATAATCCTAGAGCCACATGGCTCTAGAGAGGCCTGTAGTAACTAAAGGGAAAACATAACATATGTAAAATACATATCCCACTGGCCTCTTCTGACTACTCTTCTTTAGTTAACAGCATGCCAGGGTAATCTGCTTAGTTACCAAGTGGAGCTTTCTTCCCTTTTCCCCATGAGATCACCCTGACCACGATCAAAGTCCAAACACATTCTCGGCTAACTCTATTGTTCCCAAGAGTGGGATTAATGACTAATTATGTCAGGTCACTCATCCAGATGGCCTCTCAGATGTTCCTTTGTCATTGCCTGACCTTCCATATGCCCCTTTGACCTTGAGGTTTATTTCCATGGCAACATGAAGCCTCAGTTTCCTTGCTGAGATTGCCAAAAAGTGGCCAAAAGGGGGAATATGGAATAATCTACCCACACTTTGTATTCTGCTTCCATCTCATGCCTTGTTAAATCCAATGAATAGATAAAAAATGCTATCTGATCCCAGCTGAGTGATGACCACGGTCATGATTCTATGTTACATGCTATGTTTTTTAAATTAGCAGACAGCTTTATACATGGAAACGTGCATTTAATTTGAAGAACATCAATCGCCATAATGTGATCTTTTTATCTCATTAATGTTAAGCAAGGGTAATAGAATGGAATTACAAAATATCACTGTGAAAGGAATACAATTCAGAGAATTATAGATATCCCCTATTAAAGCCCTAGAGATGTTTAGATAAGTCTACTTGTTCAGTTTCGTAAATTAAAGATTCTTTTACCTTTTCTGAGGTTTAAAATTTAGCCTTGGATGTTGATCTTATTCTGAAGAAGGATTTTAATGTGGTTAATGCAGTGAAGAATTTTTCTAAAACAACCAAATAAGTAAGTAAAAATATAAAAGGCCAGTGGCTGATGACCTCAAATAAAAATGTTGAATGGTGGTTCCATAAGTAGAACTGTATTTTCTTTTAGCATTTAAAAATTAATATTCAACAAATACGATTTACTACTCTGTGCTGTCTAATGTAACAAAACTGGTTAACCCTCTTACTAACGAACCATAGAATGAAATTTAATCTTCTCTTTTATTCTAATCTCCTTAAATGTTATTCATTAATTGGTTAAAAACAATTGCTTGTGGAAGAGTGAACCTAAGGTTTCCTGCTCACTGTCCTAAAAGAGCATCTTAAGGGAACAGTGTCACTATTATGTCATATCCCTAATTTTTGTCACAGATTCTATTTTGGTTTTGTTGGCTTTTTTTTTTTAGAGATCCACTTATGTGAAATAAATGGGACATGGAATGCAGCAGTCAATTTGAAGGGTCATACCAGCCATATTTTTTTCCTGGTTTTGAAGGGTGTTAATGCATACTATTTTATAAATTTTTTTGCAAATATATTCCAAAGACATTGTTTCATCTCAGTACAAAGTCTTTTAATGCCCAGAAACATCTACAAAGCTAAACAGAACATGACATAGTGCCCTCAAACTGCTTATTCGCTCTTCATTTCTAGTATTCTGCGACATACACTGAAAGCATCTCAGAGAAAGTTTCTTTATGTTTGTGTGTCTACATAAAAATCTATAAAAACTAGCCTGAAATAATAGTATGGCTTTTAAAGATAAATGCAGACAGTTCAAAAACAAAGGTGACATTTTAATGCCTCTAGCTCTGCCCTCTGTATATATGTGTTATCAGCCAGCCTTCTTCCAGGTTATAATTTCAGTTTTATAGTGGTATAACTCCAGCGTAGGGCCATAGTTCTCCACTTTCCAAACTTAGCATTCTAACTGTTTTTAACCCTAACTGAGTTTCTAATTTTTTCTAAGGAGAAATAAGAAAAAATTTCAGTGAAGGAAATTTCCATTATATGCTACAGTTCTCTTAAGTATCAGCAGCATTCCCTGTTCAGAAAAAAACAATCTTAGTGAAGCACAGATGCATAGTTCATTCAGTAGGCAAGAAGCCCATTCTTAAAATTCATAATACTGTGAATAATTTATCTTGGGGTAATGTACCACAAATACAGATTATACTTGATTGTTGTATTTACAAATACACAGACCCTCTACAATCACTGAAGCTTGTTCATTGACATGTTTATACACAAATAAGGCAGGTAGCACAATGATGGTACATTGTACAATACAAAGAATAAGTTTTCAGAAAAGAACATTTTTCAATAGTGCAAACACTACCAAATCAATGCACATATTTGCATACATTGAAAGGTTAAAGACTTTGGATAAACAAATAAGTAAATACAGACATACAGTGTAAAAAGACAGTAACATGGAATTGTTTTGAAGGCACTTCATAGTCCTGCCCAGGTGTTCTTAGAAGACAACTTTGACTTGAGAAGGAAAAAAAACACGTGATTTCTAAAATAGCCTCTCATCATGAGTATGAAAGCCATTTTCACATCCAAGTGAGTTTTGATTTGTGCACATTGCATTGATTTTGCACAAAAGTGACAGGGTGT
The DNA here is from genome assembly GCA_013399855.1 of Oxyruncus cristatus. Taxonomy (NCBI): domain Eukaryota; kingdom Metazoa; phylum Chordata; class Aves; order Passeriformes; family Cotingidae; genus Oxyruncus; species Oxyruncus cristatus. The sequence continues at coordinate 177,335 of VXAY01002809.1, forward strand.
TGAAAGACCCGTAAAAATGATTAGTGTATAAAACTTTTGTTCGCACAAATGCAGGCTCCATCAAGGACCACTGGAAAGTTTGCAAGATGACTAATATGCTCAGAAAAAATTATTCAATCAATTCATCTGCTGGGAATAATGAGAACAGTTCAATGATTTACCATAAGCATTAAGCCAATATATAATGGTATTCAATATTTTGAAACAAAGAGTTAACATGAATGAAATGTCAGAAAGACAGCAACTAATTGTTTATTATTCAGAAACAATTTCTTTAGAAGGGGCACGAACACAGAAATGCCTTAGCAAAGATATGCAGGCATGATACAGAGAGAAACCCATACAGCAGATGGGAGGAACAATTCCATCTTTATAACATAATTAGTTACTTAAAAAGTAATGGTAGTGGCCAATCATTAATACTTTGAAAGTGTCTATTTCATCAAAGTTTAATGGCGAGTGTTTTATCATGCTCCAAGAAGTGATTACGTAGAATTCAATATGTCTTTTTTAGATCTTGCAGGATTGTCATGTGGTTAAGGATGGACCTGGATATTCTTCAATGCTTTTCCATTTAGCTGAGGTAAGTCTTTGAAAAATTTCACAGATGTTCATTGTCTGTTTTCCTGCATAAGAAATTGAGCTAATAATAATAATTGCTGATGTTATAGATGTGAAGGAAGATGACTTTAAGTAGTGACTCTAAGGTACACTGAAAAATAATGTTTTATTGTAATTTTAATATTGTAATTTTCCAAAGACATTCTAATTTACTGTGAAATAAGGACATTTTGGGGTGTGCAAGGTCTGTAGGACTTTGGTTTCCATTATTAAACAACTGCTGCTTTCACAATCATAACTAGTTTCTGTAGCATACACTATGCCTCGTAGAAAGAAAGAAATAGAGGTCTGAATGAAAGGCTTATGTATTCAGCTGTACATCTAGGTTCATCAAGAAAACCTTGATGTAATGTTCACCAAAATGGAGGATAACTATATCACCAACAAAGTACTTTCTGAATGTTAAGTGAGAAAACATTTCCTATAAATTTGCGAAGCAACCAAACTTTTGCCTTAGCACAATGTAATGCCAACAGAAAAAAATCAGAGGAAAGTTGTTTTATCTCAAAAATCTGTATGTGATTTTGAACATTAACCATGCATTAGAATGACCAAAGCATGATTATTCCAGACTGTCAATGCATTAAGGCATATTTTCCAGGTATTTGATCAAAGGGATGAAGGAGTTTAAGTGAGCTGTTTTGAAGTGTATAGAGTTTGTAAATCTCTGCAATGCTTTTTCTGCAGTTAACAGCATTGGAAAGCTGTTTGGTATGTTGATATATGTGCAAGGATATTCTGCACACTTTGATGTTTACTAATTCCGTTAAATTTATTTTTTAATGAAGTACTAATAAGAGTAAGAAATACCACTGACTCTCAGAAATACGTATGCTATAGTACTTGTACTTTTGCAGATGTGCACCCCTTAGACTATGTATAAAGAATAATAGAATAATTTAGACACTTTTAATATCATCAAGTCTAACTGTTAACCCAGAACTGCCAAGGTTGCCACTAAATCATATCCCTGAATGCCACACTTACACATCTTTTGAGCATTTCCAGGAATGGTGATTTCAATCAAGAAATGTTTCCTAATATCTAATCTAAACCTCCCCTGATACAATTTGAGGCCCTTTCCTCTCATCCTACTGCTTGCTACTTGGAAGCAGAGACTGACCTCCAGCACACTACAGCCTCCAATCAGGTAGCTGTAGAGAGCTGTAAGTTCCCCTGGAACCTCCTTTTCTCCAGGCTAAACAAACCCATCTCCCTCAGCCGCTCCTCATAAGACTTGTGTTCCAGACCCTTCACCAACTCCGTTTGCCCTTCTCTGGACATGCTTCTGTGCCTCAATGTCTTCCTTGAAGTGAGGGGTCCAAAACTGAACAGAGGATTTGAGATGCAGCCTCACCAATGTGGAGTACAGAGAGACAACCATTTCCCTGCTCCTGCTAGCCACATTGTTTCTATTACGAATAGGATGCCATTGGCTTTCTTCACCATCTGGGCCCACTGCTAGCTCATATTCAGCACCCCCAGATCCTTTTCCTCTGGGCAGCTCATAAATACTCTTACCCAAGCCTGTACTGCTGCATGGGCTTGCTGATTCCCAAGGGCCGGAACCTGACACTTCACCTTGTTAAGCCTCAAACAATTGATATCAGCCCATTGATCCACCCTGTTCAGAGCCCTCTGTAGAGCCTTCCTACTCTGCAGTAGATCAACACTCCCCCCCCAACTTGGTGTCACCCGAAAACTGACTGAGGGAGCACTTGATCTCCTTTTCCCAATAAGTGATAAAGATATTAAACAGAACTGACCCCAGTACCGAGTCCTGGGGAACACCACTTGTGACCAGCTGCCAACTGGATGTATCTCCATTTCATTTCCTTGGGCTCAGCCGTCCAGCCAGTTGTTTACCCAGTGAAAAGTGGGTAAAACATCCAAGCCATGAGCAGCCAGTTTCTCCAGAAGATTGTTATAGGAAACAATGTCAAAGACTTGACTAAAGTCTAGATAGACAATACACAAAGTCTTTCCCTGATCCACTCAGTGGGTCACCTTGTCATGGAAGGAGATCAGGTCAGTCAAGCAGCACCTGTCTTTCATAAACTCGTGCTGGCTGGGCACAGATACCTTCGTTGAAGTGTTTTGGGATGAGCAAGGGAGAAAAGAAAGACTATTCTCTTCAATATGTTCGTAAAGGTCTTGGAGGCAGGACTGGAAGGGATACTAAGCAAGTTTGCAGATGACACAAAACTGGGAGAAGCTGTTGACTCCCTTGAAGGCAGGGAGGCCCAGCAGAGAGATCTCAACAAATTAGAGGACTGGGCAATCGCCAACCATATGAAGTTCAAAAGGGAAAGTGTCGGATTCTGTACCTGGCATGCGGCAACCCTGGATGTTCGTACAAACTGGGGAATGAGATGCTGGAAAGCAGTGCCATGGAAAGGGACCGGGGGGCCCTGGTCAATGGCAAGTCAAATCTGAGTCAGGAGTGCCCTGACAGCCAGAAGGGTCAACTGTGTCCTGGGGGGCATCAGGCAAAACATCACAAACCAGCCAAGGGAGGGGATTGTCCCGCACTGCTGTGCACTGGTGTTTGTGTGCAGTTTTGGGCACTGCAATATAAGAAAGATATTAAGCTGTTAGACAGTTGGTCTGTTCAGCCTGGAGAAGAGGAGACTGAGGGGAGATATTATTGCAGTCTACAATTTTCTCATGAGGGGAAGCAGAGGGGCAGGTACCAATCTCCTCTCTCTGGTGACCAGTGACAAGACTCAAGTTGTAGCAAGGGAAGTTTAGGTTGGATATTAGAAAAGAGTTTTTAGCTGAGAGGGTGGTTGGCATTGGAACATGCTTCTCAGAGAAGTGATCACATCACCAAGCCTGACAGATTTCAAGGAGTGTTCGGATGATACTCTCAAGCACATGGTGTGACTCTTGGATCATGTGCAGGACCAGGAGCTGGACTTGACGATCTTTGGGGGTCCCTTCTAACTCAGCATATTCTGTGATTCTGTGAAAAATGCCAGCTCATCGCTGCCACACACAAAATACCATTTCTCTAACTTTAGGTATGTGTATAGTCAGTTTTACAAGTGTTTTTGGAAACTGCACACATAATGTTACAGAGAGTAAAGAAAAAGAATAAAACATGTTCTATGCTAACAGCTATTTATTTTTTCCCTTTTCCTACCCACAACAGATGCAAAATGTTTTTACAGAAGTATTTTTAATATTGTATAGCTATGACTAATTACTTGGGTAATATAACAACAGTACAATAATTATCTTTACAACTCAAGGTCCTGACCCAAAAAGATGTTGTAGCGTATAGGAAAAGATTGTAAACCATTTCAGTTGGAGACACTGAAAAATATCAGGAGGACCTATGCTGTGAGCTGGGACTGAGAAGAACAGTGTTCCAGATCCTGCAGTGGTGAAATCATGTTTTTATTTAGAATGAAAGAAAACAGAATGTATCTTGACAACAATAGCACCTACAGTACTCACCTGGGCTATGGGAATCTCAGGTGGTTCTTTCCTGTGAGCTGGATCACTGGCAAGTTAGAAATCCCTGAGCAAGATGTCTAACCAGAGCTATAGAAAAGGCAATACAATGAAAGATTGTCTTAATAACTCAAAGAATTCACAAAGGGGTCAATCACATGAGAAATGTATTTGGGTTTATTGCCAAAAAACATTTGGATTTGTTAATTAAAAAAAAAAAAGAAGCAAACAGAGAAGTCCAATCCCAGTTGCCCATGCAAATCCCTTAGCCTGGTTAACTTTATCCTTTTGTCTTGTAGAGGGGTTTCCTTTTGTCTGAGGATCCTCTGTAGGGAAGGAACCAAGCAGCAGGGGTGCCTCTCCTCCTTGCACAGTTTGTCAGTGAAAACTGGATGCTGGTGTTGAAGCTGTTCCTGCAAACCTGCCTGTTTGAACTATGCTGTTGAGTAAGGAAGCAGGCAGAGCACACCTCTCAAAACAGTAGAGTTACCATACTGCCAGATCAGATACACCTTGTCTGCAGAGAAGCCTGTATTGCTTTTGTAGGGAAGGGAAAGGTGTGGGAACGGACTCTGTCACATGACCCTGTCATGTCCCTTTTTCTGGAAGTAAATATATCAACCACACAAGTAAGCTACCAACATGTGCAAATGAACCACCCATTCTTCTTCAGTTGCTGATTCTCAGTGCCAACAATTAACTTTTCTAAGTGTAAATCAACCCTTAATGTGGATGAAACAATGAAATGGTCTCGTCAAAGAACAGGATAAAACAGTCATAAAACTAGGCTTAGGGATAGGTCTGATTAAAGCATAGGTACTTTATACCTAGCCTACAGACTAAATTCCTGACTTCAAATGGTTATATCTCTGTCTCAGTTTTCATTTCAAAAGAAATTTCACTGCATGCATTTTGCAAGGAAGGGTTGAAATTCCATCTATAACCAACTCAGGGATGCCTGTCTGGGTTTTGAAGCAATCCTAGGAAGAAATTCTATGAGAAGCAAACTATCTCCTGCAGCTCAGTAGGATTTTGCTCTCAAGGCTGCTTTCTTCTGTAGCCTAAAAGTAATACTGTTTCAGTGAGGAATGACATGGTGTCAGGTGGAGAAAAGAGGAAGGCTCTAAACCTTGTCATCTAAAGTGTTAAGAGAAACATGAATCTTTTCTTTCTCATGAAAAGAGGACAGAACCGTTTCCACAGTTTCCGAAGGCACAATGGCTGTTTCTGCTCTTAGAAGGAAGAAGATATGCCCATCTTCAGACATACACTTATTATTACTCTAGATACAGACCAAGGCCATGATGCTAGAGTGGAGTTATGAGTTTGAGAAGTATGTGCTTGGAACTCTATTGTTTTTGTCTGTCCAGTTGTCTGAGGTATAATAGATTGTGCTTCAAAGGCTGTCACTGTGAAAGTAAATGTATAAACCAGCCACAAGGTTTCAATTCAATTTCTCTTTTAACTTATCCATTTAGTGGCATCAATGAAATGGCCTAGCTGTATATCACTAATCTCCCCAGCCTCTCACACACTGCTCTCAGCCTGGCCTACAGTTAAGAAATTGTCAAACTAATTTTTTTTCTCTCTCTCCCTCTCTTTCTCACATAACAGATGCCCACTGTTCTCTCTCTGTGCTCAGACTCACCAACCAGCCATTTCAAGGCACAGAGTAGGGGGCAATACTTTTTCACTAAAGGTTTCGTCAGATGACTGTCACTAGAGAAGCTGGAGTTATTCCAGGAAAAAACATCTCTAGCAGTTGTTCCTAGCAGTATTAACTTGCAGCTTCACAAGAGGAGCTAACAGCTTTATGGAACTTTGCTAAGACATAGGATTTTCTTTAACAGCTCAATTTAAGCACTTGGTGAACCTGTGGATGAGTTGCAGAAACTTAAGTATTAAACGGGATTGTATTGTTTAGTAAAGAAGCATCATTCTCTACTGAAGACATAATGATTAACTCCACTTTATGGCTTTGTTTTATATTGCAGTTTGTGACATAACTCTATTGGTCTATGGTTGGCAATGATTTATAAGTTGTTGTTAAAAATGCTCTCAATCCACTCTTGGCAAACCTTATCTCAGTCAGGAGCTACAATTTTTCTTTCCACTGTTATTGTTTGAAGAGAACCTGTTGCCTGTGAAGACTAGAAGAGTGAATTTTCTAGAGAGAAAAAAGGTTAATATTTCTTTTAAGATGCTAGGATATGTTTCAAGCTGTATGAAGTGAACAGCATTACCAACTATCAGACTTCTCAGTCTTTAATAACCTGTGGAAAACTCAAAATCTGAGAAGTAATTGGTTTTATCAAGTGTAGTAATCAGAAAGACTGTGAGAAAATGTAGACACAGACACACACACAGAGTAATTTAAAGGCTATATAGTTCTTTCCTAACAAAAAAAACTTTGAAGGTGTTTTAGACCCAAAGTTTACGTTAGAGGATAAACTACAAGCTAGATGTTACCACTTTCCTTCCCTCATACTAAAGGTGATAAGAGTATGTATATCTTTTTTGACCTAAGAAGCAATAACCAATTGATGTTAAAATAACAGATCTTTCAGTGTCTTAACACTGCTTTGAAACTATGGCTTATTATTAAATTAACTTCTTTGCTACCCTCACCTTCAAACTGGGGTCCAAAACCGTAAAACAAAATTTTGGATGTACTTGGTTAGGGATGTGGATAACAAAATATTTGTTTGAGTAATATCCTTATGGAGACACAGCATAATATAGGTGCTGAAATTATACTAAGTGACCTGATAACCCAAAGACCCATTAACTTAGATGTTCTGTCACAGACAATTTTATTGTATTGTCTTGGGCCTATACATTTTCAAGGTAAATAAGTAAGACCAGTACTGAAATAAGAAGATGTATCTAATTTTTAATTCCCCCAAACCTGCTTTAAAATAATGACTGCAAATATTTTTTTCAAGTCCGAACATGTTTTTGAAAAAGAAATGGATGACTTTGAAGTTGTTTTGTAAAGCTGCTGGTTGCTGTGAAAACATCCACTTTGAGATGGTCAGTTTGGAATTCTAAAATGGGAAAGAAAAGAAAGAATGTAATGAATTGCACATGGTTCAAACCCATTATTTTCAGAGACCTGTTTCATCATCTGACATCTATGGGAAGTTCCTTCTGTAAAATAAAAATAATAAAAACAAAAGACACAGAGTGAAGTAAAATAGGCAAACACCCTCCTTTTATCTGCATCTGCAGAACCACAGAGAATCAGTCCATGCTGATGCTGCAGGTAACTGACCTGGCTGCATCCACTAGCCTGGGCAGTCAGAAACAACTGACAAGTACCCATCAAAACCCTGAGCTGCTCCATCGGTGATCATGTTTCCATTGTGTGTGTGTGTGCATTGATTGACAGCGCTTCCTCTTCCAACAAGCAGGACCCCGAGGGTAGCAGCCTGGCAGCTTGTTTTGTCAGCTGTGGCTGGCTGCTGTCAGCCTGGGCAGGAACCCTACAGCCTGCGGGGAGCCTGGGCCAGAGCTTGTCCCTTGCTGGAGGCTGTGGCTGGTGCGCCCCTTGGCCCCTGAGCCCTGGAAGGGCCCTCCAACACCCCCTCCCCAATAACAACTCCCTGCCCTCATTTCAGCCTCCCCTTGGAAGGGAGGAAAGGCAGAGGGAAGGGGAAGGGCAACTGCAAAGCCTCAGAAATCTGAATTTGCAGCTAAAATGCTTGTTCAGATAAGATGAAATCTAGGACTTCAAAACTGCTTATTTCTGTGAACGCTTGTGTTCTTACCTGACTTACTCCTGCTGTATGTCAGGGGTAATGCCTCCAAAGAACAAATTATAAAACACAGTTGGTGTTTTGCACTACAAAATGGAAAGAGGAGAATTGACTAGAAAGTCAAAAGAAATGTTTGTGGGAGTTACAATTATTTTTCCTAATTTTCCGTTTAACCGTGAGGACTGAATGTCAAAAGCAAGGCTGTCCCCTTGTTTCAAAACCCACAGTGATCTTGATTTTAAATATGCTTATCTGCTCTTTACAGAAATCTAAAAGTTACAGGGCATGTGCTCAAAACCCAAGCAATGTAACTTCAAGCACCTGCTGCTTTATCCAGTCTTATGGCAGATAAATGTAATCAACATAGAGTCCTCAAAAAGCATGAGAGTTCTGTTTTTGCAATACCTTATGTAGTACTTCTAAATTTCATACAGAATTTTCCGATTTAAATTGAAGTATTTGCACAGTCCTATCTGCAACTTAGATGTCTTCAAGCAATTCCTTCAGCAGCACAGCACGGATTTGTAAGGCTCTTCTGGCCCCCAGGAGCCACCTTTTTGCTCACTCTCTATTATTTCCCAGCTCTCATGAAAATGTTGCCACCCTTTATTGCTGACTGAAATACTTACATTCATTCTCCTGCTTCCTTCTCCGTGGTAGGGTTAAAACAGTTTGAAAATTTTGGAAGAATGCAAAATACTTATGTGCCTATTTTAAGCACATTGATTGAATGCTAGCTAATGGAGGGAAAGATTTTCTTTCTGAAATAATGCAGCATCACTCAAACGACTTTTCGGCCTTTTACTGTATAAATAACCTTTTGCACTTCGAGGGTCATTAGATCACGATAGTTTGTAATACAATTACAGTCAGCACTCTGCTCTTATGGGCTGCCTGGTAATTTGCTTGTTAATATATTAGCACAAAGCATTGATCAAGTAGCTAATCCAATCACACGCTTGTTATTGATCTCTTATTGAGCATCCTGCCAGTGATCACTTTTCGCTCAGGCCTGGTCAATAGCAAATGCCAAATAGGCTCTCCCACACCTAATGAGCTTATGAAATAAACCAAACATTTTCCTTTGCCCTTAAGGCTAGGATCAATTGTGAGCTTTTAGACCAGAATTCAGATGATTTTTTCATCAGCTTGCCCCCTTTCTTTCTGCAAGCATGCAGGTTTGCATTAAGACCTGTATCTAAGACTTTCATTCTAATTTGAAGACATCTGAAAAGCAGCTGCCATGTCTGAAATACTCGAACAGCTGTAAACAATAAATCATGCGGGTGAGGAATTCTGGGCTGCATGTTGGCATGTGGTGTGTCAAACCAAAAAAATAGAGACATACAAAAGATCAAGAGGTTAGGGGTACCTGAAGTCTACAATAAAATGAACTTATCCCATATTTCATCCCAGAGAGTTGTATTCTGGTGGAAGGCCTATCCAGCGTTCTTTTACAGAAGCATTATACCTTCATATGTGAGGGTGAGGGGAGGCTTGGGAGTGCTGCAATGAATTAGATGTGTGCCTTTTCATAGTGCTGCTATTTCATTAGGCAATTTCAGTATCAGCTAATGGAATTTCACACTACAAATGTAGATTCTTGCTGGTGAAAAGCACACCCAAATTATGCAGGAAGAAACAGTACCTCAGTTATACGCATAAGTGCCAAATACTAGTTCTTTAACTTGTAACAGTTCCCAATTTTTTACCATACAGTACACAAATGTGACTGTAATGGATTTACAGTTACTTGGGAAAGAAAAGAGTGAGACAGACGGGAGGAAAGAGATTTTTTGGAAGAGGTAACTTTGACTTATCACTAAAATTTTGTAACTTTTATCAGATGTCTTTTCAGCTAAAACAGCTTATTAAGTCTCTGAGGAAAGTTTTTTGGAAAGAACATTTTCCATTTACTCAGGGGTCTTAAAGCAAAACAATAGTTCTGTAATAGTAGATTCTATTAGATCATAAAAAAAGAATGCAAGATCCTTAGATCTTAAGTATCCTTGCTTCAGCTACTACTATTAGCACTATTTTATATAGCTAGGTTGCATTTTCACTTTAATCACTTTTATTCCATGATCTTGTTTTCATTATTTTGCTTAATATTTTCCTCATTACTGTACCAGATTTAAATTACAGAGAGATACAATCTGAATATAAACCAGGTACAGATTTAAAATATTTAAAAGCATTTGTAACATGTAAGCATGCAATTTAAAACCATTACCAATCTGATTACTTGCCTGGAGGGGAAAACAGGTCAGCTAGAAACATTGGCAATATATTTTCAGATTTTTTCTTTTAAATTACTCATAATTATGCATGACAAAAATATTTGTTCAGCAGACTTTTTTGATGTCAGATGAAAATGAGTGCATCTTGTGACTCTGTATTTTGCAAGTTTCCACTACTTTTTCCTGTGCAATCCTCTAAATAAACAGCTGTACAAACCTCTGCTGATGAGGCTGGACCTTAAGTAAGAGGACTTTCCTTTACATGATAAGACCTTGATCTTGTCATTAGTAAGTCTTACATGGTCAGCCTCCACTGACAAATACTTTACCTCTGTGGTTTGCTTTTATTTTTCACCCTCTTGCTGTCTCACTGTCTAAAGTTATTCTCAGGCTTTCCTTTTGAGTGATCCAGATAATTCCTCCAAAATCAAGCTTCACATGGTTCCTGGGAAGATTTAACCCTGACATAATTTCTGAAAAGTGAGAATGGGCAGCATCCACACTCAACCTGGACAAGGCTCACCTCAAACACTTACCTGAGACTTAATGCTGCAAAAACCCCCACAGGTCTAATCTTATGGTATTTTTGTCAAAAAAGTCAAACATCCCCAAAATAACCATGGCAGCACTACAGCACACTTAGAGTGCAGTGTAGACCACGTGCTTAGTATGTTATCCACTCTGCTCAAGAAAAGAGAGTAGCTGAGCACAGACAGGAATCACCTTATACCTTTTGATTTGGAGGCAAGGGATTCTTCCCCAGGTCTGGAGAGAAGGGATTCCTCCTGTAGTGGAGGCACAGTCAGTGCTATCCAACTGATTTACATCTGTCTTATGCAACTTTAAACCAAATGAAACTCCTGTAAGTCAATTGACTTAGAGTAGTATACGTGCTTTTTGAACTCAACCCAAGTGTATTAGAATTATTTGTATGAGTCAAGTCAAGTCAGTAGCCTGCAAAATTGAGGATTTAAGTCTTTAGGACTAAGTTCCTAAACATATCACATTTGTGAATGAACAGTAATCTAGTATTGCAACTCTTCTCTCAGCTAAATCACTTAATGATAAGCTGCCTGCACAACTAATTACGTGTATACAGATACTCAGATTTTGCAAGAAGCTAAAGGTAGCTGTCAAAGTTAGAGAGATATAACGCAAAATGTGAGCATACATCCTATTAATGTACTCAAATACATCCAGAGGAGGGCAACAAAACTGGTGACAGAGCTGGAAGATGTGTGAGGAGCAGCTAAGGACTTCAGGCTGGTCTAGTTTGGAGAAAAGGAGGCTACTCTCTATGGCTTCCTGAGAAGGAGAAGTGGAGAGGAAGGTGCTGAGCTCTTCTCCCTGGGATTCAGTGATAGGACGTGCCGGAATGGTTCAAAGTTGTGCCAAGGAAGGTTTAGATTGGATATTAGTGAGCATTTCTTTAACTGGAGGGTGGTAAGATGTTGGAACAGGCTTCCTAGAGAGGTGGTCAATGTCCTGATCCTGTCAGCATTTAAGAGGCCTTTTAACAACATGCTTTGACTTATTCAGCCCAGAATTGCTCAGACAGTTGAACTAGATGATTGCTGTATGACATCACATCCTTGCATTATTGTTCTCTCAAATTTGCAAATATTTATGTTTTCACAACTACATATTTATTCTTTAGATAACTTCATGGTGTAATCAGATGTTTTGGCCTGCAAAAAATGATTCCATTTCCTTCAAATGTCGCAGTTTAGGAATGGTATTCTCCAATCTAGTATTCCTGCTAAAACCATGCCACTACTCATTTCCCCTTTCCCCTCCAATTGGAGGTAAAAAAGGCAGAGATCACAGGTTGAGAGAAGAACAATTTACTGGAAATAGCAATGAGATAAGAAAAACAACAGTAAGAGTAACTATATTAATAACAAAAAGTGTAAGACAAAGAAATTATTACCATGGAAAGCCCACAACAACAAACACTTATCAACTCTGCCCCGCCACATTTTCTTGATCAGAATTCCTTTGCCCCAGAATAGAGAGAGAGTCCCTTCCCCCTGCCCCTGGAAATGATGTGAGGTGGTACAGAATAACATCCAGGCCTTAGCTGTGCCTCCTCTTGACTACTGCAAAAGATTAAACCCATCCTGGCCAAAACCAGGGCAGGGGAAAAGGGGAGGAATGTCATAGGCTGAAGAAAGGAGAGTTTCTAAGTCCTAATTCCATACCTTTCTCAAAATCTAAAAAGAAATACTTCTTTCTCAGTTTTTCTTTTCTCTAAAACTTTGCTCATTGACCACTAGAATATCTTGATCAACAACAACCAATTTCTTACACCACGTTTTCCTACTTTAGAGCTCTCTGAAAGAAGGATCAAAAAGTGGGATATGACCATTAATATTTTTCACTTTGAGATTAAAATCTAGTAGGCATCTGGCAAAAATGCTGTGAATTAACTGTACGAGTATACACATGGCAGTAACAGCGCTCCATTTTTTCGTCTTTACTCAGACAGTCATGTCCTATAGAGCTATTGGAACTAGTCATATGAAATTGTTGCTAAGGTATTGGGAAAGAAAAATCTCACTGTTTTTCTTTTTTTTCTTTTTTTTCTTTTTTTCCTTTTTTTTTTTCAAATTCTGTTTTGTAACTCTGTGCTTAGCAGCTTAGTTTGGACAGTGTTTTATGCTCTCATGAGCCCTTCTGTGCCTCCTGGGGAAAGAATTTTATAGGTGCATACATTTCATACTGCATCTCTTTATGGAAACTATGCTGGCATGTATAACAAATAACAGCCAGCTTCCTGTAACTGGAGAAAGAAACAAAATTTGGTTTGTTTTTGTCTTGTTTTAACCTATGGTAACCATCTACTTTGTTCTCTAGTTAGGTCTGTACTTTCAGGTGCACCTCACTAAGCTATACATGATGTATAATTATACATTTTAAGTTAGAGAAGATGAATAATTTCCAAGAAAGAGACGGAATTGATAGAAATAAAGTTCAAAAATCTAAAGATGGTGTTTTGCATATGGATTTACCAAATGCACTCCTTTAACATTTCCTGTCTGGGAGGCACCACCTTCCTCAAAGCCCTGAAAGATTTTAGTGAAAATAAGAGCTATTTTAAGATATCTGGAATAAGATTTTAGCGTAATATATTTAGCTATATATATTATCATGACTTAAATTTGCATTTTTCTTGGTTATTTCTTCAACATTGACGCAAGATATTCTGAAGTTCTATAGTGGCAATAAAGTAGCTTCCCTCTAGGAATGCAAAGGCCAATTGACCACCCATTGCAAGGCAAAGCATTGTGATAAAATGCAGATAGTCAGTATGTTAGCATTTTCACAGTGGAATGACTCTGATAATGAGACTGGAATGACAAATTTAATTAAATAATATAAATATTATGTTAGAAGCATAAGCATAAGTGGAAATATTTATTTTTCTCATTCACCTATGAAAACTAACAACAATGTTAAGCTTGGTCAAACATAAAAAGGCATGCATGTGTAGCAAGAAGCTATGAAAATACCCTTTTTCCACAAACCATTTAGATGAGTGTTTTTCTAAAGCAGTGGATAAGAAAGAAATTCTCTGCTTTGATTTGAGTAACCACCAACATTTGGTACAGAATGCTGCATGTAATTGCTGCCTATTTCTTTACACTGTTTCAAGAACTAAAAAAAATCACAACGCCATACTCAACTCTGTTCTCTTGTGAAACAAAGGCATTAAACAGACTATCAGACTTGCACTCCAGGGAAGACTGATGTCTCTAGAATATCAAGGAGTTTCAGAGAAATGATGATTCCAAACACAAAGTCTTCCTTTCATGTGATCTGGTAGTAGTAAAAATTGATTATGCAAACATGTTACTATGAAACATGGTAACATTGTTTTACACTTGGTGCTTTTGAAATGTATATTTAAAAACATTTTGTGTAAAAAAAGGACTTCCTAAAAACAATTCTATGTGCGAACAGCTTAAAATAACCATTTAAATTGCTATGAAAATCCCTATCCTTTCAATAACATGAAAGAAATCAGTAAAATGTGCAGAATTACTCTACTGTGCTTCTTATTCACTATATTTTAAAAGCATTAATGTCCTTTAAAATAACTTTTAAATATTATCTTGTAAGTACAGATATCAGAAAGTTTACAAAATAGCAAGCTGTTTTAAAACTATCACCCTAACACATTAAAGCAGATACCAGAGCTCTTTAATTAATGGAGTAAGCAGATTGCAGAGAATGAGTGGGTTACCTTCAGAAAACAGATTAACTAAATTTCACTAAAAATTCCAAAATATCCACATTATCCACTCAACTTAGATTTTAGGGCATAGAAAAAGGTGGGCTTCAGACTTGCTAGAATGAGTTAGCTGCTAGTGTGGTGCCCAGTCCAGGAAAAATAGCTCAAGAAAGCCTGAAGGTGTATAAAGCAATTTCACCACTTTACTAACAGCTGTGATGCAGAAGGCATCCTAAAGAACCTCTAATACGTCTTCCTTCACCTTTGCTTCTGGAGCTCTGCAAAAGTACTCTGCTCTCAAAATCTAGACCTATATTTGTTATATGGAACTAATTTGAGCTTAAGTGGAATTTGTATTTTATTCAATTACTTCCCACAGAAACAGTACTGAACATACAAGCCAGGCCTTTTGGCTATTCTGAATATCCTAAACACAGCACCATCAATAGCTACAAGTCTTGTCCCTCCTGCTTTGTTCTTGTTCTAACTCCATGACTTATGCACTCCATGGTGGCCAGTATGAATCAGACGAGGGGAAGGTATCTCTGAACTACCGTCTGGATTGAGTGCTGCACATACAAGTGTAAAAAATTCTTATATTCTCAGGCAAGGAACCAACACTTGGTTTCTGTCTTCCTAGGAAGTTACTCAAACTACTAGGTATTATATAAAAACAGAACTACACTTTAACCTTTTCTTGTCTAGCTATGTTCCCTTTGCTTTTAGCCTTTTGTAACTATTGGAGTTTGTGTTCTCTGTGCTAGACTCGGTGTTAACCGTGTAGAATCTGCCATTTCTCAGGGCTAAGGTACTCGTGTGATCTTCTGCTTTCCAGGTGGATCATGAGGAAACTGAGGGGAATTTGGTCACCCAGTTGCTCAAGTCAAAGCATTTATGCATACATATAAGATGTGAACTTAAGACACCAGCAAACTTTCAAGACCACCGGCAAGATGTCTAGGAAGCTGTGTGTGCCTCTGGAGGTATATAATGCTGGGAATAATCTCTCTAAGTCACTTCAATGGTTCAGGTGACATCATTACAAAAAAGACCCAGTCTAAGTTGATTTTGCAAGTTTTATCTCACTTTTTAAGTGTGTTTAAAGCCTGATCCGCAAGTTTTTATTTGGATCAGAAGATGTAATATTTATATATATATAATATAAAAATTGTTTATTCTATAACTAAATCTATTCTAATCAGTGAAGTTAGCCTTGGAGAAAGCTGACACCTGACGTTCATTAAAAGGATGTGTGGCTGGCTCTATCCAAAGGGTTTTGTTCACTCCTAATCAAGCAAACTCCCATAAAAGTCAATGGGAGCAACCAAACCAAAACTGTAGAATTCATTCTGCACTAAACTGTAATTTTAATAAATATTTTTTATTCTATTAAAAAAAAAAGAAAACAAAACCAAGCATCGCTCTAATGTAACCTGAAATTTTCCTATAAACTCTATAAAACAATTCCTTATTTCTACTCACAGATTTAGCAGACATACCAACCATTAGATTATTGCAATACAAGGGCTAAATACATTTCAAGTTGCTGCTTCTCTTTAAGTGAAATATGTAAACCTATATATCTTCTTGATGACTTTGAGTTACAACTTGAAAGATCGCAGACTTAAACTGTAGTAAAGCATTAATAAGCTATCTGAAAAATTAATTTCAGAATTATGTCTCCATAAGATAGATCTTCTATATAGTAAAGTGTGTATTTTCTAAATTAAAACCACTTGTGATTATATATACAAGGGAGGTTGTAATCACACACTGCTGCATAAATTTATGCCTCTACTTGATTAATAACAACTTAAGAATTAGAAGGAGCATCAAAAAAGTTCTGTCAGTCATTGGCACGGGAGAGCTATTATGTTTCTTTGGATATCTACATATTATTCTAAAATTAGGATAGAGATACAGAAGCTGGCCACCTGGAGTACCAGAAGTCATTTAACTGCAGTATCCTTCATCTCTCTCTGGAGCTAATATTGCTATATTTCCCATGTCTCAGCTTCATGGTCATCTCATACAGGGCAGTCCCATGGGTTTTCTTCCTCTTGTACATGTCCAGAAAAATCTGTCAGGACCTGGAAATACAGAGAACAAAATGCATATTTTCCAAAGTAAATTCATGACTGATAAAGGCTACAAATCTCTGCTCTAATGTGCTCACTGAAAGAATTTCTGTTTAGTGAATTCTCACGACAGTCTGCAGCACTTGAATGTCTAGTCATCCATGAAGCAGAAACCCCAGAATTGCATGTTAGGGTGGGTTTGTCTCATAGGGTTCTCTGTAGGAAGATTAATATCTAATATTTTCAAATATGTCTTGGCAGGAACAGATGTGCATTAAGATTCCAGTAACATTTTCTGAATGTGGTTCCAGACAGCAGAAAAGCAGAGCTTCTTCTGTGCACTGATATGTTAGCAGCTCGACAGACAGCATCCACTGTATTGATTGCCTTTGACACAATCACAGTGGATCTTTTATTTGAGAAGCAGATATTCTTCAGTGAATCTCTGAAATAGGCAATAACAAATACTGCATGTTCTTGGTTTCCTGCTGGAGTGGTAATAGGCACAAACTCAGGGTGTTATTGTTGCCATATGTCTCAACAGTCATATTGATTTAATTGGTTGTCATAAAAAATCTGACAAGAAGGAAGCCAGTTCATAGTTGGGTATGGGCCAGAGAGTATTAGTGAATGGACTACTGAGATCTCCCAAGAGCCTCTTTGTCTTCTACCAATGTCATTGAACTGGTTGTCTTGTTCATAATCTAGAAACAATCCATTTTATGGATGGAAATGCAAACCATTTACTTTCAGATACAATTTGTCTTACAGAATGGCAGAAAATCTTATATGGTAAGGAAACTATCTGCATAGAAGTATATACATTCCCTAAAACAGAAAATGTTTTCACTAAGGGCAGCAGATGGACTGCCTCATCATTTGTCTCCATATGACCCATCTATAAATCTGCGTTGTATTTAAACTACTTCAGTCTTTCCCTAACATCAAAAGACAACCACAAGCAAGAGCATCCATATTACATAACAGAATACTTAGCACTTGCATGAGAACTGTCATACAGGAAGCTAAGTGTGCTCTTACATATCTGTGGTTTACTTCAGTGTAGCATTGCTACCCACATTTTATGGAAAGGGAAGGAAAATAGAGATGCTTGAGAGATGATGTGCCTTGACTACAGTGTGAAGTAAAATCAGGAGCGGAGCACAGGGCTCAACTTTCGAGCTGTGGGCCTTACCAAGAAAACTGACTCTTAGCATTTTTCCCGGCACCCCCAGCTCTGAAGTGGTTTGAAAACATGCTCCCTGTTTGGGAGAAGAAAACAAAATAACGGCTACCTCCTCTCCATTTGAAAATACAACAGCAAGTGCTCTTATTTGCATGTTCATTTTATAGCAAGTAGTCTGTATCTCTTATGTTCATCCATGAGGAAGGTAAGTGCCCAGCCCATGTGAACCACCTAGGCTGCCTCTGTGTTCAGTGTTTTTTCTGGTAGTTCTTTTCACTGTAAGATAAGTATATCTAATGAGAAAAAAGAATCATCCTTATGCATTGAGAAGAACATATAAGCATCACCTAAAAATGGAGTTTGAATAATCTTGAAGCAGTCTGGTGTATCAACTTAATAAACTACAGCTTTATGAATGCTTTCCAATGCACCAGAAATGCAGTATATTCAATGCAGTGGTTTTCGTGAAAATACAGCTTTAAAGTTTCAATAGGCAATATTATACTTAACAGATTACATTAACTTATAAAAAGGAGGGACATGAACTTAAAGACAAAGTTCTCCCTAACTTTTATTTTCAATGTTCCCTAAGGATTGTTGCTTATTTTGAAACTGAACATAAAAGTGAAATACTTAAGTAAAAATACTACGCTAAAGAATATGCTATGGTGTTTGTTTTTTCCTATAGTGAAGGATTCACCAGACAATACCAATTAAGATTCACTATCCAAAATATTTACTGATTTTTTTTTTTTTGCTCAGAGGTCTATCAGTGTATAAAACTTGTAAATCTAGGAATTTTTGCCTACAAAATGATACTATGCAATAATCAGATTTGACAAGCTCACCAGAAAAAAAATCAAGTTAAATTCTCAATTTTCATGGCCTAGTAACCAGTCAGCTAGTCATAAACAAATTTAAATATAAAAATGAGCATCAGCATACTCCTGAGAGATGGTTACTAAAAACAGCATAGCACCATGGCAAGAACGATATAGCAATGGAACATTTCCATGGAGCAATTAAGTTGATACCCATTTGCTAAGGACAATGTCTCCAAGCCATGAAATTGATAGAACAGATTCTGTCAGTAACTGACTCCTATTTCAAAATGCTCAAGTGAACAATCCTGTGTTCGAAGACAACCTTATTAAGTTGAAGGGATTAGCTGATTTTGGCTATTATGGCACAAACCTTGAGAAGAATCTGTGCCCCAATAAATTTAGTCAGTTTTCACCACCAGACTTGAGATTAAGTGACTTGCTCTAAGGACCATACTTGATGTGATAGAGGAAAAGCAAGGCAGTTGGATCACACTCCGGTGAATTACACCTATGCAATCCTACTTACTGCTGTTGGTTTGTTTCAGATGAAAGCTGGTACAAAGCTGTGTCTGTAACATTTGTATGTTAAATGCCTGATGGGTTTTTAATTCTTAAGAGCTTACAATGCTCTAACACAAAAATCAATTGCATTAAAGCAATACTAAGCAGTTTATTGAAGAACCTGATTTTCCCTTGTGAAAGGCTTTTCTGAAATTGTTTTGTGTGGTGGCAATACATTGTTTTTCATGAATCCAGATAAAGAACTTCAGATCCCAGCTATTTTATCCAATAATCAACACAGTGCATACAACTTTTGTGGCCTCTGTAGAAACAGAACTATCTTAACATTTGTTAAAGCTAAAATAGAAATTTGAGACATTCAAGCAGGAAAAATCTAAAATGTTGTCTCACCTTGAAGATAATATGTGAAATGCTGGGTTTGGACACACACAAGTACAGAGCACCTCCAAAGAAGCAATTATTTACTTTCAACCAACTGAATAACAGCAGATCTTGGTCTTTCCTCTTCTCTATATGAAATCATATGCACTCAATCATACTTTTCTGATTTATCTGCTATTAGATTAAACACGTGAAGTTCAGGACCTACAGAAAATTTTAGGGTTTCAGGTCCATTACTGACTAACAGTGAGATGATAAAAAATCAGCAAATAACCACTTCCTAATGCACCACACGCCTAAAGTACCTGTATGTTCCATTTAAAAATTTGAGCTGGTCAGAATTTTCCTTTTGAAACCCAATAAGCATTTCAACATCTCCAGGGCACTTTGGGAATTTAGCATCATTTAAGCTCACATATATTACAGGGGGTCTATTCAAACCTGACTGTACCTGGTGCTTAATGCTAGAGGGTATTACAAGAATAAGGTCCCAAACTTAGTGGGAGCTAGGCCATCCTGTGGGACACCTTTGGCTATAACATGTCCAAAGCAGTGGCTGCCATTGACTGCTAAACTTATCAATAAAGATTAATGTCAGCTATTTCCAGACTCATGAGCGATCTCAGTTCCTGCTGAGCTCCTCTAAGCTTTGGGATGTCCCATGCAAGGCAGGAGCTGCCCAATTATTCTGTGTTTTCCCTCTATGACTCAGTTTCTTATTAGTTATGCCCACTGCTGAGCTGAAGAACTATGACATTCAGAGCTGGCCAGTTATAGTTAAAAACTCTAAAAAAAAAGCCAACTCAATTAATGTGTTACATGAACACGGACATAAGATGAACTAAAGTTAATTATTCAAACAGTTATGACCCAATAAAATATTACCTTTTCAATATCACCACATTTCTTTTACAGCTTCTATTTAATCCTTTCCATAAACAAAGGAAATTCATATGGCCAGAAAAAAAGAAAAAACATTAGCATTCAGAGTAGCCTTACAGAGAAGAGCAATTAACCCTCTACAGAACTTTGTCTGCTCTAGTGGAGTAACCTTCCAGTTGTGTTCTCTATTTTTCCTTTTCAGCAGTGCTGCTTTGTACTGACCAGACTGACGGTTCTGCTCATCTGCACTTCTTTTTGCATTACTATTCTGCAAAATAACATCAGAAACTGTGCTCATTCAAAGAAATATATGCATGCTTAACTTCTTAATGTATTTTGTCTCAGGTTTTACTCCTGTTCCTACATTTTCCTTTACTTTGCTCCTTTAAAAAAGGTTAAATCATGCCAGCAATCAAATAAAATGCCCAAAAGTCATATTTTGCATTGTTGAGGCAAATCCAAAAGGACACAATAAAGAATTTTTGCAGAGTCTGGATTGGTTTAAAAACAATCTTTGTAAAAGGGAGAAGTCACTGAAAAATGTCAAGGGCCTTTATAATTTTCCGGGACCCATTATTTGATTTTGATTAATACTCTACAATTTTGCCAGCATTTCATTAGCATTAAATCTTACAAAAGTATGTAAGTGCTACATCCAGCTCCAAAATGCATAAGTAACTAATAGTGCCCAGCAAGAAAGCATACCACTGTAAGAGAAGAAGCTAAATGGAGTATGATCATTCTATATCAGAACCAATCAACACTCTTCGCAGTCTCACACCAATGCACTCATAGTGGCAGCAGCCACACAGAGAGGAGAGCTAAGAAAAAGTTTTGGAAAGTGGTCTATAGGTAAAAGATCATAGTTGCTCTCCAAAGATTTCACTGTGTCTCTACCCGGAGAGAACCTCACCTCTGGTCAGGGTGAGCAAGGCAGAAGCCTTGCTAGGCTTTTTTACCCACATAACCAGGAGTCCAGAGTATATGGTCTCCATTTTCCATTTTACAGGTAGCATGAAGTCTGGAAGCTTCACTTCAATAGAGGAACAGATACATCTGACTAAAAGCCATGAAAAGGTCACTTCTGCTTCCTATAGTATAACCATTTTGAGAATTTAATTTGGAAAAATACAACTCCTTTCACCGCACAACGGTCAGGACTGTTGTATGTGCAGAAAGTGCCATAGGCTCTTCAGTTAGCATCACTGGTTAGTTCTTTACTTCAAATGGAAGATGGCAGCTCCAACAGTAAAGGGCTCACTAACTTCATGATGAACCATTGATTCAGTGAGATACAAAGCTTAAGTGCCACCTACTAAATGACCAGAACCACTTCCTGATCTTCCTACATCCTTCCCTTTGGTCCAGCATCCAGCCATTGATCCTGTTTACTGCTAATTTGGAATCAAATTCAAGGGCCATACAATACATAACTCCAGAGAATTAAATCAGAACTAAGTTAAAGAAACTAAAATTTGTTTGATTTGGTTTGTTGGTTTTGGGTTTTTTTTCAACATTCATGTACTTCTTTCTTCCAAACATCACAAATACATATTTCAAATTGTCCCACAGTTAAGAACTTGTACCTCTGGCACACAGAAAGGATTGCTATTTTAACTCTTTGTGCCGATGTTAGCCTGCAGGTACACTGAAGTTTAGATATGTTGTCTGCAATTGTCAAATTCAGAAGTAATTAGCAAATATCTGAAGTATTTTTACAAATGAGTCAGTCACGTAAGTAACTGGCAACACTGGACAAAGAAAATAGAAGTTGTGCTTGTCAGCATGAGGGATTTCACTGCAGGAGAGCTGCTGTGGCTTTCATTATTTCAGTGGTCAATGTAGGTTGCTATAGAAACTACATAGTTAGAAAGCCATGTAAGCAAAAGAAATATGATAAAAACAAAACTAAAACAGTGAAAGGATAAAACCCCCAAGGTTCTGTCCAACAGCTTAAAATAATTTGTTGGTTTTATCTTTCAATGATATAACTGGTTGATAAGATTCCTAGTAACGATATCATATACTTACACATCACTTTTATAGAAAATCCCATCATGTATCATAACACAACATAATAAAAACCAGTATCAAACAAAAACCCTTTCAATATAAATTTAACAATGAAATAACATTTCAATATGTAAAAAATAGTATTTGGCTTCACGATATATTTACCCTTCATAATACTAATAGGTAATTATAAGGTCTCTTGTATGACATTTTTTTTCTTCCATGAGAAATAATTTTTTAATATTTAAACTAGCTTTCTTATGTACCAGGAAGTACTTGCAAATAGTTAACTACATAAATTATGCATGTGTTGATCATCACCTGCATAACAGGTTGGCTTCTATTCATAGTTTGTGTCACAATTTATATTTATTCAAATATTTGCATGTAATGAATGACATCTGAAACTCTTCTTCCATTTCAGATAATCAAATAAATAGCCAAACTGAGATTTTAAAACAAGTGGGATTGAAGAGACTGAGAAATCTTATAATCCTAAAAAGAAAGGATGTGTATGACAGGTGATCATATATCATTCTGAGTTTATACAGAATCCATGGGCTGTATTCTGTAAACAAGTTTTGTTGATTTTTCCATAGCCACATTGTCCTCTAAACTGAGTTCTGTTGTGTACCCTTTCATTAATACTTTCATTAATAATACAACATGATTTTTTCCTTTTAGAAGTGAATACAATAAATATAAACAGAAAAAGAACTAACAAATCCTCTTATTTCATTTCCTAGTCCTGTGATCAGGGTTGAGTGGCAGAACCCTGAGCTTTTAACTCCAGCTGCTGTCTGGCTGGTTGGTTGGTTGGTTTTTTTTTTTTTTGTTTTTGTTTTTTTTTGTTTGTTTGTTTTTGTTTTTGTTGGGGTTTTTTTGTGTGTGTGTGTTTTTTTTTGTTGTTTTTTTTTTTTTTTCTGATAGAGGAGTCCACAGCATTAATCACCAAAAGAGATGCATTAAATAGGCAAAAGCCAAGACAATGAGAAAATCTGATACATCAAAATGAGAATTTTGCCAAGTAACCAAAAGCAACACAAGCATTAGTGTCTTCAGACAAAGAAAAGCAACTTGAGGGACATAGCAAAACCACAAAACATTTGCCCTCTATTCAACTGTAGCTTGTTCATCTAGCCATCACAAATAAATCTTTCATTATCACATTGCTTTCCAGGTCTATGGAGAAAAAAATGCCAACATACAGAAAAGATTGCTTGCATGTCCACTGAAAGCTTTGACACTTTTAGCTCCAAAGTCTCTTGAGAAATATTGATAGGCTCTTGCCACTAGGTCACATTAGAAAAAAAAGAATATCATATTTCATAAGTGTTTGCACAGGCACTGTAGGAAAACACGCAAGGATTATCAAACTGAAAGGGAGCATTTGAAACTTTTTTTTTTTTTATTAGAGAAAGCAAAAAACCAAGAAATAACAATTTAAATAGGACCCTTCTGGTCTGCACTGGTCCATTATTTGGTCAGTTTGGTCATTTTAGCTGGACTATTAAAAGTAATTCTTGGACAAGGCATTGAGTCTTAAAGGGTCTCATTCCCTTATCATCCCAGAAGGCTAAGATTAATGTCTTCTATGGGACTGTGACAGGAACATGGTCTTTTCTTGTTAGTGCTGCTCCTGGAAAAAAGAGAACTATTGTACACCTCTTAACACACTTTCCCCTTGTCGTGTCTCTCAACCCTGTCACACAATTTGAAAGGATATTAGAACAGACAGAGAGTGCAGAGTTGAAATCAAACATAAGTCCTTATTCCATGGAAGCTTTGCATATCACAGCTTCTCTGTTATGAAATGGTCAACTGTTTGCCCCTGAGTCCTCATCCATTACATACACATAAAAAAGACCATCTTGCAGTCAGAGCTGTGCAAACTGTTGGATGCTGCCTCAATCTGGCAGGAGGGAAGAAGTTCACTGCCCAAGCCCACTAGCTCAATATACTCCAGGGACCCAGGCTCAGTCGAGGCAGCTGAAGGACAGACATAAACCAATTTGTTCCTTTGCAGAAGAAAACATCTGAGGCAGTTGTTGGTTGTACCTAAACTTTGGATTAGGAGTCTCTCATGTAGAGACAGCTTAGAGATATACCTGTGGTTGGGGCAAAGAATACTACTGTGGCTGGTGATGCCACAGTACTCTTGCCAAGACAGAAGTTTCTTAGGAATAGAGTGGATATGACAGTATTTCTGTTAATAGAAATTATCTGTATACTTTTTAAGGACCTTTACTTGATGTTAAAAATTTTTTACGGATAAACAACCTAAGACACAAATGTCTGGATCCATCCTACTCAGTTCATATTCTTCAGTGAGGAATCTCACCCAGGATTGCAGAGTAGCCACTAGATGAACAGGATCATCCTGGAGAAAGTTGGCACACTTCATAGCTAGATCATGTGAGGACATTCTGGCAAAATAGCTTAATTCAGTAGCCCAAAGCCTCCTACCAAGTTAATGTCAAACCACAGAGCAGAACACTGTGCTTAACTGGTGGTGGTGTTGTCAGTCAGACATGAGGACAAGTGGTTTCAAAATATAGAGTATTCAATAGTGAACAGGGGAAAAAAAATAAGGGAGAAGGGAAGCTAATTTTATGTGACCACATTGTCTGCTTCTGTCTCAGTAGACTTACTCAGGGCTGGAATTTTCTGTATTATTTAATTTTGACTGTGCTTGTTGGTACAGCTTTAGCCAGTGCCTCATAGGTGCAAGCAATCCCCTGGCACATTCAGGAAAAGACACAAGCTGTGGCCTGCACCCAAGAGACTGAATAGGGATTTTTGGCCTCTGTGGTGTAGATGAGGTTAGCTTTGGACTTAATGGCTCTGTGCTGCTTGCTTTTGGTGGCAGGATTTAGTCCTGGCCATGTCTGATCTACAGATAAAGTTGTATATCACTATTTCAAAGCAACATTTCAAGCCATTTTAATGTATTTTCAGCTTTGCTGTGTTTGGGGAAATGTGAGGTTTTTTAAAAAAAATCTGTTAGATTGAATATCTATCTAAGTTCAGAATGTTTTCCTCTGGAAATGTAATATGTTTTATTTATCCAAGGAAAGATTAACAAATGGCCTAACCAATAATTCTGATGACTGTTCTAAAATTTCAGTAGTTTTTCAATTTGCTTTTTGTACAGTGTATTATACCACTTCAAACAATGCTGGCTGTAGTGCTCTCTTCTAACCTATGTCCAGAGCAGTGCCACTCATCTGCTATGCATGACCTACTTTGGAGTCCTATTTTAGCAGAACTAATTGGAGAAATAATGATGGACTCATATTCTATCTAAATATGCACTTCTGTCATAATCATAAAGATTTTCCTGGAGTTCCATTCTGGAAAACCTGTTAGAGGCAATAATGAAATTTACAGCTTGAGAACAATATACTTGCTTTTCGTACTGGGAGGGTTTTGGGGGGTTTAAAAGAGCAACTAATATTAAAATAAGATATTAAAGTAAATACAGTAAAATAAACAGTTTTAATTTTTTTTCTTTAATGCAGGATATATAAGTTCACAGTTCAAGTTCATAGTATAAGTTCTTGAAGCAAATTCTGAGATCTTAGTTTGTTCCACATTCCATACAGAGGAAGTTCATTGTCAGGCAGTCTTTTCCTCAAAGTTTTATTGACTTTTGGGGGTTTTTATCATCATTTCCTAAGGCATGATTTTTTATTTTCTTCTAGACCACAACAGAAAATGGGCACATATCGATTATGAACAGGATCGGGCAGGACCTAATAGACTTTTAGCCCCATTTAGATGCAGACCAGTTTAATTTCTTTCATAGGGTTCCATGATACTTTTTATTACATTATTTTTAACCAGATAATAATGTGGTACTGAGTCCTTACATTGTATATGATGTCAATACGTTTAACTGCATCAGCTGACATTGACTATTGCAATGTGTTTTAATTTTTTATTTGACTATGCTTAATATGAGCTTTTCCATGCCTTGAACAGAAGACTAGCGGCTTGAATACACAAAATGCCCTGTTTATGGTTTTTCTTATCAGGGCAGTATATCCATGTTTCTTACAAATCAAAAATAGTGACATAGAAGTTAATGAGTCAACTTTGATTTATGGTAGATATAGATTTTCCAGTCTTGTTGATTCAAATTGTGTTGTTATATTAGATTCTATCACTTGCAAATCGATAGTAGATTTTCCATTGTATTTTATAGCTGTTCTACCCTTATCTCTTACTAAACCTATATGAACAGCAGGATTTTCTTTTTTCTCTGTTATTTTGTAAGCATTATTTCTTAAACATCTGATAGTTTCCCTTGCCTATTATCATTCACTGATGACATTTATTGTGGATGAAAGATTCATATATCCTTATATGCATAAACACGTTTCTATGTCTTGTCTACATATACATTATGCACGACATTCCCGTATCTTTTCCTAAATGGGATGACTTTCTAATCACAGAAAATATTCTGGTTTGTTTCAGAATTGCAACTCATTTCTCCAGAAAACACTGGTCAACAATTCCCAATTAATAAGTTTATGCTAGTCCTGCCTTAATGGATATGTAAAGCAAAATAATCGAAACATTTATGAGAGCAGAGAGTTACAATTTTGAAGAGCATCAGTTTTTAGTGCTTAACTTGCAACATCAGGGCTCAAATTCCAGTGGTACTTATGGCTGGCAATTTAGAGCAACTTCAAGAGCAGCAGTAGTAGTACACTTTTTAAATATTAAAACATTCACATAAGAAACCACAAGGGTAGTCTAATGTGTTATATATTTATCACATATTAAACATTAATTGTTTGGTTTTTAAGAAATAGAACTACAAAAGTGTGTTTAACTTATTTCCCCTTCTAGCAAGGCAGGCTCAAAATAATGCAGAGTAACTTTCATGTGGTTTAGTAACACACCCTGGTTCCTAGATGATGTTAACAGGATGAACGTGTCTTAAACAGCAAAAATCTCTTCAGACATCACGCACTTAAACAGCTGCTATGAGAGGAAGTTGTATTCCACACAGACAAGTGTCCACAGGAGCTTGTGAGTTGTGTGAAAATATCAGGCCATCCGGCTCTTTCCAAGGCTCAGCAACCGAACCCTGCATACCAGTCAGACTGAATGTCCCCTGTGAAAGGGACATTTCCATGGGGCTCTGACTCCATCAATACATTACACACTCAAATCTTATTATTTTAACAAGGCTTCTTACTGTGCCCGTTCCAAATGGGCATTAAGGCTGGACACCAAACAAATAGTTGGGGCAATGAACTTCATCACTGCAAACACCTGATGACTACTTCCACCAGCCCTTTCCTTTCTCTTTCTCTTGCAGGCTGCCCATTATTTTTGTACTTCTGGCAGCAATTAGCTGTCATCAGGGTCTCTCTCTCAGCCACCCTTTCTGCTAGAGACTAATCCCCCTCAACACAGTCCATTCTTCTGGCTGTTGCCATTCTTTGTTGGTTACACCGTGTGCACAAATTAATTAGGGCTCGATTTAAGGGCTGACTCAGCCGGTTCACAGCACAAATGAGTGCAGCTGTTTTTCTGCCTGAGATTTTCAGCTTCTTATTGGGAGCTTTTTTTTTCTCCCTCTTGATTTAGAAACATATTCTGTGTGTGTGTGTGTGTATGTGTGTGTGCGAACAAATTAAACATGAGATTTTTGGCAGATGCAATTGCCAAGGGAGGTTGACAATACAGATCTGTTTAGCCCATCTGCCCCTAAGGATTCAACTGAATTTCTTACAGAGCTATAGGGTTAGGACTACTGAGTTTCCAGTGTCACAGGGTGGCTTCCCTACCTCAGACATGCTGGCATTCTGATCCTGGGAGGTCCCTGCCCCCAAAAAAGAGAAACATCTGGAATCACAGGGACAGCTTGTCTGCTGAGCTCAGCAACAAGGATCCCTGTAGCTACAGCTCCGCCCCACTGTTAGGGGACATATAAGGCACTTAACAATTGCTGTCTTTACTATAATATTACAAGTGCATTTGATATCATATGTATAGTACAGTCCTTTAGATTTTACACATAAATATTTTTCGGGTATAGTTCAGACTGAAATATATCCTCAGAAAGATAAGTATCATGATGTTTTAATTTAATTCTGTTAATATTTCTGAAATAAAAGGCTATTTTACTTAAGTAGCCATGTTATGTTTATATCCTCTTACATTTGCTTAAATTTTAAAATCCTGAGTGATGGTTCAACACCAGAGTAATAAAGAACCTCAACTGATTGGGAAAAGTACATTCTGAACATGCATATATTATTCTTCACTGTTCATTTGAACATGAAACTGGAGTGTTTCATTCTATTCTAACTGAAGTCAAATGAGAATGTCGCTGTTGGATGGATGCCTGTAAAATATAGGATATATGTGTTGAGACTTCAGCTGAAATTGTTTACTACTTTGGGCTTTGTTTCACTGCTACTGGGCTTTAAAGGTGACAACAATGTATAAATGCCACTATAATTACCTACGGTTTGAACAGAAAACACTTTCATTGACTTCATGGAGTTTGGCATTCTCTCTGGTCAACTTAGGTCTTATTTTATTGGGATATATCATTATTTTAGAATCCAATCATATAAATATTGCTGAAAAATAATCAAGTACAGGTGCAAACCTCAGACCCTCTGGAATTTTGCACTAGAACAATTAGTTTATATTTTATGTCTGTGTATGTGTGCATGTATATATACATACATACTTAAATATGTACACACTTGTTTCTTTTACTTTCAGAAGATTTGTGTACTCATGGGGGTAAGCATTTGCCCTGACTAAAGTGTACATCACATTCAACAAGAAATTAAGGATGGGCTCAGACCCTCCATATGACCACAATACAAATAGGCAACTTGGAATTAGGTATCAGAAGACTTATGTACTTAGAATTAAAGAGCTGCTGAAGTTATTTATTAAACTAGGTTAATCAGCTCCTACCCAGAACACACTGTCATTTTGATAAAGAAGTTCTGTACTCACATTTACTGAAACAAAAGTCTTCATTTCTTCCCATTTTAAACAGAAAGGAAATAAATATATATTATTTAGTCTGTTCTATGTTCCTTTTTTGTAAAAAGGTTGATACGGAGTTGTCATCAGTTCAGATCTGAACTACTACCTTGAATGTCGAATACAAATATTACATAAATTATATGTTTGAGTCACTCATGGAATACGTATGAAGTTATTAGACACACAGTATGTAAACACTACAGCAAAAGTCTCTGAATTGACCTTCAAAGGTAAAAAAAGGCGAAATTCAGAAGAGAAATCTGATTCA
Source organism: Oxyruncus cristatus (assembly GCA_013399855.1). Taxonomy (NCBI): domain Eukaryota; kingdom Metazoa; phylum Chordata; class Aves; order Passeriformes; family Cotingidae; genus Oxyruncus; species Oxyruncus cristatus. The sequence continues at coordinate 206,833 of VXAY01002809.1, forward strand.
TAATTTCCTAGAACAAACATGTAAATTTAAATTCAGCTGTGCTAAAAAAAAAAAAAAAAAAGAAAAGGCAAATATTTACGCGATCAGAATCTCACCCAGTCCAGTCCCAACACTTGTATATATGAATAACTTTACAAACTTTAGCAGTGAGAGTGTCTCAAATGTCATTGCTCAGGTAAGAAATGCACTGTATTTGCAGTCTGTCCATTACCACATAATTGTTATGCACTGTAAGAAAAGCCTTCCAGTCTAAAGAAAATAATTTAACAATCTGAAATAAACATTTTTAAATATAAAAATAAAAAATTACCTTTACCTGCATATTGTACTATTAATAACCACTGATTTTTAGCTCATACCTCATTAAGAGCTTCTGTACCAATAAAACATCTCTCTAGATTGACAGGTGGCTGATTTAACAAAAAAAAAATCTTATTTTGAAGGTTTTTTATCATGAAAAACCCTCTCAAGCAGCCCAGTGTATTGTGATTTCCCTGGTTCTTTTTCTTCTGAGCTGTTCAATTACTTGGAAATCTCTCTCTGATGGACTGAAGCAGCTTGAGTGAACGCCTGAGCGCACAACCAATTAGGCTCATTTGAAGTTGCAGAATTGCCTTCTTTGGTGTTAAAACCCCATGTCAAACACTGGGTCTAAGATCATTTGTAGTACAAAATGAGATTGACAGAGCAGCTGTACCAGGGGGCATGCCTGCTGGACGACTTAATTGTGGGGACTGAAGGGCCATCATGAACTGGCGTGTGGAGATTGTATCACCACCGCTGCATTACAAATGCTCTTTATTAACAGTGATCTGTAATCAATGAGCTCAGGCTTTTTGCCAGAGCTCCAAAATCAGATAGGCAGCTCTCCTCACAAGGAATAGGAGGAATCACTGGAGCAGGGTGTTGTGCTGAGAACAAGAGCAGGGATGCGCTCCTCAGGGGTGTGGTGAAGCTGCAGAGAGGGAAGCAGACGCCCAATGGCACACCGCAGTCCTCTGTCCACATCATTGTATGCATCAGCTGGTTTTGGGCATGTGCAAATGTACGGGCAATTGCACTTATATGGGTATGAATGAAACACGGTTACTTCCCCAAAGTGATACTTTAGTGGTCGAAGAGACTACACCAACTCACACTAAATTGAATAAACAGTTTTGATGATGGCATGATGTCTGTAACTTAATAGCAATCCCCTAATGCAAATGACCCAAAGGAAATACAATAGCTTTAGTTTCAGGAAATTAATGAAAAAAAACCAAACCAAAACAAACCAGTATTTTTAACATTTTAGGTGAAAAACCTTCAGCTTCTTTTTAATAAGACGTATTTCTTTTGAAAAAAGTAATTGGTTTTCACTGATGTTCCCAAGTTAAAAAATTTATTTATTCTACCATTATTAAAATCAACATCCTCTTACTGTAATGAACGGGGTTGTTTTTCTGGAAAGAAATAAATTTATCTGCACAAATATTCAAAGATTACTTTATTATGAGACAGATGTAAAACCAAGGTCAAAGTCAACTCTAAAGTAAACCAAAATAAGCAACAGGTGATTGTAATCACCGACCCAATGTGTTTGCTATGAGGATAACTTCACTACTTTTTTTTCCAAAGGCATTTTTACTCTTCTCTATGTCACTTTCTGAAAGAATCACAGAGAGGAACGTAAGAAACTTGAGTGAACAATACAGGAACAGCTTAACTAATGTGGCAAATCACATGCAGATGAGCTCTAGGATAATAAAGAAGAGCCTCAAGTCTGTGTTCCTCAATTATATGAGCAATTCATTTTCAGATGCATAATCTAAACTTCTGGCTTCTCATATGAGTCAGAGTGATAGGATTTATTTTTAATTACGAGTTTTTTCCCCCTTTGTTTAGTTTGGTTGGTTGGTTGGTTGGTTGGTTGTTTTTACCACAATATGTTATTACCTGTTCATGTGTTTATTACAAATATATTTTTTCTGAAGTGTTTATTTTGCTATTAGCAATAATTTCCACATGTTTCTAAAGTCTGTTCAAATAATAGAGGTTCACATTGTGTCATTCTGCATCAATTGCAACATAAGCAGTAGGTAGCTGAAATCAAACCATTTAAGGAAAAATTTAGGAAATAAATACCTGCACAGGTGATCATGTTTTAAATTATCTTTAGGAACTCTCTTTTACCACAATACATGCAGGAAACTTTACAATAAACTTGACATTGTTTAAGCTGCAGATTGTCTCACTGTCATGGTTCCCATATGACTCTATCCATCTGATCACTCTTTCCTTACAACAAGAGACTGAGTTTTGAAGTAGGAATTGTATTTCTGTTCTCTGTACAGTGCCAGACTCAACACCATCATTGCCTATGAGTAGTGCCTCAGGAAACTACAGGGAAATCACTTACTGCTACTGTTACCAGAAATTATAAGAAAAATCCAAGCACTCTGCTGGGTTAATGTTGGAAGCAAAATGTCAATGTATTCTATGGTTTATGCAGTGTTTATTTATCTATTGCTAGACCTTGTGAAATGTTCCTTCTGAGACAGCAATTCCTGATAATAAGGTAGTGAAAGGTGAAGAACATGGATATTTAAAGAAGACTTTTAGTAAATCAAAATACTAAAAGAATATAAAAAGCGCAATCCTTTTTTAAGTAAATGAGTTCTTATGAAGTGTATCCATCAGCTACACGTGATCATCACACTCCATATTTGCTAGTATTTTCATAGAGCTCTTTAGACAAGCTCACTCCAACAAAAACAAGTGTCTAATCTGATATTCTACCACAGTGTAAGGAAATAACTAATCAATAATATGTGACTGAAATTAAATGGCTATGTATTTGCTCACACTAGTGCTGTTGCAACTAAACTAATACATCACCTAGTCAATGAACATATGAAATGTCAGTTCCTTTTTCCCCCACACTTACGGTTTCTACATGTTCCCCTGACATCATCTTTACCACATATCTCAGGGCCTTACATAAGCTGAGTGCTGAGCCACTGAAATCTAGTTCCGTTGTTTTGCTGTTACTTTTTCAGTTCCACAATCTCTGATTCTTGTCTTGTTCACTATTTCTTACAAAATTTTACTGCCAGCAAAGATCAGAACTATAATATATTTTGGCTGTGAAAAGGACTGGATGATTCAACCCACCGACAATTACTCTGCAAATTTGCAAGCTATCAGCAGCCTGTGAAAGTTCTCTCCAGCTATGCTGGTGAATAGGTCCTTGACATGCTGTTAACATCAAGCAGAACTCTGGTTTCAAATACCAATATATGGAGATTTCATAATGCTGGAAGAAGACTACAGCCTCCTCGAACAGGTGGTTGTCCTGCATCTTGAAGGATGATCTAATAAAGAAAGATGATGTTTTCTTTCTATACCCAAGTTATTCTGGGAAACCAAAGAGAAGGAGAGCAGTAAAGCTGTGTGAAACTCATGGCTACATTTTGAAACTAAGAACTAGATTTTCATTAAAATCATACAGGTAAACTTTTTTTGTCATGCTTTGTTGAAGTCACAGCAATTTCCTCTTCTCCTAATCACTGCTGTGAAAGACACGACCACAAATTTATTAAAAATATATCTTGCTCTTTAAATCTGTTCAAATTCTCCCATGATTATTGTCTTTAAATAATGCCACAGATACAAAAGGAATTAATGTTGATGTTTCCAAATTTTCATGCTCATTTGTATGTTATATATTTTTGTATAGAGAAATCAAATTGTTCACGCCTGTGGAAATACCACACACTATACTTATCTGGATTTATATTTAGGGAAGTCAGATATTTTTCTGTAAGCCACATCTTCTTAGAAAACAGAAAGAAAATTAAAAGAGAATGCATGAATGTATTGGCATTGCTAATCAATAATCTGTGACTTTATATCTGGTTACCAAAAGAAAGTTTCATGCAACCAGGAATTAAAGGACAGAATACTGTCACTGGTATTATCAAGAAAAATCTTTTAAAAAGGGGTAAATTATTACAAGATAACAAGAATATATAGCACCATGCTACCAACAATTATATCTGGAATATACAAACATATTTTTGAGACTTTAAAACCATTGCTAATCTTTAGATGGATACAAGACTTTCTAGAAGAGGACTTATTATTGACCTAGCAGCCATATGTGTTTTGTACCTTTCTCTTTCGTGACACTGCTAAAGGACTGTGTTTAATTCTATTAATTAGAAAACTAATAAGAAGTTTCAATCTAGTTCTGAAATATTTATTGCATTTCTGAACTCTGTCATCTTTTTTTAGTTATCAGACTGTAAGGAATGTCTTAAATTAAAATATTCTGCTTCTGAAGTTACATATAAAAATGCTAAACATGCAATATAAAAATAATACAATATTATTTTTTAATTTTGTGGCAAGGCTCTTTTTCCCTAATAAAGCTGACAGACTCAAATAACAATTGATTTATAGCAATATACCCAGATTGGGATTCATCTTCCATAATCTAAGATTCCTAATTTTAGTAGTTCAAGTCACTGTGGTCTCCTTTAAGATCGATAGAACAAAGCATGCAACTTCAGAAAACCATTCATGTGGACTATCTTAATACAGCCACTTTAAGATGAAATTAATTGCTTGTTTCTCTCATTGACTATACATGATCCCTAGAGAGATTAACCTGAATTTAAACAACTAACTTTTAACATCTAAATTAGAGAAGATGAATCTTCTCCCCATCTGCAAAATTGCTTAATTTACAAGTAAGACAGAAAATTAGCTGCTATAGCTGCGTGCAACAGCATCCAGCCTGCTATGGTGACCCTGAAAGCTTCTACCTTTTTAGCTTTGCTGCAGTCATTGTAAGTCATTATTATGTCCCTGATTTTCCACTATTCATTTCTTTTCTCATTGATTACCCTTCCTCATACTTAAGGAAATGTTGATCTGCTTCTTGGAATAACATTTAACATTAACAACAACTACTGCGTCTTTTTGTGACCAAGCAGGATTTAAAACAAGAAAATCTTTTCTCATTTATGGTTTAGCAACTCTTTTCTCAGAAGCCAACCTCCTAATCACAAATAACAAAATGCAAAATGAAGAATGCCACCCCGGAATAACTAACATCCTGAAGGAGGTAGAATTACTAGGAAGAAAATATGCAGAAACTGAATAGACTACAGATAACCTTCAAAGTGCCATTGTCCTAGCCTGTTTTGTTCATTTTATAGTTCTATCACCAAGCCTATTTATAGATATTTGCAATGACAAGAGACCCAAAAAGTAGTTAGGAGGTCAGACTGACTTCATGAAGTATCAAAACTATGATATATTTATTTCATGTACTGCTCTTCTGTTTCTTGACAAACTTGCTAGTCATGCATAAATTCTGTGTTTCAAATTCCAAATGCTTCAAAGAGATTTTCCAATGTCAATACACAAATTATCATAGAATATAATGGTAGCACATAAACTGCTACTATAGTTAGGAGTTATTCTGCAGTGCCAATGAGTCCTACCTTGTTAGTGATATCAATGGATGTTTCCAGAGATTGTTCTTCACCACCATCTTGGATCATAATACACTTAGTGACTCCCAGATGGAACTGTATACTTACAGGCTCTTCTCCATGGACCTTTTCCTGAGAAATATAATGGAAAAGTCAGGTGCCACGGAGTGCATCCAGGAGCCTGAATCTGAAAGGTTCTGGACTTCATATGCAGAAATATCAGCTGGGTTTTTTCCTCTTTTGCTTTTCGTATGGCCAATTTTTACATTTTTTTCATATGTTCTGCATCCTTTTTTAATCTCATATACTTCTTCTTCCTGGTTTATTTGGGAGTTTTTTTGTTTGTTTTCCTATCACCTTCCTTCATACTACCTTTTTTTCAGTTCCTCTGCTTTTTTTTTTTTTTTTCATATCTTTTCTTCCTCTCAAATTTTTCTCATCATAGTGAGTGGATTTGTCTCACCATAGAAATGTTAGGTATTTTGTCTAAGGCAGTTATCTCAACTTCCTTTATGGTCAACAGAGAATAAGTATGTTGACCAAAGTTATTTATACTGGGCACTTCACACATCAGCCTCAGCTAGGGTCATGGAAGGCCTCCTAGCAACCTCCACATGGAGAGACCGGAAAACCACTTTGGACTGGATGAGGAACTTTGAGACATTTACAGCCTGGTAGTGTAAGTCCCATCTGTTATAACTATCTCGTTGTCCTCTTCTGCTGTAAACTTTACACTCCTTAATTTCTCTTCACTAACTCTATTGGTACTTGCCCACTCCAGCCTTGCTTTGTCTTCCGCTTCTTCTGCAACTTTATTAAAAAACAGTGACTATGGACCTCAGTCTGTACTATTACTTTCCTTTATCCTTTTTTGCTTTCTCCCTTATACATACATGCTTTCAGTTTGGCAGATGAGATGCGAATGCTACAAATATGTGCGGACCATATGGGTTTTTTTCTGTAAGTCAGCTGGTACATTTTAGATACCCTCTCTTTTTAATAGTACTCTCCCACGTGTTGATGGGATGGAGCGTGGACTAGAGAGAGATTTTCACCTGAAACAGCCATCCTGGGATGGCTGAGAAGCAATTCATGTATTGCCCATCAAGGTATGTAGGCACTGTTCTGATGATGAAAATACAAGATAAGCTTCTAAAGAAATGCTAGGGACCTTTCTTCTCCCTCTGATACTTTCAGGGTTTTTTTTTTCCCCTGCGAAAAAAGCAATCATTTTGTTCAAACATCCAATGTTTAATTGGGAAAAAAAAAAAAAAAACAACAAAACAAAACCACAAAGAAAACTCCAACAGAACAAGGAAACAAGGAAAAAAAATCTCTGTAACAGCTTTATCTTTCATATGTTTTAATAAATTTCCCACACAGATGATTAATAAGTTAAATTCAACTTAGTCAACCACAAAATGATCAATGTTTAAAAGAAATGCTTTATTTAGAAGTAAAAGAAATATTTCTGGCAAGTCGTACAGCTTTTCTAGGCAATTAAATCTGACATGCAACTTTGGTTGTTCTTTACATCTATACTTAAAATACAGCCTAAATGCATCCAAGAAAATTGTAACTGCTTTTTGTAGGACAAAATAAAAAAAAAAAAATTATGCATATTAAGCATCCTTTTTTTTTTATTTCCCAGTAACTTCAAAACCTTGAGGTTCCAAAACCTTAGTCAGATAAGTGAAGAGCTTCACCCACTAGTAAATACCTCAAAAATTACTGTTAAACATCACATAGTCACACACGAAAAAATCAGTTTTCAACCAGGTGTTCTTTCTTTGCCTAAGTCAGAGCAAGAATCAAAAAAAACTAGGTTGAGAAGTTCAAGAAGCATTTCATGTGCAGAGGCTGATGAAAGGAAAAGCAGAACATGCTAGCTAGGAGAAATGAGGGGAGACAGCAGGTAAGCAGAAAACCCTCCTCATTTGAAATAGCTGGGATACCCTAACTTAAAGCCTTGCAGCTGTGAAAAGTCCCATGAGGCTTTATTGATCTTAAGAGCTCAGTCTCAGCTTTGAAGGAGAGATATATTTCCAATGTTTTCTGTCCTGAATTATACTGTCACAGCTACACTGACAATGCCACAGAAATATTTTTTCTAACAATAAAATCGTAAGAGACATCTTGTTTGTTCCAATCGAAGCACTTTCATCTGAATGTTCCTCCAGCCAGACAAAAGTTATTTCAGAATTTCACATCATCTTGCAATGCAAGTATTAAAAAGTATAAAAGCACCCCTCCTGACTTCTCTACACTGCCCCACTTCCTCCAAAAAATCAAACTAGATGACAGTTCAGTTTATTTGGTATTAGGAGGAGTGGGAAGAGTCTGATGTTGTATACATCCTCAGACCACTATTTCTGTTCCAGCTTGAGTTTTATAATTTAATTCAATTCCAGTAGGGCAGAGCACAGCAATACATTTCATAAAACAGTAAACTATGCAAACATGACATCGAAGTTATAATGCAGTATTCATACTCATGCTGAGTTGTCATTTTTATAACACAGCATTTTCACCAGAGGGACACTTAATTAAAAACAGATTCTTTGTATCTAGTATCGAACTAGTACCAACAATTAATTCATTCTAATGCTATTTTTCTATCAGGAGCTAGTCTTTAACTGTGTTGAAAAATGCAGCATGTACATTTGATTTGAATTAAAGAAACCATACTAAGGCTCAGCAAGAAGCAAAAAGTGGATAACCGTTTGCAACAGTGAAAAAAGATCCCAACCATGTACAAACTACAGGAAACCATCATTGAAGAGAAAGAAGGCTGTCAACATTATACAATACAGAAGATGGACAGGTGTAAAAGTAATCTCTTAACATTATTTCCTCTAAGTTATTTAATGCTAACAGTATCCTTAACTAATACAATACCCAAACAAAGATGGTCCCTGCCTCTAATCTCTGACTCAGATACACAGGGGACTGAACCCAGTAGAAAATGCTAAGGCTAGAAATGTTGGGTCCAAGGATTTTCTTTTCTTAATTCACTTCTGTGCATTTAAAGAGAAACAGTGCTTTAGAGGGCTTTTTAGTGAGGACAAGGTGATGGGTTCATAAATAAAAGGGCTAAAAATGATCCATGTATTGCAGGAAACATGGGAAACTGCACAGAAAAAATATCTATGGCTGCTGGTGGTGAAAAGACTGGAATGAGTTAAGTAGGGACTGGATATTTTTAGGCAAGAAATTAAGTTCAAAAAATCTTTTCACAGAAAAGCTCAATAAGATTTTGACACTTTTTTGCAGAAGATTTCTGTGAACATCTGCTGCCAGATATAATTCAGAATTCCAGAAGCAGATGACTGCCCAAACATGAGCCAGAGCTTTTTACCTGAGAAAAACTCTTCGTTAGTACCAGTGCCTCCTGCTTCAGAGCCTTACATCACATCCCTGGGGCATTATGCAAAAAATATTGGCCCCAGCCTTGGGGAACTGCTCTTCCAGAACCTGAGCATGGTCAGACCTGTGTTATATTTCATTATGAAGGTTCTGAAGATGTTTTAAATCAGCTTTACTGTACCTCTCTTTTCTGTACACAGTTCTCATTTGAGTCAAAGAAAGACTAACAACCTAGTTGGCCTCATTAGCTTTTCCCACAATCAGTGTTATGGTAATCTCTCACCAGTCTGGGGCGTGATAGATATTCCATCTCTTTCCAGCTCTCTTCAGTGAACTGCTACTTTCTTCTACTGTTTCCTGTTTAGGCTTTACTTGCTTTATGACATGTTATTCTTACTGCTTCTCAAATAATTTTTTGTTCCTACTTTGAACTAATTGGAAAATTACTTCATCTTTTTCTGACAAAAAGCAGAATAGGTTCATGGATCTAATGATTTTCCTATATCTAATCTCTAAAATAATGTTTTCATCTGAGAAAGCATGTGCTTTCAGCTCTGCTTTTGACCAACACCACAAAGAATATCAGGCTAAAAGTCTGATATAAAAATTTGTAGCTTAGACTACCTACACAGCCTATGCATCACTGTTCATATTACTCAGCCTTTGTTCAGCAAGTGACTTATTCTTCATCTCAAGAGTTGGCAGTACTGCAATCAAGTTAAAAACCATAATGCTAATTTACTGGGAGGAACAAAGTGTGGTGGGTTGACCCTGGCTGGATGCCAGGTATCCACTAGCCACTCTGTCACTCCCTTCTGCAGAAGGACAGATGAGAGAAAATTTAAACAGAGGTTCATGGGTCAAGATAAAGACAGGGAGAGATCACTCGCCAGCTACCATCACAGCCAAAACAGACTCATCTTGGGTAAATTAATTGAATTTATTACCAATCAAATCAGAGTAGGTGAATGAGAAGTAAACCCAAATCTTAAAAAATGTCTTCCCCCACCCCTCCCTTGTTTTCCGGCTTATTCATTAGTCTCTACCTCCTCCTGCCAGTGACTCAGGGGAATGGGGAATAGGGGCTCATGACATGTCTCTGCCACTCCTTCCTCCTCAGAGGAAGGACTCCTCACACTCTTCCCCTGCTCCAGAATGGGGTCCCTCCCACAGGAGACAGTCCTCCACTTCTCCAACATGAGTCCTTCCCATGGGTTCTTTATGAACTGCTCCAGTGTGGGTTCCTTCCATGGGGTGCAGTCCTTCAGGAACAGACTGCTCTAGAGTGGGTCCCCTGTGGGGTCACAAAGCCTGCCAGCAAGCCTGCTCCAGCTTTCCACTGAGTCACAGACTCCTTTGGGTATCCATCTACTCTGGCATGGGGTCTCTCATGGGCTATAGGTGGATCTCTGCTCCCCCATGGACCTCCATGGGTCACAGGGTGACAGCCTGCCTCACTATGGTCTGCACCAGCGTCTGCAGGGGAATCCGTGCTCCAGCACCTGGAGCACCTCCTCCCCTCCTTCTTCACTGTCTGTGGTGTCTGCAGGGCTGTTTCTCTCATATGTTCTCACTCCTCTCTTCTCTGGCTGCAATTTCTTCTGCCCTTCTTAAATGCATTATCCCAGAGGTGCTACCACCATCAGTGATGGATTCAGCCTTGGCCAGTGGGAAGTCCATCTTGAAGGTGGCAGGTATTGGCTCTGTTGGACATGGGGGAAGCTTCTGACAACTTCTCACAGCAGCCCTCTTCCAAATCTTTGCCACACAAACCCAATACCCTTCATAGACAAAGTGAAGGCAAAATTCAGGTACCTGTGTAAAATAAGTACTGAATCTACTTGCCCCTTTCTTGACCATCTCATCTAGGCACGTAGTGCCTGGCACCCAGGCTTTTGACAAGAAAGTCACTTTGCTAAACAGCAAACATTCCAGTTTTACTGACCATGGTGTAAATCTGTTGGTGTGACAATAAATCTAAGCTTGGTTTGTTTTCATTTCTCTGGTGAGAATGCCCAAAATAAAAAGGATGAATTCAGCAGGAAGAACAGGAGCTCATGGTGCTACCACACTCTTTAGTTGGTGGTACTTTAAATGCTACAGGTGTGAGTGAAGCTTTTTGCAGCAGTCACAAGTGGACCTCACACTGGGCCACAACAGCTTTCTCTTTTGGGCGTTATGAGTTTGCAATTTGTGAAGGATACAAAGAGAATACATCCACGTAAAGGGTGTGAATTTCACTCCCATGGTTGAAGTGGCCTAAATGTGAACATTACCAAATGTATAAATGTACCTCTGAGGAAAAATAATATTATGTCCTTTAAGCCAGAATTAGTCATTTTCTAATACTGGATAATAGACTTAGTGATATTTCAATTTTTATTTTATCTATTTTATTAAAGAGGGACATGAGCAGTTGCAGCCTCTCCATTCACTGATCATACATGGAGCCTGGTTTCCCATGTCCAATCTCCTGTGAAGATGGATGAGGTTAATCTAACTCTTGATTTTTGAGACTTAAGCATAACACTGCTAATAGTTGCCATATGCAAGTTCAGGCTATTAACCAGAACTTACCAGAAAACAAGTATTTTTCCGGCCTAAAGAAGAAAATAAGGGTAGAGCTACATCAAGGTTATTGGGGTTTTCTTTTGCCATAACAAATCTTTTTGGTTTCAAATCAACCTTTCTTTTTCAAATCACTTTTTTAGACTAACTGTGAAGAAGATATGTAATACCAATAGTTATATTTTTATAGACATGGTTTACTTGAGCATTTATTTTAGTTTCATTTTCATATATTTTTATTTTGGGGCTGCCCAAAGCAGTTTATTTATGCCCATGGTAAGTTCTGATCAATGCATTTGGGCAAAAAGACATCTCAGAATAGCATTTGTTGAATAGTCAAAGAAAGCATTTTTTTCTCACAGAGCTCTAGTAAACATTGGTGGCTAACCAAAGGCAAAACAGCTCTGCAGAGGACCAAGGGATCTAGTTGTGGGCTCCTTGATACAAGACAGCCACAAACTCACTGGAGGTGAACAAAGATAATGAAGAAATGGATCATATGTCATATGCGAAAAGGCTGAGAGAGAGGTATTTGTTCAGCCTGGAGAACAGAAGGCTCGGGAGTATTGATCAATGTGTGCAAATACCTGACTGGAGGCAGGAGATGAGAAAGACAGACCCAGACTCTTCCCAGAGTAGCCTAGTGTGCTGGTTTAAAAGTAAACCAGCAGGAGAAATGAACCCAACTTGAGTGATTACAAGTCAGTTACAATTTACTAAAAAAAGATTACAATAACTACAATAAGAGAAAGCTGATTTTAACCCCCCAAAAGACAGATGTATGACCCAGCACCCTGGGACAAGAACAGAATAGTGTTTGTTAGCCCCTGTGCTGAGCACCAAGTTGCCCTCCTGGGTGCAAAGTGAAAGGAAAGGAAAACCTGTTGGTCTGGATGATAGTGGCAGTTCCGTTGAGATAATGATTGCAGTCCTGTTGAGAGTGGCAGTCACAGTCCTCTTGAAGTTTTGATCTCATCTGGATCCGACAAGTGGTATCAGAAGTCCCAAAACCTGAAGATTATATATGCTTAGGTTCAGGTGGGGTTGTCCAGTACCTCCCCCAGGATGTTTCACGATGGGTGATTTAACTCTGTGAGTCATGGGATATTTTTGGAGTCTTTGATGGTCTAGGTTGTTGCAGCTGCCTATTATGCCAGTCCAGTATGGCCCATTAGCAGACATGACCCCTCAGGCTGGATGTGAAAGTGCTAATGCCTCCCCAGAGGCATTAGTGTGAAGACACACTCCTTGCAGAGGTCTTTAACACCCAGGCTTGTAGCCTGAGGTGTCGAGTGTGCCCTGGGCAGCTACTGCAAATGTACAGGGAATATATGTAAATCAAATCTATCTTTGTTACCCAGAGAAGTTAATACAACAAGGTTAAATTTATGATAAGGGAAGGCAGAATCTGTGTAGGCAAACATGCACAAAAGAGCATAAGAAAGTAATTAAGTAATGCTCTGATTTGACATGCAAGTAAGTATAAACTAATACTGACTTGAGCCTCCTAATCATGTTCACACCGATTCAAATGAAAATGTGTATTTTCTATTACAATGATTTCACAACTGACTTAATGGAATTTCTCTCCAGCTAAGAGTGATTATTAGTCACAGAAGTGCCATAATGTTGTGACCCTTTCAAACTTTTGCTATGAAACAGTTGTTATCGCATTTCTGATGTCCAAATAGTTGCAGTTGGATTCGCATAATTTGACAATTACCTTGCAACAGAATATCCCTATGTAATTTAGAGTTTTCTTATGATGTCCATTTTCAGAAATATAACAGAGAGTACTTAATCTATTGATTGGAGAAAGCAGTTAACTGTCTTAGAAACATTCCTCTCCACAGATTTGACAGGATCATTTACAATAGTATTCAACAAGATAAAACAAACTAAGGGAAATCATTAAAATACTAACTGCTATTCTTAAACATTTTTATACCTTTCATCCAATTGTAACACATTGATAATATATTTTTGAACAGATGACACTGTATAACTGCTTTTTGACACTGAATTCCTATGAAGTGGTTAAAGGATTTCCTGTCCTCTCATTTTTACATTAATCTTGTTGGTTTATGTTGTTTTGTATACCATGCTTTTTACACAGATAAGGCCGTAACCATGGTAGTACCTCACTATTATGTACCTTTTCTATAAATATTGGTGATAAAACATAGAATCATAGAATCGTTGACTATCCTGAGTTGGAAGGGACCCACAAGGATCATCAAATTCCAGCTCCTCCCCTGTCCAGGACAGTGCCAAGAGTCACACCATGTGCCTGAGAGCATTGATCAAACATTTCTTGAACTCAAACAGGCTTAGTGCTGTGATCACTTCCCTGGGGAGCTTGTTCCAGTGCCCAACCATGCTCTGGATGAAGAATCTTTTCCTAATATCCAACCTAAACCTCCCCTGACACAGCTTCAGGCCATTCCCTCAAGTCCTGTCACTAGTCGCCAGAGAGAGGAGATTGGTGCCTGCCCATTTGCTTCCCCTCATGAGGTAGTTGTAGACTGCAGTGTGGTCTCCCTTCAGTCTCCTCTTCTCCAGGCTGAACAGACCAAGTAACCTCAGCCCCTCCTCATACAGCTTCCCCTCAAGGCCCTATACTATCCTTGTTGCACTCCTTTGGACACTCCCTAATGGCTTAGAGGCCTTATATTGCAGTGACCAGAAGTATAACACCATATTCAAGGTGAGGCCACACCAGTGCAGAACAGAGAGGGACAATCCCCTCCCTCGACCAGCTGGTGATGCTTTGCCTGATGCCCCCCAGGACATGGTTGGCCCTCCTGGCTGCCGGGGAACTGCTGACTCATATTCAACTTGCCACTGACCAGGACCCCCAGTACTCTTTCTGCGGCACTGCTTTCCAGCATCTCATTCCCCAGTCTGTACATATATCCAGTCTCAGGTGGAGAATCCAGCACTTATCTTTGCTAAACTTCATATGGTTGATAATTGTCCAGCCCTCTAATTTGACTGCGTGCCTCTGCAGGGCCTCTCTGCCCTCAAGGGAGAGATGACTAAAACAAGTGGCAACACATTTTAAGTGGGCTGAAGGCACTGTCCCATGAGTTATCATATTGCTTAGCACACACTGGAGACTGCATACCAGCAGTGAAGAAACTGCAGTCAAACCACTGTCACAGCATGTCCCTGTGTTCACTGTGAAAAGAGGTTTTGCAGGTTCCTGTAGACTTATGTTATGCTGTTAGAAAAGTGCATGGGTAGCTTTGCAACCTCCAGCACAATGATGGTTTGTGGAGGCAGAGTTGTACTCCGAAGTGACATAAATGTATGTCACAAAAAATTTTATGTCCAGCAGCAGCTACTTTGGCACTTAGGTCTGTTCATAGATCTTCAGCTTTTTTAGTACTTAGCAAACAATAATATTTTAATTTCTTGGACATAATGAAGATAAGTCATCTTTTCCCTTTTTTTCCTTTTTTTATTTTTGTACAAAGACATATTTAGGGAGGTTGGTCAACTGCCAGTTCAAGAGAATAACTAAATGAGAGAAGTACTTTAGACATACCTTAGCTAGATTAATTAGATAGCTTGAAAGCTCCTTTCCTCACTGTAGGATAATCAAGAGACTTGGTCAACCTCCAATTCAAGATATTTATTTGACTCGCTGCAAGTTGCAAAGGGATATACAATACCTCACAGCATTTGGAAATACAGAACTGAAACAGTCAAACCTGAAGGAAAAATACACTTGTGACTACCAGCAGCCAGGAGCCATCCGTCACTGATGCAGAATCCCAGAATCCTGACAGCCTGCATTGATTTGGTTTCATATTTGTAGTCAGATCTTGCTCCTGAAAGCAGTGAAACAGTCCTCTGTGACACTAAAGTTATGATAACAGACCAAATGACTTCATCCTCCAGACATTATTTGGGCTTGCCAAAAGCTGGAAATACGCTTAAAAATTTATTTCTTTAAGCCATGCAAAGTGTTTAAAATTCACTTAGTCAAACATATGCAGGACTTCTTGAGTTTTACATAATTCATCATAAGGTTTCCCATAATTTTTGTCTTAATTCTACACTGAGGCATTTAAGATTAGGCTGCTAAAGGACTGCAAAGAGCCTGAGTGTTTTTCACACACAGGGCTGCAAAAAAACATGACCCTGAAAGAGTAGTTGGTGCTAGTCTTTAGTCTACTCATTTGTGTTTTCTGTCTCTTGACTTTGCCAAACTTTACTTTCCATGTCACAACACATATAATGTCTAGAAAGCCTTTCAAGCCTTAAATCATGTTGGTTTGTGGATTTTATTAACTCTGTTCTAGATTAAATTTTATAACTTATAATGAAAAACGTGTCTAGTTGTAGGTTCACCAAGCTATATTTTGTCTCTTTCAGTATCCTGATATGGTCAGAAGAGGGTCAGAAGAATGTCCTTGCCCTTGTTCCCAATGCTTTTCCTCTTGCTGGGAGGGAAACTTAGAAACACAGCATCTCTCCATCTTCCCTGGGAAGGATCCACAATGTACACCATCACCTTCTTGGAGCTGAATTCAGTGAGCAACTGAGTGGACAATCTGCTCCACTGAATTCATCTGCTCCATAGTCCAGAGACATGCAGCCAGCCTTCCACCGAAAACATCTTCTTAAGGGGAAGCACCAAGTTTGAGAGCAAACTCAGTCCAAGTGTTACAGGGCTTGCTCTATGTAATGTTTAATTTTGGTTTTTTGGTCAGACAGAGTCACAATATTTCACAGTACCTTCATAACAACTTTTCATGGTTTTTCAGTAGATATTTTCTGCTTTTAAACCTCAGCTGAATTATGTAGATGTAGATTTTGTAACTCAAAAGGGCCTGACGTGGGTGAATAAGGGGACTAATCATTTTTGCTGTAAAGAAGAAAAATATGTATATTTTCTCATGCTTAGTAGAGTGTAATAGATATCCTAGATGATAAAGGCTCACAGTTGTAGAGCAGTTTAAGCAGGGCTGGTCAGTTTAAATGAATTAAAACCCTTTTAATTCCTCAGAGGCCTCTCAATTTCTCTTCAGATTTAAACTGTAGTCACAGCCTCCTGTTAACTAATACGCATGCTGAGGATTTTCCATCCTATTCATCACAAATTCCTGCAGTAGTGGGAATGGGGGAAAGGGGGAGGAAAGACTTCAGGCTCAGTTATAAATCACCAAGAAATGACTGACAAATACCAACGCAGACCTTTGCACAGCACTGTGCTGGAGATGGCACATAGCCAGGCAGGCTGCAGATACACATGGTATTATCTCTGAGCAATTTTAGGGAAATGATATTTTATTCTGAAGTAAGAGGAGGGTGTATTTTAATGGAGCTCCTGCCATCTCACTTGTAAGACAGTGGAAAAACTATCAGAACTGCCTTTTCCTGTTTTATTTTATATGCAAATATGGGAAAAAAATGGGGGAAAAAAAAGAAAATTCAATACCATACACTGTGAAAAATAAAAAAGGTAATTAAATTTATCTAGTTTTTTCTAAATTGTTTCTGCATTTAAAGTTTCTTCTCCAGGCTTTGGTCACAGATTAATATTTTTGTATGTAATATATTTCACTTCCGGAGTACTTTGTATTTCTGAAGAAGGATTTTTCTTGAAATAAAAATGTAATTTCCAAAGCACTTCCATCTAACTAATTGTATATATTATATGTTTACTTAATAAGAACTCTGTAAATTTGATCATTTCTATGATTTATGTACACATCTGTCTGATCACAGCTTGGTTCTTACCATATAGCTACAATTCTGCAGCATGAGACAAATTATAATTCTTCAAGTCCGTGCTATTTTTTGTTGATAGTTGCAAGAGGACAGGTTGATCACATTTTAACATAAACACTAACATAAGCAGTCAGTGTGTGCACTTTGTATTGATTTACTTAATGGGCCACTATAATATATAAAATCTGAATGGAAGAGAAAAGAATTCAAGAAAAATCCAACAAGAAACAGAGTCTGGCTCTAGACATTGCTCCCCTAGGATACACATGTAGTATTATGGATCAAAGGATATGCAGGTAACATTTATGCACTGTCAAAAAGTATCATACATATTACACTTCTAGAAAAATATTTATCTTGCTTTTTCCCATGAGTCAGTATCAATTTTTTAAAATCACCAAAAGAGTGGTCAATTTTTTGGAAGACAAGTGTAATATTTTTCAATCAGTTTTACTCATGCTAATAGCATAAAAATGAATGAATGAAAAAGAATACAGAACTATTTTCAGGGTTCAAAAAAAAAATACAGAAAGGAAGCATTCAAATCACAATCCCTTTCATCTCTTGCAGCTTACTGATCACAGACAGAAGGGAAAAACGTGGAACGTATTCCAGATTTCCTACTTGGCTTGTTGTTTCAGTGCCAAGAGGGAAACAAGTAAAATATTATGTAAAATATTAAACATTATGAGCCAAATATTCTTCAGGGGGTCTGGAGGAAAGACAGCCAAAAGAAAATGCTTTTCAATAGGGGTAATGATATTAACTTCCTTTCTAAAACACTTTGGAATACATAGCTCAAAAGCTGCAAGTATATTTAACAATTAATAAAAAAATAACCCACTCAGCATTCTTACAAAATTCAGCACAAATCACAAACATAAAAGCTAATTTCAATCAAATTTCAAAAAAATTAAAACCACTGCGTTTCAGAGGTGATGAAAATGAAATGTTAATTGCTGAGCAGATTACTTAGTGTTCCTTCTCTTCATAAATATGGCTCTTGAAGTTACACAAGCACACGCTTGCTCTCACTAGTGTTCATAATAAGCCAAGCATGGGGATCTTGGTTGGCAAGTTTAGTTATGGCAATGGCACCTTATTAGATATCCTTGTCCCTGTGAACAGGCACTGGACAAGGATCAAGAAGGATGACTGGGATGAAAATGTCTTGCATTTTAACCGTGAACATCAAATATAAGAACTGACATATAAGTCAGCAAGCAAAACAAACTTCAAGATTACTTACACAGTTGGTTAAGATTTGTTGTCGTTGTTGTTTATATCATAAAAATCAAATTCAAAATAGCATTGTGAGACCATTTGATGTGGTGTCAGGGAAATCTACAGGTTCAGGAAAAGAGAGGAAGAGGATGTATCAGGGTGTTTGTTTTCCAAAGGAAATGAACAATTCACAACTGCAATTCTGCATGTCTGTCGTCCCTGGTTGATTACTTGTAGCATCCAGCAGAGATGATCAGAAAGGTATTTTAATGAAAACAGGCTAGCAAATTTGAAGTTTTATTTAAGTAGAAAAACCTGATATCACCCAGGCAGATGATCAAGAGCAGAAGTGGATAAATCAGTCTTCAGTATTGGGAAGACTGGTAAATAGATCCAGTAAAACTCAGCATTGGGTAAGTGGCTTTGAAGAAGGATACAGAAGGGTTGAACTGGATCCTAAAGAGATGTTTATTAAGTTTGTAAGACATGTATGATGTCCTCAACAGAAGGAATAAGGAAAATCACTTTTCATGCTCAGGTTAGCATGGATTATTTGGACCTTAGAGGAGGAGTGGCAGAAGAAAAGAATCTCTGCAAAACAGGTCAGAAGAAAGCAGTGATCAAGGAATTAACCACCATCCTCCAATATCATTCAAGATACAGTGACTTTGTCATCTCCATGAATATCCAGACAAACCCCTTTTTGTTTATTCCTTGTAGTCAGGAATAGAAATAGTTAGATTTATCAGACTTTGAAACTGAGTTGGGTTTTAAACCATACATATAGTCCAATGCATATATATCACACTGCAGTGGTTTGACCCTGGATGGATGCCAGATACTCACTACGGCTGCTCTCTCACTCCCCTCTGCAACTGGACAGAGGACAGAAAAAAAAAAGCTAAGGATTCATGAGTTAAGAGCTGGGAGATGTCACCTATCACCATCAAGGGCAAAACAGACTCGAAGTGGGGATATTAATTCAATTTATTGCTAACAGGGTCAGAGCAAAAGAGTGAGAAGTAAGAAGTAAAATAATCTCTAAAACATCTTCCCCTCACCCTTCCCACCTTCCATGTTCTCCTTTCTCCCCACAAGCGGTGCAGTGGGATGGGGAATGTGGGTCAGTTGTTTTTGCTGCTGCTCAGGGAGAAGAGTCCTTCGCCTTCTCCCATGGGGTCCCTCCCACAGGAGACAGTCCTTCATGGACCTCTCCAGCATGAGTCCATCCCACAGTTCTTTGTGAAACTGCTGTCCCATGGGTCACTCCTCCATGGGGTGCAGTCCTTCACAAATGAGCTGTACCGGTGTGGGTCCCCCTCAGGGGCCACAAATCCTACCCAGGAGAAGCCTGCTCCAGTGTGGGCGTCCCTCTCCCCAGCAGGACCCTGCTCCATCTTGGGCCTCCCATGGGGTCACAGCTCAAGGGTATCCAGCTGCTCCATCATGGGCTCCTCCATGGGCTGCAGGTGGGTCTCTGCACCCCGATGGTCTTCCATGGGCTGCAGGGGCACAGCTGCTCCACCATGGTCTGCACCACGGGCTGCAGGGCCTCAGATCCAGTGCCTGGAGCATCTTCTGCCCCTCCTTCTGCACTGACCTTGGTGTCTGCTTTGTTGTTCCCATGTTCTCACTCTGCTCTTCCCTGGCTGGAATTTTCCTCTGCATAACAACTTTTGGTTCTCAAATAC
>VXAY01002809.1:226968-239821 GCA_013399855.1 Oxyruncus cristatus
GGCCTTGGCCAGCGGCAGGAAGCCCATCCAGGAGCTGTCTGGCTCTGGGGACAGGGGAAGCTTCTAGCAGCTTCTAACAGAAACCACTCCTGTAGTCTCCCCCACTACCAAAACCCAGCCACAGAAACCCACTACACACACAAAACTTACCAATTGCCAATTGCCACCCCGTGACATCTCACCACAGAAGCACAAAGCAGCTACAGAGGAGTGGAAAAGGGGTATTTCTGGATGATCACAGCTCGTGGATTGAGGATCTTAGAAGCTTTTTCCAACATAAATAATTCTATGATTATATGACCTGTTTGTTATTAATAGCAAGCACCTCTCCAAAAGTGTGGACAATCTCTGAATCTTTTTACTAACTTTGGAGTGACACAGTAGACAGCCTTTATATGAAGCCCTATTACAGAACATGACAATGTAAATATATGCAAAATCAATAGAGGTTTCCAGTGTCTTTCATTCCTTTCTCTACTTTAATATTACCTCAGTGAAACGTGGAATATTTTCTTAGAAAAATCTCATAAATATGAAAACAGAAAAAAAGATCACATACAGGTAACGCAACTGACTTACTGGTTGCTTTTCTTGCCGCATAGATCATGTTCATGTAACTAATGTTTCTGTCCTGTATTTGCACAGGGACAGTTGTTTGGGTTTTTTCCTTCAGCAAATCAAAAACTTTTATTTTAATCAAAAAAAATGGCAATGTGTCCCACAGCAGGTAATAATACAGCATGAGGGGAAATCAGATATATGCAATTATGTGGGTAGCATTAAATATTTGCTCTAAAATGAGTGGATTTTTTTTTTTTTTTTACATTTTATCCCTGGTTTTTATTAGTTTCGTTCTCATCTTCTGTTGAACTTCTAGTCAAAAAAGCCAGCAGAGACTGATGCACTGAAGAAGGGCCAGTATCTCACTCTGGCTTCTTGCTCCTAGACTTCATGTAGAAATTTGAGAGAACTTTGGAGCCAGCTTTGCTCAAATGATGGAAAGACTGACAGCAGCCCCTTTCCTTGTAAAAACCCTCAGCCAGCATGAAGCCTACTTAATACAATAAACAACACAGTGTGAACTATTTTTGCAGGTGAGGTGTCCTGCTGGTGGCCCACCCATAAATCAAGGACACTGCCTAACAGCAAGGGAAGCAGCCAGAGCTAAAAGAAGGGGAAATGAAGTGTTGCACATAACCCCCTACTGATTGAAGGTCACAGACTCATTGAGACTGACAATTTATTATAATTTATTAGTGCTGCATTTCTTCTTTAAACCAGCAGGAGCATCAGAATACAAGCATATGAGTTCTGAAAACCTGAGAAAGAATAAAAGGTCTTTAGACAATGTGCAGTGTGTATACAAAGAGTAAAGAGGAATACAGTAAATCTAGTGAATTCAGTCAATTTGCTTTTGACAAATCTAAAGTTTGAATAATGGGTGAAAAGCAGTATTTGTAAACATCTTGAGATGGAATAAAATACGTCAGAAATTATTAATCAAGCTGGTTGATTCTTAATCAAGCACATTCATTGATAGAAATGTGCAAAAATTTTACTTTTCCCAATGCCTGGTATTTAGACCTGATATGAAAGTTCTCCTGGAAGTGCTACTGAAAAAAGTAATTAAAAGAAGCCAATTTTTGGTTTTATTAAGAAAGAGATTAACGCCATATGAAGTCAATAAAAACCCATGGTTTTGAAAGACTGGTCCCAACTTTGTAGTCTTTCATTTCGAAAGGACAAGCCCACCAATGCCTGAACTCCTCTGATCATATGTTAAAAGATTTCAGCTGATGCCAGCTTTCATAGCTCAACAGAAACTGTTCATCTGCCATGTAGAGACAACCCACAAGCTACAGAACATCGGTGCTGTTTATTTAAAATAAGAGTGGGGAAATATGCATTAGCTTACATACATATTTTTTAGAAAAATGTTCCTAACAAAGGGAAAACAATTTTCCTACCTTTCTTAGATTTTCCCCACATTTAGATGATACATTAGCTAGTATCATCTAGTAGCTACACAAGCTACTGGTGCTTGTGACATGTTTAAAAGTAGGAATTTCCACATTTCTGACAAAAAAAATTTGATTTTAGGAGTTAAGGCAGACTTTATGTAGTCACAGAATCATTCAAAACAAAATAACAAAACTAACCAAGTGAAAATTCACTAGATTCACATGGCTGGGCTGATAAATCCTAAAGATTTCCTGGGAATTAAATATGAATATCAAAGTCATGTGTTGGGGAACATTTTTTTAATCAGTTATACCATTGAAAAAACTCCTAAACAGAACAATACAATGCCCCTCAGGAAAAGGAATGATCAAAAGAACAAACCCTTTTGGCAGATATAAATCACCCCACTTAATGCATTAATGGAGGGTTCACATATTCAGGCGATGAGGAGTTTAAAAATACAGTTTGACCATGTGATACAATCTCTCATAATTTGGAGGGTAAGGTACCAGCTTCTTATCTTTGACTGCAGATCCCAAAGACAGCTCGTTCCCCTGACCCCAAAGGTTCAAATGACCTTCTGTTGTAGCTTCAATTGTTTTGATAGTGAGCTACCACTTTCTGTCTCTCAGATCTGTCTCACTGAAATTTGGATATAACAGCTATTTCCCTGATACATTCTTACTTTACAATGCTCTCTTACCCTACTTGTTTTCCCACTTGAGGTGATCAGTTCTGAACTTGGAAATGCCATTTTCCACAGTACATGGGTGAAAACATGCTCCTTTAAGAAGCAGGTACAGATGGCAAGTCCATCAGCTAAGTTCAAACTGGAGGTCAAGAGAGGAAAAGGAAATTACCCCTAGTACTCATCTCAGACTCTGCCCTCTTTTACTGTCTCCTCTGTCTGCTGGCAGATTGAGCTCCTCATTTTCCCAGCCAGCACCCAGCTTAAAAATGACAGTGGGAAATCAATATATCCACCACATTTGACCTTATCACCTTTAAACCAGTATCTTACAAATCACTCAGGATAAACAGTCGTGATCACAGGGTTAGTTAAAGGCAGAATCAACTATACCTAAACAATTCCTGGCAGAGGTTTGTCTAACGTTTTCTTAAAACTTCCGGCAACTGAGACTTCCCAGTTATGCTCAGAAATCTCTTCCACTGTGTAATTATCCTTACTGATAGAAAATCTTTTCTCCTGTCTAATCTAGATTTTCCTAGTTGCATTTTTTTCAGTGGATCAACATTCTGAACAATGCCTGGAAACCTCACCTCAACAACAGCCTTTTAAATATTTGAAGACTTTCACTTACTCTTTAGTTTTCTATTCCTTCTACCCCACCACCCCAATTCTTTCTTTAAAGCCACATATTCCTAGTTTCTGATCAATCTTTTTGCTCTGTTTTGCTCTCCCCTTCTTTTGGTCTACAAACTTCTGCAAATACGGTGCCTCTAATTGGATGCAGTAATGCTTCAGCTGAGGCCAGTATTCAGCAGAGCAGTTGTTTTACATATAATACTCATGTTTATACATCCTGATACAGTGTCTGCTTTTTTAAAAATATTTTTGACAGAAGTTAAACATGGAGAATACATGCTAGGTTTCGGATCTCTTCTAGTTCCTGGGCTCTTTTCTACAGAACTACCAGCCAGGTGGAGATCCATCTTCATGAAACAACACAAAACCAGGGAATCCTTCCCTTCTGTGTCAGAGGATTCCGATGTGAGAAAATACTGGGCTGGTTTGACAATTCATGTTAGTTGTTACATAATGGGTTTTTGTCTTCAACGTGTGTACACGCAAAGTGTTTGATTATTTGTTCCCTTGTTCCTCTGGGACTCCAGTTACACCAGCTCCCCAGTGACTCCTTCCTCTAACAAAAAGAAGATAAAATTGTATTTCTTCCCAGCCTTAGGCCAAAATTGATGTGTGCATTACATGGGCATGCCTCTTCAGGAAAAAAAAAAATCCTATGGATAGAAGATGGTCAACTCTCTCATAACTAAAAACAAAGGGAGATCTTTTCTATAAGAGGTCTAGGTGGCCTTGGAACTCAAGTTCTACAATTATATCTCTGGGCTCAGCAGTAAGTCCTTGTTCAAGTAATGCCACTGATTTAAACCAGTTGTGGCCTAGAACTGAAGGAAGAGGCCCAGAGCTGTTTTATTTGCAAATAATACAGTCTGCAGTGGTAGTTCAAAACCAAAATAATTTACTCAGAGGTGTTTCCAAACAAAAACATAGTAAGCTGTTTCTGATAAATTGCAAGGAGTTTAAACATTTAGATGTCCAAAACGATGTTTTTTGATTACTTCTATATTTTAGGCTATGTTACCTCGTAGCAGTAGCCAGTGCCCGGGGAACAACATCAAACATGACACACGGTATGCACAGTGCAGAAAACAAAGAAAAATTGTTTCACAGCTCAGCTAATAAGCACCTGCAGTTACAGAGCACACTGATTTCAAAGGTTTCACAGTGTCTATATGCGAACCTGTGTTCATCCTGCTCAGCTTTAATTCATTTGACCTGATACATTCAGACTAGGCATGAGTACTCTTAACTTTCTTCTGGAGTCAATTAAGAAAGGGCAAAAAATTATTCCAAGTCTCTAAGATCTGAATCATGTCCTGGAGGTATTAATCTCTGCCTTATAAGAGTAGTCTTTGTGCTCTAAATCCCTCTGGTTGGATAATACCGGTTTTTCTACTTCTTAGGCACCTTTACTGTAGAGAGATTCGTAAACATCAAAGTTATGTAAATAATGGGGTGAAAAACTTACTGTGGATGGAAAAACAAAGGACTATATTTTTAAAAGAAAGATTACTCTACCAGCTAAATTTCTATCTTCATCAGAAATGTGCTTCATAGTGGAAAAGAAAAGGCTATCATTTAGATACCTGGTTCTAATAGTCACTGTATTCCCTATGTGACGCACAGCTACTAGCCTGTGACACTGGGCTGGGCCAATAGAGCTGATTACCTACAGATTTCCTTCTGGAATGACCAGGGAAGTTACAGCACTTTGCCCCAAGTCATCCTCCAAACAAACACTCCTCTGCCATCTGATCAGGAATGTTATGACAACACAACATTTTGGGGGCTTAAAAAGCATCGACAGTATTGTTGTTAGGGCGGTAATGTTTTGAACACACTAGCTTGCAAAAAAATGGGTGGGGGCTTTCTTTTTACAATATCATCATAATAAAAGCTTTACTCTTCACAAGAAAACCTCTCTCATGCAGAAGGACCAAGGTATTTTTAAAGGATTGAAGTAATGAGTATGATTGTATTTGATTTCTCTTTTTCTAATCAGTTCACAGAGATTCTACAGGTAGATATCAAGAGTCAAAGTCAGGAAGACTTCACTGTTGCTGTTAGGATTAGAAAAATTCCCAGTTGACCCAGGCCTGCTTTTGAGCAATTCTGATCCTTTATTTTGCATTCTTTTCCTGATTCTAACTTTTTTTTTTTTTTTTTTTTAGGACTTATTTTCATTATTTCAACATATGTATTCAGCATTCAGTATTTGAAACAGCTACCAAAATCTTCACTCCCCTCATCCAAACTACTGTTCTGAAGGTGCCATTAAGTTATGCAGGTGGCATAATTTGTAACAAGAGGGATAATTCTTAGTGCAACCTGGACCACTCACCAGTATTTAGTACCTAGTGAACTCTAAGACTAAACTTTTGAAGTATTACATATTGGTCTGAGTTTTTTTCTACCACTTATTCAAGGATGAGCATAGTTAGCATAGTACTGAGTGATCTTGAGAATAACCAGAAATTTTTTCCAGTAAAATATATTAAACTTTAAAGTCGTGCACAGGCACTGGAAGTGGAAATGTTTGCATTTTTGCCTGGCCTCTGCTCAGAAAAGGGCAGTTATGACTAAATTACCCATATTCACTGGAGTATTGGTGAAGAGCTTAACTTGCAAATCCACAAATATGGAGATATTTCCAAACAAATTCAACCTCTCTGAAAATGTCACTCAGAAATATGAAGAAGCCTGTTCAACTCCATGTGCGAAAACCCAGCCACCAAACATTCTGCACAGTAAACATAGTTTTCACTCATACAAGAGCAAACAAAGCCTGTACTGTAATGGCTTTTGATCCCATAATCCACACCAGAGCTAAGGGGTGAGCCAGCAATTTGCAGAGCTTTCTCCCTGAGCCTTGTTGGCACTTTTCTGCTATTCAAGTACACACTGTCCTGGTGGCTGATCCAAATTACAGATATGGTAGAGAGCAAAGGAGCTTACAGAGCATTCTCTGAAAACTTCAATTGCCAATATATTTTACCATTTTTTTACATTTTTTTTCCTCCCAAGGAAAATTTCTCATCTTACACCTAAAATTATCATGTGATTCAGCACAGTACAACATTGTGCCTGCCAACAAGTCAGCATAAAAGTGGAATAGCTGTCATAACTCCCACTTTTTTCACATGGCTTTTTACTTCACAAAAAAATAATCTTTTCTTTTGTTACGGTTTCCAGTTCCCAAAATCTCAGCATCTATATTATAACATAAACCAAAAGAAAGTAATAAATTGCAATCAACTTATGAGCTACTGTGAAGATCTATTTTTGGGCCTTTCACTGTAATATTCATTAAAAACTTGAGCAGTGTTTGATGTTCATATTTTACTGAGATTAGGTTCTCTAAAATGAGAAAGCACATCTTATGGAAACTTTGGTTATCAAAGGTGACATTTTGTTCTGTTTTATTTCTTTTCTGTATTACCAAAGAAATCCCTCAAAAGTTAATTTGCATTTGGAACAAGAAGAATGTCTTGTCCAAAATGTGCTAAATGCCAGAGGGGAAGAATGATCAGTCAGAGAGGATTAGAAATACTTCTGAACTGCTTGGGGGGGGAAAACATTAAAAATCATGGGAAATCAGAAAAAAAGGGCTGAAATAACCCAGATTAGTTAGCGATCAATTACATTGCATTTAAAGGTCAAGACAGAGCTACCTGCAGACCAGGCTAAACCTACTCAGGACTGGGCAGCAGAGAATGCAGATCTCTGCTCTATCACAGGGTTCCCACATAAAGCAAGTGATTTTTCAGTTTTGATCTTAGTTCCTCATTAGTGGCAGAGAGAACAACCATTTATTATTTTATGTCTGTGCCATTTATGCTCTCATATATCTTTTCTGTGCTGCGTATTTGTTATTCCCCGTAAGAAGTTAGCCACTAATCAGGCATACATGGAGACTCTAGGAGCACCACTAGGAGTATAATCCTTCTTCAGAAATTTTGACTGAGTTAAATGGGAGGTCCTGTGTCCTGATCCAGCTGTGGCACAAAAGTGTACAAGGATCCTTTAAAGTATTCAAAAAAGGGTTAATGGGAGAAAATACATCTTTTTAGGGAGTAATCTTTCATTCTGATACAGCATCCTAAAATTTGATCTTAGTCTCTTTTGTTTAATTCTTTTTCTTATTGTTCAAATAGATAAAAACCTTTTTAATATTGTAGGGGTATTTTGCAAGCAATAGTATTTTGTAGCAGTTAATTTCAGAAAGAGATTATATATGGTATAATCATGCAAACATGTAAATATTTGGTTGTTTCTTTTTTTTTTTTTTTCATTTTTATCTTTTAAGTTATTCAAACAATCCCTTCTCTCATACAGAGAAGCATGTTAACTTGTGCTGTCTTTCAGTGTACCTGAACCAAGAGCTTGCCTCTGGAGTATTTTCCTGTGTCAGACACAGAGAGCAGTGTTCAAACACTTTCATATATATGTGAACACTTTGCCCCTCAGTGAGTGAGAGAATTAATTACATTAATAAGCCTACTTCACAGTTTTGACAATCAAATAAGAGTGTCTTCAGGTATTTATTAGAACAAGGGCTCTTCTAGCAATTTCTGCCACCACTGAGCAGGAGACAAGATGTGATGACATCCTATAAGTTTGATGAGTATGTTATCATTATCCTAGATAAGGCATCCTGTTATTCTCACAAATGACAGGGAAAAGAACAGAAGGTGGTGGAAAAGAGGGATACGCCCTCCTGACCTGTTTGAAACTATGCAACAATACAGCAATCAGTTCCACACTGTTAGGGCTCAGAGATGTGAAAAAAAGATTGTACTGACATGAACATCTTAGGTAATGGTTCTCTAGTTAACTGTATCCCCTCACCAACAGTTTTGGCCTGAACCAACAATGAATCTTCAAGTACACAATCCACTTTGTTCTTTCAACCTAGCTGAAAGAATCTTTGCTCAGACACCTTGGCTCAACACAGAAGATTTCACCCTCTAGAGCTAAAAACACAAAGAAAAAAACATTCATCCAAAACATTTTATAACCTGGGCATCCACTTTTGCCCACCAATCTTGTAGCTCATCTCATGATGAGTCCATCTAACAGCTGGTTTTGTAGTCTTGGGCTGTATAGACGGTCTTTTCTAAAACAAACATCTGCACCAAATACAAAAGAGTAACCAGCTAAATTATTCATGAGCACTTCAGGCAGAAGGAAAATACCACAAAACATCTTCAAGCACTAGTCTAAATCCAAAGTATTACACCTGAAACATGCATAGCACCTTATTTTTGTCGTGGATATAACAGCACAATGTATGATGCCCCTGGGGAGGATTTGTACCTTTCAAGGTTCACTGAGAAGCCCTTTTCCCAATGCTATCCCAACAGCCTCATCCTTCTTTAATTTGGACCCAGTGAGCTGTGCTCTGTGCAAACTCACAAGTTGGAGAAAAGAACATACAAAGGTAGCAAGTACTTTAGCATGGTGGGGGCCACCAAAGTGAGTAAATCGCTCGGTAAAGTCAGAATGATGAGCTTCCTCTTGGCCTTCTGTCACTAAGAAACATCAATGACTTGCTACAACAACACTCACTGCCCTGAACTGGTTCAAGATGTGCATCTCCACACTAAACTACATGAGCCTTTAACATCTCTAATATCAAGGTAGTTTGCCCTTCAGCCTCATGCCTGTATTACAACTGCAGAGCACGGGATGGGAAAATGGGCAAGCTGAAGCAGAAAATGATTCTTGCAGCAAACAAAGTTTTGCGATCTGACTGCACACATGGCAGATGAAAGGTGCAGGGACCTGAAGAAAACAGCTCTGCTGGGGATGGAGAGGGGGCAAAGGTGGAAAACAGTGGCCAGGACTGTGTACAGGAAGAGGTCAAGGCATACAGTTGTCACTCAGCTGTGATTAGCTCATGTCATCCAGATACATGATGTTGTAGGTATAGTTGAAAGGTATAAACCGTACAGATCAACCCTTCAGGAAGGGAGACTACCTGAGCAGTGGAGATTTTCAGAAGACTTGACAATGTGTGGGTTCTTGTTTGTGCTCAGTGGTGAGCCCAGAATTCTCATTCCTCAAATGGGAAATCTAGGGGAGACGAGGATTTCCTAAACAGCATGAAGCTACATGTAGCAGGCTGATGCAAGGCCAGACCTGAATTTCCCAGCACCCCACTAGCAATACACGTGGGTCAAGGCCACAACAGAAATCCAGGGAACCAGCCCCTGAGGGAACCATATGGGGCTCATTAAAAAGACAATGTAGATGCCATCTAGAAGATCAAGAAGCAACACCATTGCAATGCTTTTGAGTATTGAGGGGGAGCTTGCACAACATATTAATCCCTTATTGGGATAGCTGACGAGGCCCCTCAGGAATGAATCTTGGGAATAACAGAGGGATTTGGCTAGGAATTAGGTTCCAAGTTGCTCTTGCTCAGTGTTATTGAGATCAAGATGCTCCCAGGTCCACAGAGAAATGAAACATGAGGGCCTGCTCAGAAATGAGACTCCTCTCATTTTTATGTTGCCTTCCATATTAGGCAGTGGTTGAATGGGACCTTTGCAACTTTCCACAGTTATAAATAAGCAGCAAAACCTTACATTCTCTTGTAATATTTTTTAAAGTCATTTGGATGGTATAATCTGGTGCTGGTAGTTGCTTGTCCATGAAGCATCCAAATGTTCTAGTCTTATTTATCTTTCAATCTATGAAAAAGTCTTTACTTTTCTTCTATTATTATCAAAACAGTCTTCTGATGTTCTTTTCACTCTGACACAACTAAAATAAAAAGAGACCTGTGAGAGTCCTCTTGGTGGTGGTTATGAGTTATATCTACTCCTGACTTCAATGAAAGTGACCAATAATGAGAGGAATCTGTATGAAAGAGGTGGACCTTAAAACAAGTTTCTGAACAATGACATAAGAAGCCAGTAACTCTCTGGAGTCAGATCTAATTCTGAGCACTAAATATTTTCTCATGCTACTCACACATCCTTAAAACCAGAGCAAGAAGCTTGCAGGCTGTACAAGCATATGCCATGAAAGCTAAACTTTTCACCCCAAAAGTTGAATGTTTTATTTGACTAAAATATGGTTCTGCTAACTAGAAGTAGTGATTGTGCTCGTTGGACATAGTTCTGCCTCATCGATAATTGCAGTGCTTATTTTGCCAGGGATGGTGTCTTCAGAAAAATAAAAAATTACTTTGTTCTGAATTTCTGAACTTTGAATGTTCTCTCTTATTGTTATGTTTTGCCTTGCTGGTCTCTGATGTTAACTGGAGGACTTAATTTCTAATTTTAAGTTCTTACTATTTTATTTAAAATATGATTTTTAACAAGCTTTCCAAGTTTTGAATCAAAAATTTCTAGTACTTTCATTGTTTTGGGGATTTAGCTGAAATTCCCCAACCTTTACTTTAATCTACTATCCCAGCAGTTAATAAACAAAGACTACTGTTTTTTTTTTTTTTTACTTTATTGAGGACACAGTTTAATTAGTGGTTTTGGTCTCTAGAGGACTTATATGCTGTATATGCATCATATTTCTGAAGAACATCAGATGAAACATTATAAAACTGATCCTGACAATCAACATTTTGTTAATCTTTTGTTGCTTTTAGAACAAGAAGGTGTAAATAAAGTGATATGGTAAATGTTCTGCAATCAATTAACAAAGTATAAAAATATGTAACTAATTTTGCAGGCTAGATTTGCACTATTGCAAATGGCAGCAACATGCATCAATAAATTGTTATTCCAGTCAGGTCTTTTGCAATATTAATTGGTTACTTTTATATAGCTTTGAATCAATAAACTAATTCAAATCAGCTGCACCAGCTTTCAAACTTTTATTTAGCCATTAACTTCCACTCAACAGTATCACAACTGATAGAGACAAACCCCAGCTACAGAATGCTGAAGAAGTTTGGATATGAACACCACAGCTGGACTCCCTTAAAAAGACCCTGCCTTGGAATACTTAACATAATTTTTAATCTAAACTGCTGACAATTTGCACTTAATGATCACAGAATGATAGAATGGTTTGGGTTGGAAGGGACCTTAAAGATCATCTCATTCCACCCCCACTGCCATGGGCAGGGATACCTTTCACCAGACCAGGCTGCTCAGAGCCCTGTCCAACATGGCCTTGAGCACTTCCAGGGATGAGACATCCACAACTTCTCTGGCTGAATGATAGAGCGGAATAAAAATTTTTGAGCAGGAATGAGAGTCAGGTCCTCCGATAGTTCTATGTTTGATCTTTTATAGCTATAGTTTCCTTAAAATAGGGTGAAATACAAAATCAAGTTGTTGGTTTAGACTGTTTTTTCCCATACCAAAATGTTTTTATGCATACTGTAAAAATAACTAACACAAAGCATTAGTCCAGTTGTAGTTCTAGCTAAAATTTGCAAGGAAATACATATTTCATACTTTCTTGGGAAAAAACCCATATTCTGTTAACCACTGCTGTAGTGAGTAACATATTTTTATGTATTGAAAGTGTCTTATTTTAATACGTATGTCTTAAAAGTATTTTATGTATCGAAAGTATCTCTGCTGGAAAAAATTAGTCCTTTGTGTAATATTAAACCAGTAACAATAATATAATATATCATATTTTTTCATATTTTTCTTATGTTGTCAATCTGCCATTCCCATTGTTCCTTGGACACTATTCTTATAATTGAAAATACCAAGAAGGGTTGCATAGCTCTACTGAATCCATCTGTCTCAAGTAGACCTGCAACTGCCGGTATTGTTCTTTTGTTTCTTTGCTAAAGCTCCCATATGTATCACTACTGATATCAGAGCCACCATTCACTTAAGAGAGGACGAGGAAATTCTCTACCCCAGACTAGATCTGTTCTCTAAATTTTTAAACAGATACACAGTGTCACTCTGAAATGTGACACTTATAGGGTAGAACCCGTTTTCCTTTTAAATCTTTGCAAAGTTTACTATTTAACCTAAGAGAGATAGTTCACCGGATGATAGGATTTGTGCATGATCCCCGTTTATACACGAGAAGATTTCTTGAGATACCAAAACATGTCAAACAGCTGTTGCCCAATGTTCAATTTATTGTCAACTCTTGCATACGTACCTGCATCTTAAAGGGACTCACAAGTCATAGCATGAGGTAAAAGAAGCTTTGATGCTTGCAATTCTACATCCCTTGAATTATTAAGGCTTGGACTACTGCTCGAAAAGGTTCTTTCCACAGTTCAGCAGATCACTACCTGATGAAACTGCCCTTTGCTGTGCTACACCAACAGCTCAGACTGGCCCTAATGGGGCAAAGTTAAAAAGTTATACAAGTCTCCCCCATATATAAAACCTTGTGTGTGGGATATGAGTATGTGTAGGGAAGGAAGGGAGGGTCATTCTGATTCTTACATACCCACATCTGTCTGCAAGGTGTGCAATTCCTCAGGGCGGAAGACCTGAGCCTGGCAATTGGTAAAAGCTAAAGAAGCCACACTAACTGCTGGGAAAAAATAGCTAGCAAGAAAACAGATGGTTATACATGTGAGGTTTCTCCCAGAATTTCTACTTAAGGCTTATTTGG
>VXAY01002809.1:239866-319619 GCA_013399855.1 Oxyruncus cristatus
AGAAAAAGCCACAGATTTATTTTCTGATTTTGGTCACAGTATTTTTATAAAAATGAAAACCTTACAGATCTGGAAACAATCTTTCTGCCACATAGCTAATTTCAGAAAAAGGAGTGTAGACTGTAAAATGAGCATGCAGTTTCCCACAAATATTTCCGTGTGCATGAATGTAAGATTTTATGGGAACTTTATTTACACGTGTGAAATTATGTGGTTACCTAGTGATGCAAATTTGCAGGCATAAAATAAAATCACAAGTTCTGCAAATAGACAGCAGTCACATGTAGATTCCAAATTAGCACAGAGCTTTTAAATCAGCTCAGGAATAAAAATTATTGTAATTTTTTTTAAAATCAAGTTAGTGGGAAAAATGGTTCTGTCCTCATTCACTGACATGTAACAGTTTTACTTACTGACCATGAGCCATACAGGGTGTGGGATTCAGATAAACTACTTAAATAATGTATTATTTCTGTATTGGTTTGTCTGTCTTCATTCCAATATCCTTGTGCTGACGTAAGGCAAACACGGCATGGCATGTGACAACTAAACTGCATAGGGGGAAGGGAGCAAGAAGGAAGCATAAAACTGACATGATTAATAGAGCTGCCACAATTTGTATACCAGAATGACTTTGATGAACATGTACTTTTTTTCAAGACTGTTAGTTCACTGCCATTTGTCTGTTGATTCACATTAAGAGTAAAATCAGACCATCAAACTGTCTGGAAAAAAAAATCCCTCCCAGCAAGCTGGTTAAAGCAGCTGAAGATATTACACGAATGTTTGAATGATCAGTGATCACTGCATGGTGCATTTGAGTCATCCTAATATCAGCTGAGGACGACTCGGGTCACTTATCATTACTTTCTTTAAAATTCCCTGAATAGTCACAAATAATATTCCACATTGATAAAAATGAAAGAGTGAAATGAGTTGTTTGAATAAAGCAGAAAATATCCTATTCCAGTAAGTAAAAATGTTAACAGTAAATTTATAGCAAGCATTTCACTCTCAGTACTCTAAACTTACTTACGGATTTAAAAAAAATCTAAATTAATATGCTTTTCCACTTAAAACCATGCTGTTGTCTTTCTTTGATGTGAGCAACTAGCCAAATTTAACAGATTTGTAGCTTGCTGTGGTCAGAGGAGACACTGATTCTATCAAGGTACAGACAAGATAAAATCCTGATAAAATCCTTAGATAAAATCCTGTGTACTTATAGAGCATACCTGAAGTCCCAAAAGAGCTCAGATACAAGACGGTTGATTTGCCCACAGATATAAGCCTCTTTTTCAGACAACACGACACAAAAGTTACATGTTGAATTTTCTCAAGTCATAATTCAGAGCATCTTTGTTCTTTTTTCTGTATGTAGCCATCCTGTATCTGGCACTTCTCTGCAATCCCTGATCCATTCATAACCTCTGTAGACACTCAGTTTATCTAACTGCCAAGTTTTACACACAAGACAGTTTCAGATGAAACTACAGACCAACCAACTGGCTCCACGGAGAGATTTGTTTCTTCCACCTGAATATTCTTCCAAGAATATTTCTTTTAATCTTTTACATGAATTTTTTTTTACTCTTTTAAAACTTACCACGTAACTACCGTTATACCGAGCCCTCAGGTTTACAAAATAGAGAGAGACGGTTTTTCAAAGTTAATGGCTCAGTAAGCTGAATTTGTAACTCTCACTGTCTCCCAAGTGACAGATGCTTGGGCTTTTCATGAAATCATTGACTAGGAGAAATGAAGCTAAGCAACTAAGCTTTTTCAGTTTTCTGTTTTCAGCTTTTCTTCAACATCTCTCATAAAATCTGTGAACTTCACAGTGATCAAAATGGTCCTTGTGTGGCCCACAGGTGTTGTCTCTCAAACTATGAATTTAACTGCCCAGAACAAGGCAACTCAATCAGAGAAGTTTTCGTCAGACTTTTGAAATATGAGACTTCCGTTTCTTGTGATAGGTAACATTATTTCCAAATTCTCTGTAAACATGCAAATGAAGAAAAAAAATAAAGCTAAAGCCCATAAACTATCCAAATAGAAATGAGAAAGAAAATCTTAATCAGTTATGTTAAAGACCAAAGCAGCCAGTATCTCTTAAATAGTTTAGAGACTGAAGTTCTCAGTTTATGGCTTCAGGCTCACATCTCTCTCAGGTGTTGTGTGCACTTGGACTAGTGGAGCCTTAGTGAGACTTTTAGTTCCTGGGTGCTGTAACCCAGGCAAGATGGATATATAAGCAGTTCAGCAGAATAATTATTTGCAAATAATAGTCTGAGAGTGAATTTTCATACTTGCTACTAAAATAAGGATCACGGAATATTTTTAATTTGTTATATTCCTTCAGTTATTACAATTAGGTTCCAGATTCACATTGTATTTAAAAGATTTTTTTATCAATCTAGTACTTCACTTTAGGGAGACAATTTATTTCCATATGGATGCTTTGCACTCTTAAATAACACAGGTGAATACAAAACTAAGTACTCCAGTTCAAAATTTTACAGGGCATCATTACCATGGAACAAAATTTTAGAATATTTGAAGATAGTTGAGAGGGGTGGACATTGGTTTTTCTTCTTCAAGAAAAGGAATTTTGATGTGATATTTGTTTGTCCTTTTTAACAAAGTGCTGTTTGTTATGGGAATATACATGCACATCTGAAACCAGAAAAAAGTATAAGCCTGTTCTCCAACTAGTGTCTGAGTGTCAGATCACCACATCACAGTGATATCAGCAGTTAGTTAGCTTTTTCTACTATAAAACTATTGGAAGTGGTATGCAAACCATTATTCCACAGAACTTTCACAAAAAGTCTATGAAAGAAGTCTAAACATATTGACAGTGAATATCTGGGATAAAGGAAAAATCTGACAGCCATGGGAGAAATCTCACAGTACAAACACAGTTTGTAATGAGAAACCTATGCACAAAATACTCTTTCAGAGAAAATTCAGAGTCCTCAAGAAGCATTACATATTCAGGAGCAATTACAGACCTAAAAATTCAACATAAATTTGAAGAGAAGAAAAAAAGACTCATCAGTCTCTCTTCATCCAGTTCTTCCTATCTTCATGATATGAGATATAATCCTTACAAATAACCAAATATATTTTATGCGCAGAAGCAGAACAACTGTGCATTAAATACAGCAATGTAAAAATCTAGAAATCTAATATTTTAAAATCCAGTCCAACCCAACCCATATTTTAAAACATGTTAAAAAAATGTAAGCCATCAAATATAATTTGAATGGAAATAAATAATATATAAAATTAAAACTCAAAGTAATTCTGCATGAATGCTTTTTAAAACATAGTATAAAAAAGATGTTACCAGGATCTGTTTAAAGAACTCTTTTAAATTCTTTCTCTGCTTTTTAAAGTAAATCATAATGAGCTTCTAAAAATAAGATTTAAAGCCAAATGTAATGACCCTACAGACATATCACAAGAAGGCAACTTGCCAGTAGAGCATTTGACTTCCCTTTTTCTCAACCCATTTATGAAATGCAGCACTTTCCATCATTTAACCAGATATAGACACATTTTCTCACAGTAAATGATAATTCATATCATGTCATACTCCAGATCTGAAAAAAAATCTCCTTATAATTTTTACTCATTAATTTTAATACATTTAATATGATACTCAGTTAAAATCAGATAGGTTTTTTTGTCAGAGATGATGCAAGTGTAGTCACTGGTGGTATGTCATTTGGGATTGGCATACTGAGAACTTCATCTATTGTTTAGTTTGGGCAGCAGTGGTTAAGATATGTTTTGCAGCACTGGATGTTGATCCCACATGGAGTAAAGATCTGTTACTAGAGAGGTATAAATAAATCAGGCATTCTATTAAACTTTAAAAGAAAAAAACCCCACAAAAACATAAAAAACCAAAACGCAACAGAAATTGTTTCTACTTTTCAGTAATGCAATCTGTAAAAGATATAGCAAATAACTAGGTAATATCAAACTGGGGAGGTGGGGAAAGCAAGCAAGGTCCTTATTGTAGCTAATGATCTAATTGTTCTAATATTCCATGTCTCTCAAAAACTCTTCCAGCCAATGGCAGAGAAGCCCAAATGAAACACATCTGCAAAACAGAGACACTGTTACCCACATCCTTCTTCTCTAGGCAGCAGAGCTATAGTAGTTTTATTGCTTACAAAGTCTTTCAGAAGCAGTAAGTCTGAATAACTCCTCCATTTTAACATTTTGTTTGAGAGAAGAGGGCTGAGGGTGAAATTGGAAACCATTTTCAAGATACAGTACTCAGAGGTGGGTGAGGAACACAAAAAACCTCTTACAGAATATTTATGCTAAGTTGTCATGCTCATTTTGTTTTAGTTTTCACTTCTCCATCAACACACATCTCAAAATAATTTTCTTTAAATAACTTCAGGTAAGAGGAAGTAGTCTTTTGGACTGTTTTTTATGACGAAAAAGAGTAACAGAAACTGAGGATCAGGCATAGAGACCCTGTAGCATGACTAACTTAACACCATGTATCCAATTACTAAAGTAATGCTCAATTTTCATGTAAACAATACAACTAAATGTGTACAAATATAGTAGCCTTTCACCAAATTAAGATTAAGCTATTTATATTTTTTCCTGCATGGGAGAGTACTTCACCCAAAATTAGACAAAGATAATCAAGGCAAATTGTTCACACTGAAAAGATAAATTGCCTCACACTGTGTTAATTAGCAAGGTATTGCCTTTGATGTCACTGTCCTAGCTTGCTAGGCCCTGGCAGACGAACCTTAGGAGTAAAAGGTGGGACCAGTTCTGCGCATGCTGAGCCTCACCTAAAAAATCCACTGCGCGGGCTTGAAGGATTGTCTTTGAACTGACTTCCCTACACCTGAATAACAGCATTAAGAACTCAGACATTTTTTCAAAAACTCTAGTTTAACAAAGATGTAAGTGCCATGATACAGATTTGTTCCAGAAGATCTCACGCAGGCAATTTTACTTATGCAATCCTATGTGTGAAACGATATTGCAGAAATTTTCCAGGAGAAAATAAAAATATTTTGTTCTAAATATTTATGAGCAGCACCTTTAACTCCGAGTGTGTGAGACCAACACCACAAGAAGATAATTTTTTCAATTCCTGGAATTACTGCAGCAAGTTTCTGTTATTGCAAGATGAGTTTTCGAAAACTGTTTATCTTAAATGTAATGGATTAGTAAATTGAAAAAAAGGACAATTCTCTCTTCTCAAATCTACCTCTTGTGGAGTTTAGCTACAGTTTCAGTTGTTCAAAAAAGGACATTATTTTATTCTGAATGAAAAAAAAAGGGAGAAAAACCCCAGTTGTATCTGTCTGATGATGAGACCCAAGTATTGTTGCAGCAAATTCCTTGGCAAGTTCCTTATAGCGTGCTCCTCACAAACTGATTTTTCTATCTCTAGTCAGCTACCAGTATTATGTTCATTTGAATTATTCTCAGAGTTTTTTCCACCTTCATATCCAATGTAGGAAGTTCGTTGATTAGTGAAAGACCCCACTTTACTTCAGCCATACTTCCAACAATAGTATTCATATTTTTATCATCAGGAGATATAAAAAAATACTTCTGTAATGCCATATCCTAAAAACTTCAATTTCCTTTTGTTGGTATCACTGCTTTTCCAGGATTTTCATCTGTTCCTGAATAAATAACAGCCATTTAAAACACAGCACAAAAAGAAACTTGAGAATCTGTGGAAAATGAAATAGAAAACATTTTCACTTATCAATAAACTCTTTTGTTTGTATATTGCATTTTATTTTTTTTAAGTTAAAAAAATTGTACAAGTTAGCAAGTAGCACACAGAGTGCCTCTGTTTCTCCTCCACTAATTTTCTATTTTCAGTTTTAAAGTCTTACATCCAATATTCAAGCCAGCAAAGGATCTTGCATTCATCTTCACGTTAATGCTTATGTTGTATCCAAATTGTAAGTCGTGTTGCCTTTAAAAATTCTAATAGCATGATGCATACTTCATACATTACCTCTATTTTCCTCTTGCTCTTTCAACCTCATTTATAGTTTTGCATATTTGTAATCTGCTCAGGAGGGTGAGATAATTGCCTCGGTAAAGTGGAGAATATTGAGGCAGGGCTTGAGCCTGAAAATCCTTTCTTGGGTAAGCAGTCCTTTTGCAAATAGGTGTTAGCCAATGAATTCAAGAGAGTTTACATAAATGTAGTTTGTGTCTAGTCTAGGAGGATATTGAACACTGTGTCTGCAGTTTCCCTACAGCAAAGCATATCAGCTATACTTTCATTTTCAGTACAACTTGAAAAGAATTAGTTCATTAGGCCACGATGGATCATCCCGCTCTTAGCTTTCTAAGTTACTATAAATTTTTAAGGCCAGATAAAACCAGTGCATCTCCTGAGACTTCAGCAGAATTGTAATGTTACTCATGAGAAAATTCCCATTTTACAATAAATCTTATTATAATTTCCAAGTAATATTGTATTCCACAGAAAAAAAAGGGGAAGAGAAAAAAGCGTAACACAGTTTTATAAATCACTGCAAAGGCCCAGGAGTTCAAAAAGGATGTATAGAAGAGTAAACCATAATAATACTTAGTAATTTTCAGGATAAGAATAATAATAATCAGGAAAAGATAAATATACAGAGAACAAATGTTTCTTAAAATCTGATTACTATTATAAAGTCTTAAAAATGGAAACACACAAGTGAAGAGGATGTCCAGCAAATTTTGATGTTAAAAACATAAATCAGCTCCATGCCACCTATTTTTCTTTAAGTCAATGGAAATGTTTCCATTTCATTTCCAAAGCGAAGAAGGTAAAAAAGCTTTA
Source organism: Oxyruncus cristatus (assembly GCA_013399855.1). Lineage (NCBI taxonomy): Eukaryota > Metazoa > Chordata > Aves > Passeriformes > Cotingidae > Oxyruncus > Oxyruncus cristatus. The sequence continues at coordinate 246,714 of VXAY01002809.1, forward strand.
ATTAATCTTCCATAAAAAACTTCAACACTTTCATTAGAGGACAATAAAGAAATGAGAAAGAATGTAGACCTTCAAAAGTAACGAACTGTTTGGAGAAAATCTGTGGAAGCAGTGGGAACAAAAATAAAAAAGAGCCTAATAGATGAAGTATAATCTCTGTAAGAAGAAGACACACAGAGGATAGGCAAGAGCATAGGTTAGTTGGGGTTGTTGGAACTGGCACATCTAATCCAAAGAGTAAACTAAACAAAGAACATTTGTATTTCAAAACCATCTTAGGTAGCAGGCTTTTGTGTGCCTTCTACCTTTTTAGTTTAGAAAGGAAAGTTAAAAAAACACACACAAACCTTTTGATGGAGAGTAAATGGCATACTTTAGAATCCTACTAAGTCACAATTGCTTTGCTGTTTGATTAGAAATGCATTTGAGAGTCTGGACACATTCTTTGAAACTTGTTTGCTTTTCTTCCTCTCTTCTTCTCTTTATTCGACATTGTCTGTCTATGCTGCAAAGATTTTAGAACTCTCTTTACCCTTTAAACTGTTGCTGTCAAAGACTACAATAAAAGGGAGATTCATACAAAAAAGCACATTCTACCAAGATCCTTCTCCAATATATATTGCCATTATGTATCTTGACAGACCTTCATGATTAATTTTGTCATACTAAGCCAATGAAATTGATCCTGTCATCACCTTTAGAAGAGAAGACAACCAAAGCAAAAAGTTCATTTCTAGGGTTTACACAGGAGATAAAAAAAAAACCAAAAAAAAAAACCACCAAAAGAACCAAACCAAAAACAACCAAGCACTTTTGAATAGTTATCATGCAAAAGGCAAATTCATTCCTTGTACATGTTCACCATCCACCGGAGCCAACTGTGCTGTACACAACAAAACACCTTGGACTTTATCACTATCTAAATCTAGTGTCCCTGACACACTTTCATTAGTTGCATTCTCCAGCAGCACAGAGTATTTTCACACAACTTGGAACAAACCATATGTTGCTAGCAATTTATCATGCTTGTCCTAAATTCTTTTGCTCCTATAGACACACAGTAAAATTCTCAGGCCAAATAAAAAGTGTCAGGGAACAACACAAATCAATCTAACAAACAGGTAATAGAACAATTTCATTGGACAAAAGGCATTTACAATAAAAGTGATAAAGACATAAATAGTGCACCTTTATCAAATTCCTTTTCTCTAGCTCACTTTTTTTCCTTCTTCCTGCTGACAGTACATAAATGTCCAGAGAAACTATATCTTCTTTGGGTGTAGGCAATCTTTTTGATAATAACTTGCTGCTCCTTCCTTTTCCATTTTCCTCCTTGAATGAAAAATACCTCTGCAAAACTGCATTTTTGGCTGAATTGATTGTCTGAACCTTTAATTCTAATGTTTCAATACATTGGCTCCTAGAGGTTATATATGTGTCTTGTGTTTCATAGACTTAACTTGTGATAATTTAGGCTTAGATTGCTGATAATGCTAGACCATTAGAGAGTATATATAGTCTGACAGCAGCCATAAAACAGGCATTTGTTACTGCATTGTGTTTTATGTTGGTTAATGGTGTGTCCGCAAATGTTTGCAAAACATAAAAGATACCAATATTTTAATGATGCAATAAGACTGAATCAAATAAAAAGCCATATCTTTGTGACAAGAAAATTTATTCCAAAACAATGGCACCAGAATTTAAATGAAAAGTTTTATACAATAGTATGCTTGTCAGAGGTTTATATATGTATGTATTTATTGGTGTGCTAAATTGATTATATACAGTAAATGGCATTGCTGCTATTACACCATATTCTGATCATTTCCATATGCTCTAGGCTTTTATTTTGACTTTGCAATTATGAATGTATAATCACCGTTATTTGAGTAGGTTACATTCTGCAGGGAGAAAAAGTGACCGAGTAACAAAATAACACATGAACACAGGAAAGTTTAGGAAACATACTGGTAAGAGCGAAAACCAGAGCATGGACTATTTGCAGGTTTTGAAATATATGCTACAAGTTTTTTAACTTGAAATTTACCATGAGTCAAGGCCAAATAAACAGCCTACAGAAACAAATGTGAAACTGCTCAGGTTTGAAAGTAGAGTACCTACACTGACAGCAGTCTTTATTATTTTGTTATATCAGCATTTATCAGGTAAGAAATTGAGACAGGAAAGGGATTAAGCCACTTTTCCCAGATCAGAATTTCATATTAAATTCTGCCTACCTCAACTGGTCTTTGCAATGACAGCAATGTAGAGGAGCACATAAAGAGCTGTCATAGGAGCATTTGCCAATCTGTGCTGGATAAAGTTATTTCCTTCATCTCTTTGTGGGTTTTCCCCTTGTGTGAGCCCTGGGCTGTAGCTCAGGAGCAGAGAGCTCACTAACCTCACCACAAGGTGCCTCTAAGCAACAGAGCAGCTCAGGAGGGAAATTCAGAGCCCCAAACCAAGTGTGGAGACGAAGATATGGAGCATGAAAGCAAAGGAAATTGCCCTGACTTATATTATACAACAGCTGGGCATCATAGTGGTGAAACTGCAGCTTCACCGTCATGCAGTGTAATGGCATACCCCGAAAAGGCAGAAGTGACTAAAGTGAAGCACTACTCTGACCACTTTTCACATCTTTTTCAAGCTCACACATAAAACAAGAGGCAATAGCATGAGGAAGGGGGACTGCAGAGAAGCCAGTCCCATGGGGGATGAACTGAAGGGAAGCTTCCTCTCTTCTCAATCAACCTGCAGTGGGAGAGGCATCATCTGTCAAGAAAGACTGCTGCAATAAGTTAGAGAATTTGAGCTGGTGAACTCTCATACAGAGCATCCCATGGGAGTTAGCAGGAATCTTCTGCAAGCAGAGAAGGCCCTGAAGGACTTCTTGATGAAGAAGGCAGTGGGGTGAGGCACAATGGTACCAGAGCTGTACCACAGGATAAAAGAAGAAAGACTGATGGAAAGGCACAAGGTATATCAGTGAGCAATACAGTACAAGATAAAATGGCGTAAGAGATAGGGTTACTTATTTTCTACCTAAATCACATTCTCCAGATGCTTTTTCCCCCATCAGTCTATTCTTTTGCCTCCTTTGTGCTAAGTGCTTCCAGAGAATACTGACATTTACCATTTATGCCAATACTTCAGTAAGTGATAATTTTAGCTTAGTGGTTTTTATAATAGTCACAAGATTTTTGGAACAATAAGTCCCCTGATATTTGACTATCCTCTGAAAACATTCTGTTGTATTATTGATTTCAACAGCTCCTCGAAGATTCGTAATTTGTTATGAATAATTTTTTAAGGATTTTGGATTAGATGTACAAGCACATTCTGATTTTCACATTAAAGAGTCAGTGACATATAAATGTATCCTGCTTTCAAAGAATGGAACCATTTCTGGTGGGCTCATTAAAAGAGGAAAAAGATTGATAGACAATTCCAAGTATTTCATTTAGTGGGTATTAATTATTAATTAATTATTAATAGGCTATTATGTGCATTAAAACAATAAGCAAACATCTGTATACTTCAGGGTTTATATCCTTAAAGCTGAAAAACATTCCTCTGTTTATAACTAGAATTGCCTGCAGGGCAGTAGTATTTGACATTAGCAAAAAATAAAAACATTTTACAAATTCATACTTAAATGAGCATGCAAAATCCTGGCTGTACCACAAAGTGTTGTTAATCCAATTTTTATGAAGGGGGGTAAATAAAACAAAAATTTCTCTAAATACAGCACAGGTATTCATGTTTCATGGGGAGGAGACTGCAAATCCTTTGTTCATGGATGGCTCGGTGCAACTTTCTGACAACAGAGAGAGAAGACCTTAAACTCTATTTTACGCCTATGTGCCTCATAACTAACAGAAGTCAGGCAGAGCAACACAAGCAATTCAATGGTTGTATTTTGTATTACAAGTCTGAAACTATTATTTTAAAAGAAACGGAAATTTTGGTGGGACTGGGCCCTCGCAGAGGTATGGTGTGTTCAGAAATTGGTGTGATCTACAACACATCTTCAAGAAAACTTTTGAGAGGACAGGACCTACTCTGCCTCCTTTGGAAATCCAGGAAGCTGACAGAAAATTACCTTGGCTTTTAATACTACTATCTCTCACAGCATAGCAATGGGTATGGAATAAATATGCCTTAACTAGAAGTGATACCCCAAAAATGACAATAGAAAAAACCAGATCTGCCTACAGCCAAATTAATTTTTTTTTTTTAAAGCATATGTTTTTATTCAAGAATCTACAGTCTCCATTCACATAGGCTTGGTTGCAGCTTGGTTGCAGGTTGCAGTTGTCTGCAGCTTGGTTTCAAGTCTGTGGTTGTCAGGAGTGATATGTGGGTAAATGCCACTTTAAAGTGGGTTATCCGATTAAGGAGACATACTTTTTCCTCTGAATTTGCATTAAATTTAACTTTCTGTAGGGAAATAGTGCTCTATAGAGTTGTAGCCTCAGGTTCAGCAAAGCAGATGGGTAGCTCTACTAAAGCAGCATCTGTCAGTGACGGCACTTGTCCTGTTAAACTGTTACACGGACACTCGACTTGGCTGTAGGCAACAAGGCATTTGAGGACAATAATCCCCCACAAGGCACAGCTATGGCTCTGCAGCTAGAGCAAAAATGTACAGTTCAGTTTTAAGGTGATCTTCTCTATTCAACAGCAGTTCTCCCCTCCCCAGTTCAAAAAAAAAAAAAAAACCAGCTGTGGTGTCAACAGGCACATTATGTAAAAATAAACCGTTTGATAAGTGGATGGAGAAGAACACTCTTTGATCAGCAGAATATACAGACGTCCTCAAGTGCAAGGGGCACTGAAGGAATGCCTAAGAAGTAAGTTCCAGCAAGAGTGAGTTTGCTGGAAGGGTAATTGCGTGAGAATCTGTCAGACAGCAAGAAAGAACCATAAGCTCCCAAACCATATGATCCAAACCAAGGGAGGGGGGGAAAAAAAAGGCACTTTTGCTTTCAAAAGTCTCCCAAACGGCTAAAAATAGGTAATGGGGAGATGAATCAAATAATAATTTATTCAGAAAACGAAGTTGCAGACAGAATACACAATCCTTTGATGTTTGAAAACTATTGAAGAAGGTCAGGCTATTTCAAAATAGCACTATCTGAAAGTTTTCTTTGTCACCTCTTATTTCTGAAGTTTGCAATGTGGGTAAACTTTGCTGCTGCTACTGTATTTTCAGGCATCAAAATAAAGGGGGAAAAAAAGCCTGTGGTTCTTGGTAGATAACAGATTTCTGTCAGTGGTAAATCGAGCAGAATACAACCACAGTTAAACAATCACACTTAGGATTCTCTAAGATTACATTTTGTTCAGCCTCTAAATAAAGGTCAGCTCTCTTAAGTAAATAGCTTGTGGTTTTTCCTGAGCTCATAGACTTACAATTTTCCATGTACACTTCAGAAAGACAAACACCCAAGGTTTTACTCTGTAAGGTGTCCTAATTGTAATGAAAAGTGAAGGCTTTTAAGTGCCTTCCCCTGTATAAACTCTTCATATTGAGAAGAGTTTAAAAGTTATACACTTTTAAAGTTATTTAAAATTATAAAATCTAACAATCCATATTTTCCATAGTAATTTGAAGATAGAATCTTGAGATGAATTGTACTCACTGGAAGAATCCTGACAACTGACATCATGTCTAAGCCCCAAGTTATTATACTGATTATCTCCTTTTGCATTTCAGGATTTGAAATGTGCAGTTGATCTAGCCAATCAAGTGGAAAAAATTCAGTGAACTGTGTTTCTCCTCCTACTTTTTGGGTATATTTTCATTCTATAAGAAGAATCCAGTTTATCAGGAGGTAAATTTTCAGGGAAAATCCCAGATTGCTGGTTTTAAAGGTTACCAACAATTACTGAGGATACCAAACTTCACTGAGACAAGCAAATCCAACACCTGCAGAAAGATAACAGAGGAGCCCAGTGTCTTTTCAGAAACACCAGCAGTATCACAATCACAGCTAGATAAATATCACATGACACAAAGCGATAACAAACATACTGCCATAACCTCAGGAAGACCAAAGTTTACAAAGATTAAGGGGGAAAACACGAGGAAATGCAGCTAAACAAAGAGCCTAAAAGATACTTCTCTTTCGCATCAGCTGTGGTAAAATCAATAGGAAATACAAAGACTGAACTCGGTGTGTTGAGATCCTTATAAAAATAACCCAGAGCAAATGCAAGCAAGCTGGAAAATCAGGCCCACACCAGTGGCTGTTAAAGTGCTACCAGGAGGACTTAAGCCCTGCACTGCATTGGCTTTCACATCACAGTTTGCTTTATGAAGAGGAGGCAGTATGTGGCAACTGAAGGTCTCAGCTTTGGTTAACTGGTGACAAAATGAGAGGTACTGCTCAGATCAACCTGAAGAACTCCATCACGTACCACAGAAAATTACATCACCCACTCCCCACCACTGCTTCCCAACCAGTGCTGAAATAAATGATACTTCTTTTGCTGAATTGTGCTGCCTTGGCTGTTCAAGAACCTTACTAGACTCTGTATTAATACTGACACCTTCACTTCTAGCCAACCTGATTGCAACATGTCAGCTCAGAGAGAATTCTTGCAGAAAAGTGTCATTTTTTTTTAAGTGACTTGCCCCATATTTCTCAGTATATTAACTTCGTACTATTCTGATGGTGCCTGTGTGAAACAAATGAGACTAAATCATCTTTCTTAATTTGTTGGGTATATGACAAGAAAGATTTAATAACAGCAAAAAAATTAAAGTATTTGAAACAATGAGTATAATTTACTTCACATTTTGACCATCCAAACCTCCCATCTGAGTTGGATTTTTAAACTATGCCTTAATATATTTTTATATTTATTTTCTAGATGTCTTTTTTCCACAACAAAATATAATTCCAGCTTAGATGTCATAGTCCTTGCTATCATTATTGGATGAAATATTTTTTAGTTATTTGTCACACATGATGAAAAAGTTGTACAGATGTATCATCCTTCTGAAAATAATGGCTTTTTTTTTACACTGTATACAGCAAAGATGGGAAAAATTTAGTAATAGCCACTCTTTATTTTGTTTAACAAATATGAGCCTGTAAAGCACTGACCATATAAACACGCCTTCATTTTTCTGAAACAACAGAATACTTTACAGATCCTAAGTATGAACTTGTAAGCAACCAGGTAGATCTCTAGGGACTAATTTTTAAATTAAAATAAAAATTAGACTGTTGAATGAAAACTCTTTCACAGCTACTTGTAGTCAGGGACATAATACACAGCAGAGGAAGAAGGGTAAATATTTCCTCCTCACCTATGGTCGACAGAATGGGTGTGGGACTTCTCACCTGACTCTATCTCAAGAGAAAAATATTGTGTCTTTAGTGCTAGTGACCAGTCCTCACCATTAGCATAGAGCTGCATACATGTTCTTAGCATTTCTTGTTCTCCCTCTTCAGACAAAGGATGCCTATTACAGGCCAAAAAAAGGCTATAATGGACCTGCTCTAGCAGATGAGATTTCAAAGGTCTATCAAATATGGTCACATATCTTTTACACAGCATTTCCATTTCTTATGTGTTTCAAAGGCTTACTGGGAAATAAAAAATGTGTTTTATTAGCACTTTTCAATCCAGTTATAAGTTATAGGTATAAACTATAACCTCTGGGACGATTTACTGCCAAACAAGATTAGTGAAGGAATTTTAAAGTTTTCTCTTAACAACATTTTCAGTTCAGCAAATTAACTGGCAAGTGATAAACATCTGCCCACAATCCTGATCAAGACAAGGGAAGACATTGCTTACTATCCAACTAGAGTGATGTTTGTTTTCTAAGGTATGTGCTTTATCTGCTTCTGAAGATTACCATTACCACGGGCTCACATGTCACTGAGACTGCATCCCAGTTAACAGTGCTAGGGACTGCTGGGATAAACAGCTTATTGAAGTACTTTTATTGTCTTCCTGATGAAGCTGATTTGAACAATTTTCTTATGCCTTCACACAGAATGCATCCCCTAACACTTGGTGGTCCATTGCCCCCAAAGTCATTGAAGTACTCAGAAGTTTTATGACTGGTCTTCCGGCAGGAAGTTACTCGCTAACTGAACCTTCAGGCATGTGAACCATCCCATTGAAGTCAGTTGCAGATTTCAAGTTCATACCCATGTGTCTGTAGGATGACAGTACCTCAGCATCATCATGCCTCTTGATTACAAGTCTGGTAATTGAAGCCAGCTTCTGGTAGTATGGGTGACATTTTCTTCTGCCTCTCTGAGGGCTCAGGATAGGGTTGCTCTTGCAATAAAAAGTGAAAAAAGGGCAGCCCTGGGGGGCCAGACTTGCTGCTTCTGTAAGGGGCTCTTCCTGCACTTTGAATCGCAGTAGCTTCTCTAGGACTCCAGCTCAGGCAAAGGGAAAGTTGTGACCTCTTTGCTGTCCTCATCCTATCTTGGTGCTGCAGCAACTGTTAACATTTCGTATGCCCAGAGATGCCTGTGACTGCAGGAGTCATTCTCAGCATTGTCATTGAGATGGTGCAAGCCCAGAGACGAAAGTAAGGAGGAAAAAGATGACTTGATACACTGCAAAGTAAAAGGAACCCAGACCTACGGAACCTCCCACTGAAGAAACAGACATTTCTCTCTCTTGTTCTGGAGCCAAACGTAGCTTAACATCTTTGAGGCCTCTCGAGAGTCCACTCTTTGAGGTCCTTTCCACATGTCTGTATGTGAGGCGTAACTTCTAGCATATTTTCATCTCAGCTCAAACACTGAAAAGATAACAGAAGAGAATACCAAGGGAAAAAAAGATGATGGAAACACCTGACTTGGAAGACAAAACTAGAGAAGGTCCAGGTATTTGTCATAAATGAGCTTTGGGACACCAACTATGTCTATGAAGAGAAATGTTACATTTGCTCCATTCTCAGTAGTGAAGACATTTGGACGGCATCAAACTGCAGAGCGGGAGAGGATTTGAAACAAAAGTTCCCCTGCCAAAGATTGCGTGTAAGGAAAAGAGCATGATTGTGATAAAGCTTAATGTTACAACGTTTTCAATTAGTTTAAAAGTTTTTTCTATTGATTGTTTTTATTATGCTTCTTCAGTTATTTTGTAACTTTATTTGGAGTATGTCTCAGTTTATTTGATTTTTTTTTTTTGAACTACATTGCTTTTTCAAGTGTTATCACATGTGAGTACTTTGCAAGGCCCAGTTGACATACTTAGTTTCAACTTTCAGTGACTATTTTTGGTTTAATTTTTTTAAAAGTTCATGTAGTGTTTGGTTTTTATCTATTGATCTGATTTTGTAAGGCTTTGTGTGAGGCTTAGCTTTGGTTCATTTGAGGTACTTTGCAGAATTTCAGCTGTTCTTTTCTAATTGAGATTCAACAAATTCAGGTTCTGCACCTTTTGTAAGTTAGTCCCCTATTAAAGGTTTTAAAATTCTGAAAACTGATACATCAAGAATGTTGTCTGATCCTATCCATGCTGCATATACTTTTAATATATAAGCACCGCAGAAAAGTTCCAATGCAAGACCTATGTTGAAGATTTGCTATGACTGAAGATTTAGTATTAATTGGATACAAATTGCCCTAAAAGAATTATCCTAAGTACTTTCAGCTATTAAATATAAGTAACTTGATCTATTTCTAAACCAATTACAAGCCACAAGGAGTTTGGCAGAGAGCGGGGAGATGGTGTAGGATAACTGGAAAAGGAGAAAGGAAATGGAGAAAAGGATTCACTGGACATAAACAGATGCTTTGTATGAAGGGAAACACATCTATAATGTTACCTATAAGACCAAAAGGACACATGACAACCTACCTGCCATTTTTGCTAATAATTTATAGACCCAAGATTACTTGTAAATCTTGCCATATGCTGCACATGTAAGAAAAGTGTAAACAACATTTAAGTTATTTCAGTGATTCTGATTATCTCTGCTTCACAAAAAAGGGTTGGGAAGAGGTAATAACTAGATTAATGGGATATTTCATTCCTAAAGCTGATACCATTGTTATTTTTTCCCTTCTACCACAGCAATTGTTTCCCTGCATAACCAACCCAAACGCTGGCATATCTGACAGCTATAAAAAAGGACCACACCATAGCAGATCGACACTACAGAACAACTTTATCCCACAGCTGGTGTTATTAGGTTGTCCTTAATCAATCTAGCAGAAGGGAGACATCATGAAGCTGAGATCAGTTTATGCAGGTGTTCAATAATTTGGCACTTATTCAGGTGTATGACTTTTCCTCTATAAAGGCTTTTTGGGGTTTCTTTGCCTTTTTTTTCCCCCCTTAATTTCTAACCCTATCTGGTGTTGGCTTTTTAATGCTATGATTATTCAGAATGTTTTGACAAATGGCAAGCCTGAAGCATATTTCCCTTTCTGCAAAAAATTCAGGGGTGAGGGAAAAGAAAAAAAAGTTTTCAATGTTTTGAACAGCCTTTCTGAAAAAAAATCTCAGTCATCTCAAATCACCAGAAAAGTAGAAAAGGAGAAAGAAGACTGTGTCAAGGTTCTGAATCTGTTGCCAGAATCCAGCACAGAAGCAGGAGGAGGAGGCTGGACTGAGAAAAGGTGAGTTGCCTATGACTTTTTTTGATTATATGAAAAATTTGTCATTCACCAAAATGTTTGAAGACCTAAACATGCAAAAGACTTAAAATTGTTGCAACATGCTTCCTAAAACTCTTTGATTCTTTGTAAGTAGAATAAAAAGTTGAAATACAATTCCATGAGTAGGATAGGCTTAAAAATACACATTTGCCAAAACTGAAAGATAAAGATTTCAGCAGCACTCAATTTGAAGCAAGAAAGCCAAGCTTTTAACTTCAGACAGTCTCCATTTCTGATTAAATTCTGTAGCACTCCGATTTCCTTTCACAGAAAATGAAATCAGATCACAGAAAGGGAAAAAAAAGATACCAGAGAGGAGACCATTACTGACGGAAGCCATGTGTCATTAATTCAGTTATAAATTATTAGCTGAAAGCAGCCTCTCAGCATTTGTATTTGATGAACAAAAATTGATTGCTTCAAGGGCATTTCAATCCTTTTGATGTTACCATCTTTTAGTCCACCACAAATCTGAATCCTTAACAGAATGATTATAGCATTATAGTAATCCTAAGAGCCAATACTAAAGGATTTGGAAGAGCAACAGAGATCAATAGATTGAAAAAAAGCATGTCTTTTCGAGTTGACAGAGCTGTCTAGCCTGATAGTGAACCTGAAAAAAATAAGTGGAGACTAAGTAAACAAGCAATCGTGCAGACTGAGCTAAACTGAGGTGATGAGCCACTTTTCTGAATTGTTGAATACACTGGGAAGCTCTGAATATTTCCACAGGATTTAAACAAAACTAATGGCAACCAAGGGATATTTTGCCCACAATAAAAATAAAAGAAGTTTCATAAATATGTTTGCAAGTGTTTTCAGAGCTTTGTGAACTGTTCTGGAGGTTGGGGAGTTCTGCGAGGTCAACATTTGTGTTTTGCATAGTCTTTAAGATTATTTGAACTGGGATTTGAGGGAACATTGTCTTAATGATTGTCTTCCTTTTAGTTGCTTTGAAATCCAGAATCTGGGCCATATTCCAACACAGAGATGAAAGTGCAGTCCTCTCAGCAATTAGATTGTGAGATACACAGTAGACAGAAGGACCATGCATCCTTATCATGTAACCTCTATCAAACTTTAAAAAAAATCTTTAAGCTATGAAAGTAATAGGTAATGTTTGTGGAAAGTTCAGTTTGTGCTAGGTTGTAAGTAACGAAGTTTTCCTAGCACAGCAAAGCAGAAAATGAGCTGAAAGCTAATGCCCCCTTCAACAGCTCAAGGATTAGCATAAAATTATACTTTGAAGGAGGAAAAAGAACAGCATTGCAACCGTGGAGTATTGCGGAAGATCAGTGGAATGGAGAAAGAGAAGAAAGAGAAAAAAAAATTCTTACACAAAACCACTGCAAACTGGTATAATGTTTAGCAGATATTAACGATTCTTTTGGTGTGCTAAACAACAGATTGACTTCACAGTACTCAAGTGAAAATTCAGAGAAATTCAGATGCAACACATCTGGAGAGCATCCCATGGCAAATGGTGAGTGGATAAGTAATCTATTTCAATAGCAAGACATGTAGTGATAATTTATTATTTGTAACCAGGGCTGTAAGCCTACCAATAATTCTAATGCAAAAAACTTCTAAAATTATGTAAAGGATAAGTGCAGAACTTCCAACAATCACATTTTTTTAGTGAGCCATATATCACTTACACATACTATTATTAAAAGATAAAGTAATAAAATTCATTCAAAAATGGTGTGTTTTTCAGTTCTGTATGATTGTGCATATGAAGACTAGTGAAAAAAAGTGCAGCATGTACCTTTTATGCTACTGCAGATGATTTTCTTTATGGGCCATAGCTTTTTAGCTTGGTTCATGTTTTCACATTTCTTACATCTGAAAGAGTGGCACAAATTAAATGCACATTAAAGACATGATTTCGGAACATTGTGTTGAAGCAGATTTAACCCATTATTTTGAAGCTGTGCATGATAACATGTGAACTTAAAGCTTAACCTTTATCTCAAGCTGTTTAAAATGTTTTGTAGCTGTTCTTGTCTAAACGAATAAAAAGGATGATAAGCAGGGACTGGCATAAATAATAGCTGCTTTAAAACGGGCAAAGAAATTGATAGCTCTACAAATGGCAGCCACCTGTATCAGAAAACTAAAGACTGAGTGTTCAGTGGAGAAGAAAATACACCAACCTTCATTTTTCCTTTTTATGGGAATGGTTTGAATCGTGGTCTATACTCCTTCCACCATATCACCCATTCTCCTGAGCGGAACTAGAGATTACAAGCATGAAAGAGGAGAAAATTCTGCCTGCATCACAGTAAGATCTCATGATAAACCTGCAAGCATTGATGACTTTCCACAGAGGTTCACAGAAGCAGAGGTGACTAGCAAAGTACAGCTGGTTGACAAAAGACAAGGACACAATTCGTGAACAGCAGCAGATGAGGAGACAAAAGGAGACAACAGTGTAACTGCTATAAATCACAGGATGCTGTGACATTCAGGTAGTCTTGTAGGGGCAGAAAAGGCTAATTTGTAAGGTCTGAGGCAAAATCTGAACCAGTGCTTTCAATAGTGAGAGACATAAAGACAAAGCTGTATTATATGCCATGTTACAGCTTCTGGGAGACCGTAATATCCTACTTGCAAGGCTAAGCTCTTGGAAATTGTTACATCTTTGTCCTTCTAGCTGACTCACATTAACACAAATACAAGAGAACTTATGCAACAGGTTATTCAGATGTCCCGAAAAGCCAGAACTTCTCTGTCTGTCTCTGCATGGCATAAACCCCATGTTCAGCTCCTAGGCAGGAAAAATTACTATCATTCTCAATAAAGCTTTTCTTTGTCTTGTCCTGTAACCTTTTCTACTTTGCTACAATTTAGAGAAAGCAGTGGTTCTTCAAACATGAAGCTACTCTAGAATTGCACTAATAACCAGCTGGTTTTGCATTTACACTCCACATCAACATGGAAAGGCAGAAAATGTCTTATTAGCTTTGATCTTTAGGAAAAACAGTAGACAGAACCACTACAGAAAAAGATCTGTACCTCCCCCTAAGGTCTGACACATCCATCTCGCCCTACACTTCTATAAGAAACTTGTGGAGACATCTCAATTGGTTATTTCTGTGGTAGAATTGAGAATTGCCTTTATGGTCCTCCAATTACAGAAACATAGAATAGTTTGGTTTGGAAGGGACCTTAAATATCCCTTCCCTCTTCCTTTCCTTCCCTCCTAGGGATCTCTTGGTTCCCTAGCTCCAGCCACCCCAGTTATTCTCAATTATTCTCAATGGTCAGGGGCACCTTCTACTACATCAGATTGTTCAAAATCCCAACCTGGCCTTGAACATTTCTAGGGATGGGACATCCATATCAACTCTGGTCAACCGGTTGAATTCATGGCCATTGTGTTGTCAAATTTATATGTTCAATAACACGGTTGTCATCCCAGATAATGTAGTTTTATTCCTAAAAAAAAAAAGGAAAAAAAATCTTTGTATCCTTTCCATCTCTCTAATCCATATTCCCCATAAATGTAAATCTCTATAGACTGAAGTTTCCAAAGGTCCTACTGATGCTGGTGGCCGTTTATACATATACAGTTTGTTCTTCACATGAATGAAAATTAACTAGGAATATGAGAATTTTTTTGCAAATGTCAAAAATTTTTTTAAAACTTGGAAAGAAATGAAAAACATTGAGAAAACACTTAAACCTTACATCCGGTGCGTATCTCATATAGAAATATAGTGTCTTATACAATCGAAGACTCTTAAAAAGATTTCAGCTGGAAAGGACTTCAGGAGATGACCTGTCTATCGTTACACAAGTACTACCTTTTATGAAGACCAGCTTCTACTGTGCTTATCAAAGAATAACTCACTCAAGTTAGTGTTCTTCACCTGTAATAAGAGAAGTCTTAAAAGTGCAGTATGTGAACTGTAAAAGGTGTTACTTCTTGCATGGTCTGAAGGATTAACCTCCTCTGGATTACTCTCCATCTTAAATTTGTCCCATCACCTCATTAGTCCTTCATAACTCACTATGACCCTCTTCCTAAGCTGCAAGATTTAATAATTGCCTACTTGTACACAAAGTCTAATTTCGATTACATAATTTATTCCCTCTGTGGGAATAAACTTCTCAAAAGTACTTTAAAGTTCTTATATGCACGTTAATTTATTTTTATGAGAATTGATAGACAAAAGAGGTGAGAATTTATGTTGAAGTGTGACAAATATTATTATTAAAATTTCATTCCACGGCAATTAAAGTTGATGAACATGGACTCCAAAAAGAGTATCTAATTTTAAGAACTGTATACCGGGTGTCTGGAGAGCTTCCCATATTTTGGTGAAATGAAAGATAATATGTATTTGGGATTAGGAGGGTGTTTAACCATTAAATTTGTGATTAATAGGGGTGAAAAATATCCAATGAAGTTCACTAAAACTATAGGGAGTGATCCACCAATAAGGAGACCAAAAGTTTTCAGTAAGATGGGAAACAATTTGAAGCCTGGAAGGGAAATAGATCATCACTATGAAAAATAAAATATTTCAGCTGTGTGACGCTGAGAAACCATAGGGAGATGACTCATGATTCCTAAATCAATGCATACAAATATAATAGAGTGATTGTCTTTTTTAGAAAATTTTGACAGATTTTTGATGTAGGGTCAGTTGAAGGTTTTTGGAGAATCTGTCCTTACATTGTTTTATTGTTTCAATTAAAGGGAAGTTCTAATTATAAGAAGTAGAGCAATTGCAACATACGTCTATCACTATTTCTATTTTAGTGCCATTGCAGTCCTGGTATCTGTTATTCAAGAAAAACTGAATAAATATCATAAGTATTTCATGACTACGTGTTGCGTATACAAATTACATAAGGAGTATAGGGTTGGAAAATAATCACTCAACCTACTCAGCTGCTGTCACAAGCTGCTATCACAGCTACTCACAAGCTGCCACATCATTTAATTTTATTCTTTATTTTCTTTGCTCGAGAACATTGCTGTGTTCTACACCCTTGGATCAAGACTGTTCTTTAGTGTAAATAACTCTTTTCTCTCCTTAGGGCTTGTTTCCATCATACATTTTCAGACAGAAGTAATGTTTTGTTTTGTTATGCCACACAAAGCCAGCTCCTCTAGTTTGTTGTCACATGTCACTCTGCATCTTTTGATCACCCTATTCTTCTCACTTTGAATTTTTAGTTGAATTGTAGATTTCTAGAACATGGATGAACAGACCCATGCACAATATTCTGGAACACTACCATGGACGATTACCAAATTAATTCCTCACCTCTATTGAAAACCTTTGAATAATAAATTGAGCGACTAAATTTGCCCTTCCCATTGTTGCATCCCACCTGAGGGTTACAGCCATTTTATGATTAACTAATGCAAAATCTCTCTCCTCCTTTATCAATGAATTTTGTTATTAACCCTCAAAGGCACGTAAATCTCTCTGTTCAGGGCCATTTCACTGCAATTACAGCCCAGGGTGATTACTCAATATATTTATATTTTATTATGTTTAGCTCGTATCCTCAGGACTAGCACTAGCAGCTTCCTTACACCCCAACATCTCTCTTTCAGTAATCACTCAGCGTAGTCTCCACCCTAACCAGTTCTGCCTGTACCAGTAATTTCTCACAGAGCACAATATCAGCTTACTCAGAGATACAGTACACCTACTAGATTTAACTTACATAAAGGAAAAAAAAAAAGCTACTGCATACATTTCTCAAACTTTTTAAAGAACTCATGGTATCTTTTATCCTTTATAAAAATGCATCCTACTTCTGTTATGATGTTAATGGTGGCTAAATTTATTTTTAAATAACTTGCCACCAATCTTGCTATTTCATATGCTAGTCCTCTCAAAACTCTGGAAAGGACACGAAATTCAGAGTTTATTCCCCCATAAACATAGTAATTTCAATCTTTTTAATTCATGTAGCTGTCTGCTCCTTCTCACCTGTAATTCATATCACACATTAAAAATAGAAACAAAGTATTACTTTAGTGGTGAGATATCTTCCATTCATTCCTATGCTTTCCAAATACAGAGTAGTCTCCCTTCTTCCCTCATCCTCATTTTATTTATAAGGCTAAAGGACTTTTTGTTCTTTATTTTGAATTCCTTTCTGCTGTCTAACTTGGCTCAGCTTCTGCTATCTTACACATTTTAACAGCTCGCTCTATACCTCATGAACTCTAGAATGGCATTTCCTTTGCTTAATAATCCTTCTGTCCACCCATATTCTCTTATTTAAACCTTAAATCCAATATCTTTTCTCACATTTTGCTCTTATTTTGAAGACAATTATTTTTCAATCAGGATGAGACTGTGATCCTCAACTTTAGATAGAGTTCCAAAAAGTTTTTGCTACTGTGACCTAAAGTAAAAACAAGGTTTGCCTGTATTCTATCCTCCTAGTTCCTTAGTCCAAATGATACAACTGCCTGAATTTACTTTCTTTAGTAAACACGTTAAGGTGTCTAAGTGAAGCAATCAAAATTCAGAAAATATCCATTCTAAGGTTGTTTGTGCAATTTTACTTCTAAATCTATATGCATACACAGTATAAGGTTGTCTTTATGAACTACATTATTATTTCATTCAGCCTCACGCGATGCACAATACGGACAGTATTGATTTGGTACATAATTATTCAAACACTTTTTTTTTTAAACAAATTGTTCTTTGGGTTGCTCCCATAATTACTTGGTGTTCATCATCCAGATTCTTCACAGAATACAGACACATTTACTTGTTTCTTTGCTTTCCTGCTGTGCTCGTCAACTTATTTAGTGGAGGTATCCACTGCCTTCATTTTCAGTAATAAGTGACAGATACTTTATTAACTCAAATTCCAAGACCTTCAGTGGGAACTGCCAAAAAAAAAAATTTTCTTCTTGTAAAAAGTTGATTGTAATCAAACATGTTAAATATGTTTAAATTATTGCCTAATGAATGGCTCATGGGAATTTTCTCTTAAGGGAATAGGTAGAAAAGCGTTTTATAAGAGAGCATTTAGCTCATGTAATTGCAGAACATTCCATGACTCTCTACATATTTTTCCTTGTTCTGTGCACAAGAAATTTAGGCTCTGTGGCCAGATCTGGGTGGAAGCTGGGTGTATGGAGTAGTGAATTCCAGACAGAACAAAAGGTTAATTGCTAGAAACAGATTACTTTTAAATTAATGATTTGGCTTTTCCATGATGGAATGAGAAGATTACTTCCTAGTTCACTAGGTCCTACTGCTAGGTAGCTGATGTCAGGTTTTCACTGGATGACTGAGTATCCAGGATTAAGCATTTTAAACATTATTCTACAGAAAAGTTAAGCTGGCATTTTTAGTGCTTAATGCTAAAAAGCTACAGCTAAAACTTCACAGAGGAAAGACGTGTCCCATTTGCTCTCTGCTGCCACTCAGCTATCCCATAAATAACTTTGATGTGAAAAGGACTGTAATACAGCACAAGTTTCCTGCTCTGACCAGGACATGCCTTTATACCTTGAATCAAAACCAAGGGAGAATATTTTTTGACAAGACATATAAAACATTCGCAGACATCTCAATGAAACATTACAAAACTGAGAACAAAACTTTATGTGCTCTGAGTTTCTATGTTAACTGATGGGTCTATTATTCTCTTCACAGGACTTTATTGAACTTTCTTATTAGTGTTTCCCTTTCCCTTAGAGGAATGAAACTAGTCCACTGGAAAAGTGGAGCCACATGGATCAGGTTTTTTTGGTACGATTGAGATCACTCATTACTGACTTATATAATGAAGTCAACAGCTATTTTTTTCTATTTGGACTTTAGCTGATCCTACTTTATTTCTATTTTGAAGGCTTATTATCTCACTAGAAAAGTATGAAGATCTGATAAGAACTGAGCCCAGTATAGCCAGCCAATTCCATGTAACACTAGGGCAGTATGCCATACTTTTTTTCATTGGAAACTTGCTTTAGTCCTGCAGATGGGAGGTAGGTCAGAGGGAAAGATGCCAATTTAGAAACATAAGATCTTAGAAATACTGTCCATGGGCTATGAATAAAAATATTGTTTAAAGCATAATCTTGTTTCAGGGGACACTTTTAAAAAGCAGTTTAAATGCAGTGGAGCAGCTCTAGTAGGAACAATAAAGAAGGACTTGCCATATCTTCTCTATTACTTGGCACACTCCATATGCCTTTTGCCACACCATTCATGAGGTTAAAATCCACTTTATGCTTACCTCTCAGTAGAAGTATCCTAACAAGTTACCTGTAGGGAAACATTCACGTGAACTTATCTCCTTTCTTGCTGTACATAAAGAGTTCTCAAGATAGAACAATTTTGCTCTCTGGGCTAGTGAGCCCAGATCATTTTTGTGCATATCATTATTGTGAAACCATATTTCGATAAAATTGTCTGTTACTACTTCCCAGAATTTATCCTTTAAATAACCATAGTGTCCAGCAAAAATTATTTGATACTTAACAAAGTGTTCCCTGTATATATATATATAAAATCTTTATTACTGAACATTGAAAAAAAAAAATTAAAAAAGCATAAAACCAACCTGCCTCAGTGTCAAGATTTTTAGATAAATATGCAAAAGTTAAAAATTTGGAAACCCAAATCATCCAGATGCAATAAAAATCTCTGAGTACTGTTTTAGACAATGATAAGGCTGTCATTATTATTCAAGTTATGGTCAACTTGTACCGTATTGCACCTTTCAGAAAAACCCTTTAGTGATGTCATGATTTAATAAGAAACTATTTCTTTATACCAACATACTTTTAGGATGTCTACCACAGAAAAGAACTTTGCTTTTCATCAGTTCTTTATGGCTGGAAACTATTTGACTTCCTCAAACCATCTTTATAACTCATCCAACGGAATTATTTGGGCAACAAATTCATTGAACTCAAAGACTCTGCTAGCCGAGGCAGTTCATTGCCAAGCTCATTATCCCCACAGATAATTCTTCTTTTGTTTCACAGTATCTAGAGGCACCTACAAGCATCACAGTTTTGGTATAAGGGTGGCTGTCAGTTTGAGGTGAATGGAGAAGTTTCATTCTGAGGTTGATTAGAAAATGTTTTAAGCAGAAACATATACTTCTTTAACAGTGTTATTCCTGCGATAGCACTGCTAATGGTGGCAATCTCTGTCCAAGGTGCTTGCACCACCAGCCTCTCCCCCCTCTAGCAGCTGCGCAGTGAACCGGATGGAGGAGCTGATCCAACAGAAATACAACTTTCTCACTTAGGTAATTTTTCAGTCATATCACAGTTCTGTTTTGGTTCTCTTGGTGGTTATCCATCTGAGGGGTATCTGTCGAAGGGCAAGAATCACTTAAGCTGGTTTATGCATTGCTGCTTTCAAATGTTAACACAACACTAAAAGCTTGGTCAATTCCGAGTAGTGTAGTGAACTGTTTACCCTCTAGAGAAGTGACAGCTGCGTATATCTACTCTTTAGGGACGTCGCTGTTATAATTGGTTGAGGATGAGAATGAACGGTAAACAAAGGAGAAAACTCCTCTCCTGGTACCTCAACTACTGACATTTGAGGTGGGAGCAAGAGGAAAGTGAAAAATGGAGAGTTGGTTTAAATGGCTTCCCAAGAAAAGCTTGTACTATAAAAGCAAGTCTCTAGCCTAGATACTTCTTCATGAATGCAAAACAAAGATATGAAGCTGAAATAGAAGGAGTAGCTGGCACTAAAGAGCCTGTGATTGCCTAACATTTTGTCAGCAAAAGCACAAAGGGCAAAAGAAACATTTAGGAATATCCTGTTAAACATATCTACCAGTGGAATCCTTTTCACATTTATTCACATATTTCCATGAAGTTTTCATACTTACTAGAGGAGTGAGTGATAGAGAGAATGAAAAGCACCTCAGTATTTGTTTTATGGAAACATTCTGCTGCTCACTACCAATGTCTTCAGTGGTCTCACTAATGAGTTGCTGAAGCAAAGCAGAGCAAACTCCAAGGAAAACATGTAATTATAACTTAGAGATTCCATTTCCTTTGGTGTGAGGACCTTTTGGAACTGTAGTTAAGGATCTTCTATTGTACACAAGAGTATAAGTGCTGAAGACACATACTCACAGTGTGGACAAATTGTCACTTCTTTACAGCAAGTGTAGGTAGAACATAAAGAAAGTATTATCTGAAGATGTTAAAGAATAATTGATCTCCCTAAGGACACTATGAAAAGGAGCAGATATTCAGTTGAAGAAGCAGTATTGAAGCATTCTGCACAAATTTATACTGTCAAGAGAAAAATGCATTTAAATATTCATTTTCCTTTAGTTCTAATGGTTCTGAAATACTCACATCTTTTAGACTAAGTTATTTTGGCTTTTTGCCAAAGATTTAAATGCAGTTATGAAAGGTATCTGCTAATTACATACCCAACAATAGACCCAGTTTTTAGACTTAGAGCTTTTCTCACCATGACTTTTCAGAAGAATTTTAGCAGGTTCTCCTTTGCTTAGTAATTGCACTACACTTGGAGAGTACAGAGTGAAAATAATCTGTGGAACCATGGTGAGGTTTATGGCCATATTTGGAAGGCTGGACTAGATTATTACATGGCCCCTGGCCTTACAAGAGGAAGAAGAAAAAGTGTTAGAATCTCATCTAAGCTGTTGGAATTCCCTTTTACACAGATGAGTTTAATACCCATGCTCTGGTTCTCAAAACTATTATGCCTTACTTCAAGGAGGCAGGGAAATTTGAAACAAATGTAGAAACAGTAATTACAAAAAATATATACTATCCAGCTGGAAAGGAAATGTGAAGCATTTTTATATGCACAACATGCTACTACTACTTCTTTCACAGAATTAAACACAAAGCAAACAGAAAGCAGCATATTATCAAAAGCAAATCTGTATTAATCAAGCCCATGGGTGACAAAGGAAAACAGATCCTGAAAAGGGGATTGAAAAAAGACCATTTTGAGGATTACTACCCAAGGCATTTAATCAGGAAGACATAGAAGAAAAAAATGTTTATTGCAAACTTACATTTATTTATTTAGTCATCTTTTCCCTGCTATGAAAATCAATAGTTTTTCTGGAAAGAAATTTAACAGACTGAATTACATTGCTCTGGAAATTTGATGTTTATTAATATTATTAATATCATTATATCATTCCAGTGAGCTTTGCAATCTTATATGATACAAGTTTTCTTTTCACTGTTATCCTGAAGCAACTAGGTATGGAATTTTTTTGTATTTCCTTTTTATCCAAATGGAACTTTCCCTTATGCATGACAGAAGTTGACACCACATATTTCAGAAGCCACCTTGCAACATGCAGAATCTGTCATCAGCATCTTATCCTTACCTTGACAGTAAGAGAACTTTGTAGTTTGGCAGTGTGAGAGATATTTGATCTTCCTTTCTGTAACCTTAATTATTACACCCTGCATGTAATTGTTAATCATATGAAAAGAGAGTTCCACTTTCAACTCTGCCAAAGGATTGGTCTTTTCTACTTTCTCACAAATCTCTGTGCTGCTGCCTCACCTCTTACTCAAACATCAGTTACTCAAACTGCATTTTCCACAGAGGTACACAAGTCTCCCTGAGAGAGGAGTTAGTGCACCTCCTTGCAAAAGAAATGCAGAAGTTTGTACAGACATTCAGAAGAACATGATATTTATCTCACATATATACTAATATATTTTATTATAACTTGAGAGAAAAGTTAGGGGGTAGTTCTCTGGATAGAAGTCAAAGAAAACTGATTTAGGAATGTGAACAAAGTAGCTCAAGATAAAGCAGTCAGCAAACTTACTCTGCTCTCAGCCTACAGAAAATGCTCATCAAGAGCTCATTCAAAGCAGCTCATTCACTGCTGACCTCAAGTTAAGACCATTTCCACACATGGGAAAGTGTCCCTGTGGAACTGGCCCTTAATACAGCTTGGCTAACCCAGGCAGCTGGTTCAAGAATATAATCTCATGAGGACTCCTGCACAACTGAAGTAGTTTATCACAGCTGCAGACTCAGCTTTCAAGGTGCTGTGAGGATTTTTCCTTTAGAAGAAAGGATAAAATAAATATTGCACTCTGCAGATGGAGAGAATACAATGTTCAAATACTTTCGCAAGGAAATCTTTGTGCTTTAAAACGTGAAAGGATGTCAGTTCAAAACCAGAAATGTACACTTTGTTCTGGGCTTGAAGGCAAGGTCCTCAGGACTTATGGATGCTAAGAATATTTTACACAAAGAGCTGTCAAGGGAGGATGCTCTAGTTGCTAGCCAGCTTTTGGGGAAGGTCAAACCAGTGCAGTCCTAAATTTTCCTCACATAATCAGCTTTAAAAAAGGGGATTCCGCCTGCTGCTTTTAACTAGTGTGAATTTTCTTTTTAATAAGGGACATCAGGCCTATTGGTGTGGAGAATCAGTTTAAGGAGTATGTATGATGCTCTTGCCAGCAGTCCATGGTGCTGATGAAGAGATTTATATTTGAATATGGTCAGTGTCCTCAGACTGCAGCTGCAACGGATTATTTCCAACATTTTTTGAAAGGTCAGTTGGTGTGTTTCTGTGTCAGCATTGTCCAGGATTTATAGACAGCAAGTAAAGGTCAATAATGCACACAAAATGGCCTGCCAAAATGAGTTGTGATCTACTAGTGCATTGTTGCTCTACAAAGTTCCACTAAACTGGACATAACATACAGAAAACCCACTTGTTAGTTTACCATGCTGTTTGGCAATTGCTCAACATAATTCAGACCTCCTGCTGAGCTACGAAAAAGTGGTACTAAAAGTCACAATAGGAAAAATTTCAATATGTGTCTTCTTCATGGTCCATTTTTCTTTCATGTACTTCCCCATAATAATGTAGTGTTCACTTGATTTTCATGGGTGTTTGGGGTATACATGTTAATAAAAGCTTATCCTATTCAGAGGTAAATTTGCCATTTTGTGTTATTGTGTTGCAGGATCCTTAACCGTGCAATATTTTCATTAAAAAGATTTTGCTGCCTATCTTGTAGCAAATTAAGAAAGGAAAAAGCGTGGCAGGTTGATATTATGAGATGCTTTTTTAATGACTCTGTTGTCACATCTTATAACAGTAACTGGCAATGGCTGCACATAAGGAACAGAGCACTTGGATAAACTTGTCCCCCGTCCTCATTGTCCAGATTGCATCCAGACCACCACATGTATTAGCAACAGACTGACCTATCCTTCATCAGTTTGGATCCATTTAGCTTTTGGCTTATAGTCAAAATCTATAGATCTAGGAAATGCAGAAGAGGACTGTCTAAGCCGCCTGTCAACACCCATAGTGATCCACTGAGCTCAGACCCAGTCCAGAAGCCTTCATCACACAATGCTCATTCTGCCATGCTAATGGTAGCACTGTTCTCACAAGCACTCACAAAAACCTCAGTCCCCAAAGCAAAGATGTGTGTTGAGCACCAAGGTACTCTCAGGACAGGGGATCACCAAGTCTCAGCACAATTACTTCCTCCCGAGTTCTCAGTTCTCTTTGTGCAGAGAGACAAAACCCAGACTCCCCTTCTGTAACCCATCCAGAAGATCCTGCAGAAAAAAACATAGTATTGTTTCTCCTAAAATCCCTCACTATTTCCCTAGGTATTTGACTGCCTTCTCCCTGGGATTTTTCCTGCCTCTCTCTGAGACACCAGAAAGGACACATTGCTTTGACTCCTCTTTTAGGCCTTGGATGAGATGGCTGAGCAGCTGCTTTTGCCTGGTGACTTGGTCACAGCTGCAGAAAGATACAGGCCCCAAACTAGAAAACCCTTCTGGGACACACCAAGTCGGGCGTTAATGCCCTCTCCCCCAAATAAATGTGCAGAAATCAGCATAGCTACCATGTTTTGCAGTGGATAAAGATCCCTTCCTCAACCTGCTTCTAGTTTACTGCTGTTACTAGATGAATTATGGAATTACATCAAAGAAGAAATGAAAACAGAAGTGCCCTTTTTTCTTCTCTATCAACCATTAACTGTTACCTATTTCTGTGTCCATAGCCTCTTCAAGGAAGTCAGATAAACTTCGGATAAGCAGTCAGAAATCTGTTACACTGTCATACTTCAGCCATTGTGCTGTCCTTCTAGCATGCTCTAGAGTGACAAGCCACTAATCAATAACATTTTATTTTACATCACATTAGAAATGTAGCAAGCAAGCTCGCTGTGGTGTTCTTGCCATGGGCTCAGATAAAGCAGCAGCAAAACGGAGAGAACAAATACAAAGAAAAGCTACTTTTAAGTCTCAAAATGGTTCTTCCTTTTGAGTTTTGTTCATCACTGGGATTCATTCCAAGTTTAATGAAACAGAATTTCTCAGTCATATTTCCACATTACATATCCATCTTTCATTAAAGTAGAGCCAGAAAAGCACTTAAGCACATGCTTAAAACTTCAAAATGCATTCTCAACATATTGCCTAATTCCTGTGATATTTTTGTTCACTGGGGGTCTTCACAAGTTCAGATTAATACTAGAAATTGGCTTTGATTTAGATAAAAGCATTCTTGTCCTAAAAGAGGTCAAATACAGCAAGGCCAAAACCTGAAACCTTCACATATGCTGGGGGAGACAGACACTATCATTCTTTCCTATGCTCATGCAGCTGAAACATTGGCCAATTAGACACAATATGAAGAGAAATAACTCCTCTAGCCTCCTTGTTGCAGACAGCTGGCCCATTTGCTGGCCCATAGACTAGGTTGGCTCAGATGCTAGCACCAGAAGCAATGACCACTTCCAGCACAATGACTTGCCAAGTATAGTGCTGTCCAAAATGAGTTTTAAAAGACTGTAAAAGTGGCAGCACCCTGCTTTTTAGGACAGTCTTTTTTGTTATTAGTGGTTCCCTCTGTCAAAGAAAAGGCATTTTGTACTAGAGGATGTTCTTTCAGTAATTTCCTTAGGGACCCCCTGTTTTCACGTAAAAGTGCAGGATTTCCTAAGTGGTTCATGAACAACAGGCCAAAATATTAATCCAGTTTCAAAGTAGTATTTTCTTCAGTAGTATTCACAAGGAAGGCTCAGGTCCCAGCGAGCAGGAGCAGATTATTTTAATAGAGTGGAACTCAGACCTTTAAAGGGGTTCAAGCTGCTCTTTATATCTTCCAGAAAGTCTTGCTCTGAATAGCATGCTCTCAGTGTCTGCTCCCTATTCTCACCTATTCTCCTTCTTTCACCTGAGGAGTTAGGTAATGTCTGGCCCAAGCACAGTAAGGCTCCCGCCCCCTTTAAAGACCATCTTATTTTAGAACAACGTTGTTTATGTGTTCCATATGGTCTATCATTAGTGTTATCCTTGATTCTCTGTCTCTCACTTTCCTCTTGTGCAATAAAAGAGATGGAGTAACACATTGTAAAAGAATGTGTTTGCAAGATAGAATAGACATCTGCCTCTCTCCTTCAGAGGCTGCTGCAAGAGCACAGTTGCTACCTATTTTGCCAATTTGGCCCCAACACGTCTAGGTTCTCTCAGAGCAATTGTGCGTGAACACATCAATCTGTTGATAAGCAATAGCTCTGCCTCTGATTTTATTTTTTTTTTCACTGCTAATGGTACATTTCATTCAAAACAGTACAAACAACAAGTTGTTGTACTGTTACAAAAGATGTTAAGGATCTTTTTGGGGAAGATGTGACCCGATCTTTCTGAAATATTTTATAAACTTTTGTCTTGCTTTTTTTTAAATCATTCTTCCTTTGAGTCATCAACCCCTGCATGCCCAGGGCAAGCCCCACATGCCCCAGCATGCCCTGCAAGGCCAAGATGCTTCCACTTTCAGAACTGAAGACTGAATGTTTTGAACATTTCTAAGAAAAAAACAATCCACTCCAACTCAACCACATAAATTGCCTCAGATGTGTTTGCAACAGCTTTAAAATTAGTAAGGCATAATTTAATCAGTTAAAAACACCTGCTATTTGATTTATGACATCTAAGAATCAATGAGCATGGTGGATATTGTTGTAAAAAGGCTCATCTTACCATCTCTTTTCTTTTGTACCATCTTTAGTCAGGAATACCTCTGGCTGATTTGCCACAATTAGTTGACTGTAAAGCTGTGTACAAAGGTGGATGGCTTCTGACTGCAGTGGAGGCAGCGCCCCCCGCCCCAAACCCCAACCTTGCACTGGTGTGCCTGAGATGGGAATCAGCCACAAAGACTAAAAAACCGGTCTTTAACCACACACTTGGTGCCCTGTCAAAGTTAACAGCATTTGAAAATCTGTTTGTATGTCTCATTTCAGTGTCTGCTAGCCACAAGGCCACTGTTTAAACAAAAATTAAAACAACAACAACAAAAAAATAAAATTAAAAAAAACCTAAAAACCAAAACAGATAATTGATAGTATGTCTTCTTTTATCATTGCATGGAAGATGACATAGAAATACAAATAACCCAAAACATCTGTCTTTCTGGATTATACGAGAACAACCTCATCTTAATGAAGATGTAAATTATGTGTTTTAACTGAACCTAAAGTATAGACTCCGATGGAAAGAGAAATTATTATTTCTCTTCTATTTTCCAAGTGATCAGACTCACAGGCAGGTCTCTTCGTGTTACTTCTCAGACATAAGACAAAGCCTTTTTTTAAAACACTATTCTTTTCTCTGCGTTGAAAACCTGGTGTTTCACTGATTACTCAGGGAAGACTACTGCTGGAGTTACTGAAATATTTTTGGAGTGAGGTATGTAGAGGTGGGCAGACTTGCCACAGTGACAAAATTATTTTTCTCATGCAAAAGAGAGCAAATTAACCAACATAGATAAACAAAAGCATACCATCTGCTAGCAAGTCCTCTGAATTGTTTTAAGTTAGAGGAAGCTTAAGTAACTGCCTTCCCGCCAACTTCATGCCAAGGTCTTGTGTCTGCCTTCCTTCTGCACACATCCATCAGTTTCCAGACACACATATAATTACTCTGTAGTTTTGTGTGCCTCTTTTTTTATCTTGTAAAAACCTGAATGACTTTTGCCTCTATCATTTTTTCCCTCTGTCTTCTGAAATCTCTTTCCTCTGAATTTATCTACAAGGTGAGAAACAAAGTAAATTCAAATATGGAAAATGTATGGAAAAATAAATTTACTCAGATTGTCTTGCAATTTTGGGAGTAAGACTGGCCAAGACAGTGACTAGATCCTTCACAACTGCAGCAGTCAAGCAATAGACAACCATTTTCCAGAGTGTGGAGGTGTACAACTGACAAAGCATTTTCCATTCACCAGAAGAGGAAGCTCTTAAGAAGGACAAATGCATGCGGAATACGGTACAATGGGAGAGACACGAAAGATCTTAACCTAGACACATTCATATAAACATTGCAAAACCTCAGATCACCTCAGGTGCTTGTTATTTTAATATTATTGCCTCTGACTGGCACGAAAAGTGAATTGGAAGAATTTATCTGAAAAACCTTTACGTATAATACACTTACACCAAAATGTAGTTGAACTTGTATATTTGTGAGGGCCTGCTTATCAGACATGGCCTTTTACACTGTTTCATTTGAACTAGATACTGGAAAAGTCTTCTCCTCTCTAGCATACTCACTGAAATATAATTTATAATGTTATGCAGATGCTGGATCATTTTAATCTCCATTCTGTTACACGTAATTTACATTGTCTGTGGCAAATAAAAAGATA
Organism: Oxyruncus cristatus; assembly: GCA_013399855.1. Lineage (NCBI taxonomy): Eukaryota > Metazoa > Chordata > Aves > Passeriformes > Cotingidae > Oxyruncus > Oxyruncus cristatus. Next base: position 275,042 of record VXAY01002809.1, read on the forward strand.
AGTGCAATCCATATTGAAAATGCATCATACCACTGTGAATTTGCGTGCTTTCTCCTTGTTCATCTTCACCCCATGGAATTTATGTACTTTTTGTAGTAATGTCTGATATCATAGGGAATATATTTTTATCAAGTATGCTTGGATTTTAAAACTAGCTGTTTACTGTTTATGAGAATGTATGCATTGTCATAGCAGTCTTTATCACTCCAAGTAATTCCCAAGCTATGATAAAAAACTCTGCTGAATTGAAATATTACAGTAGAAGTAAGGAAAGTTCTTGAAAATACTTATTCAGGCAAGGAATCATAAATCAGATTACTGTTTTTTAAAAAAATTACATCACTTTACAGATTTAAATCCACTTGTTATAGGACATTTTTTAATCTCAGTTTATCTCCTGATGAAAGAGACCAACTAGCCTTTTCCAGGCTCAGACACATGAAGTGAGCTCCCAATTAGATTTAAATGGATAGTTATGAAGTAACATTAAATAGAATAAAATAAACAGCTTTGTGAGAAGATAACCCACTGAATTTCAATTCCTAAGATCTGGTGTCTTGTGTCTAAGTTTCCTTGTTCTAACGTTGTGTAAAGGAAAGCTTGTGTCTCGCTTTACTTAAGCTGCAGCACGGAAGGTCCCTTGCATCTCTGTAGCACCCTATTTTTACAAAAATTGTGAGAATTTAAATTGACATCTCTTTAAAAAACTTAGTTCAATTAGTTTTAAAAATTGCAAAAAAGTAGGAATGGAGTGATGGATGGATAAACAAAGTGACATTGTGGTTGCGTGAAATTCATAGTAATTAAAGTGGAATTACTGGACTGGGCAAACTTTACTGAATGCTCACTCTCCTCTGCACCTTCTTGGAATATAAGTACAGTGTAATTGAATTCTTTGCATATTCATATAGTAGCATGGTTTTAAGTGAGCATTAAAACAAGCACTTTAAAATAACCATTGTACAAATACTCTGTAATCAAAATATAGATAATTCTTTTTGACATAAATGAAAAGTTCAATTCTTACTCTTGACTTTTTGGTAGTATTTCTGTAACACCGCCATTCCGGTGAAGGAAAAATGATGCCATGTATAAAATGGAAGTTCCTCTATTTATTTTCTAATCGCCTTTCAATGGGCTTCTGATAAACTACCGGGATATGTTCACAGTAATTTCTAATGCTATAAAGTACCTCTATTTTGCCAAGCCCTGTGAAGCCATTACCTAATCAAGTGCTACATAATAAATAAATAAACTAAAACCAAAATATAATTCGTCTCTACTGTGTGAAAAAAATGAAACTATTGACTAAGGCCTGTTTAAAAACTTTTCACGTGATAAATCGCAACTTGTTAAAAATTCAAATGCATGAACTATTTTAAAGAATAGAAGCAGAAAAGAGAGAACTTCAATCTCTTTTAAATTTTCTCTATAAATAATAACCTATTCAATTAATCTGATACAGTACCTTAATCAAACATTATTGATTCGTATACAGAATCTGTTACATACTGATGTATCTGATTAAGGAGTTGTTTAAGCTACAGAAGTCTTAAAAAAATTCCCTTCCTCAGCAGGGCATCTCAGATGCGATGTTAAATGTATGCTCAGCCACTGGCTGCAAGAAGCCACTAAAGCAAACACTGAAACACCTTGGTGAAGGCAGTTGCAGCCTCAATACTATCAACTGACACTTCTGCTCAGTGACCCTCTCAGATCTCAGAAATGGTCTTTTTGGATTCTGGGTCTTGCTGTATTGATTTCAATCAGCAGATTTTCCTAAGAGTCCCACTTTGATATGGTCCTGCCAGAATTTCTACTCTCTAGTCTAAGTTTTATCTCAGGGTTTTTGTTCACATTTGACATCACTGAACTAAATTACAAGAGAGGATTTTTTGTGTGTACTTGTTTCCTTACCCACATTTTTTTTTAATTATGTTTGTTCCCAACACGAGTAAATCTTTCTGTTTACTTATGCTTTCACTCGCTCTATTGAGGGAGGCACACTGAGCTGCCTCAAGTGTTGTTTTCAAAATGTTTTTACATTTTTGGCCACGCTTCAGTGGGACCAACTTATTTCTGTCAACGACTTCATTACTGCCAGAATTTTACCCCTGCCTTTTGAATACTGGAGGCACCCCACTGGAGGCCCTCTCACCGCTCAAATTCCCATGCTTCCCTCTTGCCCTTAACAGAGCAGCAAAGGTTTGACAGCCCACACACGGCTGTGCGCAGTCTAGTGAGGGACCAGGCAGCTGCTGCTCCACAGCAGAGCACAGGAACCGGGGCAGAAGGACAGAAAGTCCATTAGGCTTCTCCTTCGTAAGAGGCTGCATCCACTGCACCACAACACCAACGGCATGGAGCAAAGGAAGGTCCAGGGGGTAAGCAAAATCACTTAAGCTGTGTTTGCACCTCATAATTTCTATAGCTCTTGGCAAAAGTTGGAGCAGCCTAAGGGTCTTTTTGATTGTTAATCTTCAGGAAAAAGAGAAAGGGTATTTCAGACAGTAAAAAAGTTTCAAAGTTTTTCTCCTTTTCTGTTGTTTTTCTGTTGATGCTTTTTTTAAATTAGGAAAGCTATCAGGAAATCCTCAGCAGAAACTGAGAATGGGTTCCTGATGGTTGGCTTGATTTTGCCAAAATCCTTTTTAAGGTTTACTTTGAGTGAGCTCAAATCAGGTTGCCATATGGAATTACTCCATGCAGCAGCCCGACTCAGAGCAAAACTGAACAAAGCTAAGATTATTTACTAAACTCCTAAACCACTGGCTGTTTTGCATCTCTCCCACAATGGATCTAATTCCCTAAGTAAGTAAGCACATATTAAGTTAAAAGCCCAAGTCAACGAATAGACAAAATAGTTGTACTATTGTAGGCAATTTCATGACATACAAAACACAAACATGGGTCAACATTCAAGCCTCAGACTGTCTTAAAGCTTGCTAGCACCTGCAGTTTAGCATATTTACTACTGTAACCAAGAAGATTGATCACAGGAAGCCAAAGTTGTTCAGTTAAAAAAAAAAAATAAGAATCAGCTGTTTTCTTTGCAGTCTGTCAGATAACCAGCCTATTGAAACCATGGGCATTTCTCTTGAGCTCGAGAAACATGCTGGAGAGGATACTGGAGTCATTCTAATACTTCGCAGTTGTTTTGGAGGTTAAATAGAAAGCAGCACAGAAGAAACACTGTTCCTTTGTGATTAAAGAAAAGTCAGAAACATAACATCAGAATGCACAGTTGTGCCCTTGACTGAAGTAGACTTAACAGTTACGCTGTATTTTTCACCTCGCTGATGTGCTCCAAATTGAAAACACAAGGGTGCCTTTCCCTGGTATTCTTTTTTTTAAAAAAATGACACAACTGTCCCACAGAGAAACCAGACAGAAAAAACATAGTCCTGCTTTTGTTAAAATAATTCATAAGCTGATGAAATGTCTTGTGCCAGAATCAAAACCAAGAAGCTTCAGATTAAAAATGCATCTAACTCCTTTCAGATCTGCATAAGCTGTTTTGCAGTCTTGGCTCTTCTCATCCTGGGCTCCAAATGGATGCAACAGTAAAAGGAAGGGAACAAAAGGCTCAGCAGACAGCAATCTTAGTGTCCTTTGACAGGACACATCACCAGTTTAGAAAATATTGATGTTTATGTGTGAACTTTTGGCATACATACCATGTACGTACTAGTATGGTTTCAGCAGCCATCCCATTGGTAGAGCAAAAGGGCATTCTCAACAAAGTTGCCTTACCTCGTTACATATCGGCAAGACTCCATTGAGCAAGCATTTATTCTTTTATGATAAGAAGAGTCTTTTGTGTCTGAGTTTTGCTGGGCAGTATGAGAGAAAAAGTATAGTTTCACATTGTCTGGTACCTCCTTCCTTGCTTTTCTTACCTTTTGTGAAGTTAGTAGCACAGGAGAAAGGTGGCAGCCTAACCCACTTTACCTCACAAAATAGACAATACTACTGTAAAAAAGTGGCTTTAAATGGTGGCAAGATGCTTGCTGCTATTTCAGTTCTCTTGCACTTGATAACTCTCCACAAGCCAGAGGGCCATTGTTTTTCATGTGTGATGAACAAGTAGGCAGTTGTGGTAGGTGGTACCAACCAGTGTAGTCTCAAGGCTGCTCTGTCTTCAAGGGAGATAGAACCAGGCATAGAAAGATTCCAGCTTGCCCTCTGAAAGTGCATTGAATGGTCTCTGGAATCACATCTTGAGGGGAAATTGAAAGCACCCAGGTTAAAAAAATACCTTAAGCTCTCATCACCATTTTCTCACATTTCTTCTTATCAGAAAAAGAAAGAAAAAAGAAAATGTACCACATTTGATAATGTACAAGTTTATCTGTTTGCAACACAGCTTTGGGATAACTTTGAAATATGTCATACTAAAAATCCTAGGAATACGGCTGGATGTGAAAATTGGCTCCCATATGATATTTAGCACCTGATACACTGGGTAAAAACCGTGGAGCTTATAGTCAGCTGAAAGCTTGGAATATGCTGATACTTTCTGGATTTCATTTTCCAGCTGTCAGTTTCTGCTTTGCGTTTTATATTAACCTTTTTATTATAGAATATTTTTATTTATAGATGAAAAAAGAGTATATATCTCAAATGACAAATACAGATAACATGATAAAAAGGACAATGCTGATGACAGATCATGATAATAATGAAAAAAAATGAAAAAATGGTGAGATGAACAGCAATAACGAACATTTAATTATTCACCTGCAATTTAATGCATCTTTAGACAGTGACCCTATTTTTAAGTTTCCCTCTCAGGTGCATCTGATAGTAGCTTTTGTTGTTGTTTTCAGATAAAGCATATGTCCTCTGGTTTCAGTTTTCATCTTCATGTTCTGTTTGCAGGCCGAAAGTGACGATGTTTTGCAATGCAGCTAAAGTAGCATGTGCATTTGGTATGCTGAAGGCATCTATCATCTTTTGTCTGTAGCTTTTCTGAAAAGTTCATCACCTCCATTCCCTCAACCAATAGCTTTCTTGTAGCAGAACTAATGCCTGTGAGAAAAACATTGCAGGGTCCTCAGTATGGCGTTTATACCAGCTGTATAAAGAAGGGAAAGGGAAACAGGAAAGCAAGTGATGGAAACTGTTGCCAGACAGCCATTTTCCTCATGAAAAGGAAAACACAATTTTCAAGATCAACAGAGGACACTTGCTGAGCAAGACAGATAACAGGATTTCAGAAATCACAGGCCAAGACGAGGCAGAAGAGAGGAAAGGGAAATAGAAGAGGTAATTCTTGTGAGAAACAGAAATGACAGGACAGACTGCTGGAGGAAGGCGGTGGCAGACTGTGGGCAGAGAGAGATGTCTGCAAGGATGAGCAGACTTTGTGATGGTGAGGCCCAGCTGTTTCTAAGTATACACAGCCTTGCAGCTGGCCTCTGGACCGTAGTCTAGAGTGTTGCATGCATGTGTAGTGAGACTCCTGTTAATATCCATGAAAAAAAACATGTAGTCCATCAGGTTTTGTGCTGTGGTAGATAGCCCTTTTTATTCACACAGGACGCAGCAGGCTATTTGTGACCTTCTGGCAGTCAGAGGAACTGTATCAAATGAAATTGCTGATGCTGAAGCTCTGATGGCCACCATATGGGGATAGAGGAAGTTCCTGATGGTATTGCACACTTTTATTACAATGGCCATGACAGCAGATTTCCTCAGTGCAGAGCAACTTGCCAATGAGCAATAGAAACCAAGAGTGAATAGATACCAGTGATCAATAGCTACACTTCAGGCACTAGGAGAGAGATTGAAGAGCATGGAAGAGGCAAGACTTGAAGTACACAGAGTCAAGGATGATATTCAGTTTTGTTGCAGAGCTTAGCATGGAGGAACTAGGACAACTGTTGTCCTATGGATGACAATGTGGTCTCATGACTGCCTATTTGATCTCAGTGTCTCTTTTTCAGTGTGGTCTTCAAAGACAGAGAGATAGGTCAAAAAAGGGCATTTCTGAAACCCCTCACTGATGAAGAGAGAGAAAAAGGAAAGAAAGGAAAGAAAGAAAAGAAAGAAAGGAGGAAAAGGAAAAAAGGAAGAAAGAAAGAAATAAAGAGACTCAACACATGTTTTGCACAGATAAACAGCATAATTTGGGGAAAAGATGACACCATTTCCTGCCTTTCCTGCATGAGAACCAGGGCCAAAATTCAGACCAAGAAGAAGGGGAACTGCCTGAATTGCCCCAACAGAAATGCTAACATAATGAATGCAGTTTAAACTTCTAACTCAATGCTGCACAGTATTCCCTAATCCCAGGAGTATCTCTGGGAACCAAATGCCTACATCCATGCAGGAGTGAAGAGTCAGTGACAAAACTGCATCTCCATTTTATGCAATTAATTGACTTGAGACTCAAAAATGGTTCTTCTGTGCATCTTACACCCATCCCTGCTGCTTATGTATTTGCTCTGTCTTGTGAATGGGAAATATGTGAACAACGCCTTTCTCTCCAGAGAAAGCTGCTCTCTCACTGAACCACATCATCAGGGTCCCACTACTCTCTGGGACCATCTGTCTTGCAGTTGTTCACCTGCAGGGAAGAAACCCAATGACAGTATCTGAGACAATGGGGTTTGATGGCTCAGAAACTGATCTAGAAAGTAAGAACTGTGACTCCAAACTCAAGCTCAGGACCTAAACTCCAGACCAGGCAAGGGTTGCAGCAGCTAAGCTGCTGCATAATGACTCCTTACAGGTGGATTGAACTATACAAGCACACAATCCCAAGTAATAGCCACCTCTCAGGTCTGAGTGCAGTTTAACATAACTTCTCACTTGTTCCTTTGTCAGAACACTCCTCTTTGAGTATAATATTTTAAGTACCTAATGGGCATCATGCTCCAAGTCAGGAAGCTGATTTGGCTGAGGCACAGGGATGGAAGACGGCTTCAAGAAACAAACTAAACTATTCACAAAGTAGACGATTAAAATTAATTAAGCCTCTGTGAGTCAGTTTTTTTCCTGACAGAATAGTATTTGAGCAGATTCAGACCTCTTGAATGGCATAGAAGTATATTATCTGTGTCCCTTCGTATTTTGTTAAACTTCACTCAATATTCAGGGAGCACATAAGATTCACAGAAATCAAAATAAATTACTTTACCATGTCCCCTCCCAGTTTTGAGAAATACTGTCAAATGTACTCCTGAAAATGTATCCTAGATAGGACAATCCTTAATTTAAAAATGTAGAAAAACAGACAAAAATTACATATTGGTAACTATATTTTAAACAAAAAAAAAATCTTCACATAATAAATACATCTTATGCACATTAACTTCAAATTTACTTCATAAAGCTATTTACAATATAAATAATTATAAATGGGAACACTTTTCAAGATATTGTTGACATAGCTAAATTGTGTTTTCTACATTACATTCCAAAGGAAAACTACAGATGTTATGCTACAATGCCACCAGACCCTTTACATTGCAAGGCATGGTGTTTGAAACACTGTCTTTTTTTCCATAAATGTAATCATTGGTTTAAAGCAAACATGAAATGCTTCGTTATGTCTCAAGTGCTTCATTTGTTAGATTAGTATATTTTATGCACTGAAATATTTACCTTGGGAAAAAGTTGCAGTGCCCTAAAAGTACTTTTCCTAATAAATTATTTCCTTACAATGTAAAGGTGCCAATGTTTTATATAGTGTGAAAAAGATTATTTCTTGCATTTCAAAACTTCCCATTGCATCAGTAGCTGAAAAGAAAAAAAAATGCAGTCCAAATTGCAATAAATAAAAATGTTTAAAATGGTATTTGGAATCCTAGAACAATAGGAAAGCTTGAGAACCTTGTGTGAGACAGGAGTTAAATAGTGAATACAACCAGACAAAAAGCTTTTTTTCTTCCTGTATTTGATCTGTCCTTTCAAATACAGCTTTATAGATGGAGTCATAAATTAACTCTTTTCAAAAAGGGATGTATTCCTAGCAACTTAAAGCCAGATTTATCTACAGAACTCTTATATACATAAGCTAAATGCCACAGTGAAGTTTAACCTCATTCCATTTTTTTTCATTAATAAATGCTCTAAGAAAATGTGAAATGGAATCACACCAGTGGTCTCACTGTTCTGAAGAGAAGACTATTTATTTTTTTTATCTTCAAAATAACCACTAAATCCTCAGCTACACCTCTAACAAGCTTTAATAACACCAGACTGAAGGGTTACAGAAATCTGTGAGGTTTTTTTGATTTGCTTTTTCTGTTGTTGGGTTTGGGGTTGTTTTTTGTTGTTTGTTTGGATTTTTTTTTACACAATATTTAACCATCAATACTAACTGCAAATAAAATAAAATAGGCTGTCCTCCACACTGCAGAGATGTCTGGAGTTAAGCCAGTATACCTACAGGAAAGCATGTTGATCCACCATTGTTCCTAATAACAAAGCCTGTATTGCCTTTAGACTCTTAGGTGTTTTAAGTAAACTTGCAACTCATGGAAAGACCAGAGCCTGAATCCATTTGCTGCAAGACACTCACTATAGCCACCTTAAAACAGACATAGCTAAGTCTAATCCTGGAACTGTGTGCTATAATCCCCATTATATACAGCTTTGTATGCAGAAGGTCTGAAACCAATGCGTACGCCACAGCTTTGTTCCGTGACTGAAAGGTTATCTGACCTTTGGAACAGCCAGTCTGATTTTTTGGGGTGGTTGTGCCTTTTTCAGAAATACTGTGCGACCTTTTATTTTTTCCAAGTCACTCAGCATGCTCACACAAATGAACATATGGTGGTTAACATACTTAGGGACATTAATGAATAAACGCTGCATGTGCAGAGGCAAAAATGAGATTCAAATAACAGTGATTAAAAGAGTTTAAAAAAAACAGAATTTCACTGTGCAACCCGTGGCGGTATTGTGGACACATCAACAAAAGCCAATTAAAAGCTTAAGGCTTAGGAAACACTTTTGGGGCTCCTCAGTGCAGAGATGCACTCATTTTTCAAAACATGCATAAATACTTCTGTTATAGAAACACAGCCATTACAGCTATTATCCTCCAGTTTCCATACTCACATCTTGAGATTTAAGGAAAAAAAAAATAAAACAACCCCCAAACCTATTACCACATGTCAGCTTTTTTGTCCTCATTCATATTAAGTAGTCTCTTACTCCACAAATATTCCCATTTGAGTCAACGGGACAAATTGCTGAGTAAGGTTCTTCTGCTAATTTAAGAGTTGATTTGCAAATTTGTTCAAAATCACAAAATCTATGCCTCTGGGGTGTGATTTTGTATAAAGACTAGAGGGTTTTTTATTTCTTTAAACATAACAGAAATACTAAAATTGTAATGAACAATAAACATAATGCACCATCCACTGATATCAATAAGAAATTGTTTGAAAGACCTGTGGTCACTCTGTATTTGCAGTAATTACAAAACAGTAATTTGGTGTTAATAGCAAACAAGTATTACGTTAGAAAAGTGATGTAATAGAGCCATTTATATTGTTTCTGTTCCAAAATACAACATACATACCTTATTTAAAGTGATAATCTTTAGCTAATGTGGTATATTTGAAACTTATTTGGTTCAAATGCCTTGCGTTTTTCAATTTTGCAAAATGTCCCTTTCATCTGATTTAGAAAAGAAAGAAACATAAGAAAAGAAGAGGATATCCTCAAAGGATGCTAAATGAAAATTTGTATTAAATAAATATGTAATGGAAAAAATAAGCTTTATATCATATTGAGAAGTATATGTAGTGTGAGCTGCAGTGATATTATATGCTATAATTAAGATTGCAGGCTTGCTTTCATGTAGCACACGGAGTCTATGTTTACAACACTCAATGCTTTCTGTCAATTAAGAAGAAATTCCTGGCTATCTGAAGAAGCAGGATGGCAAATTAGCTGACAAAAGGCATCTATCTCCGGCATACTTTATTGAAGTGCTAAGGAGCGCCAGTTGTTGCAATCCCATGAGAGATGCAAGCACCAGCCTTTGCTTGTAGCGCAAGGTGACTGCATGTGAAGACATCTTGACTGATTTATTCCACTCATTACAATGCATTTTGTTGCATTTGTACTGGACTGGAACTATGGAAAATAAGATAACTACAGTTCGGGAAGTCTTATTTTGAGATCACTGTGAGTAAGATTGGGGAATTTTTATTGCATAGCACACCGAATTTTTTTTCCTAGGTGAAATCATACAGGATACAAGCATCTTATACTGTGCCTGTTTGTTTTATAAGTCTTCTGTTTTTCAAAGGTGCCTGTCAGAATGCAAATACAACAGTGACCAAACTGAGGTTTCCTGACGTTAGCCAGGGAACTGCAGCTGGTCTGCAGAACTCTATTGCCTTCTGATTAAAAGCTTGATAACAAGAGTGCTTGGAGATTCCAAGAAACTTGGGTGCTGAGAAAATCCCATTCATTCAAACAGTTTAGGCAACTCTTCTGTAATACAAAATAATATTGACACAGACTTTTTTTTATATGTACTAGTAGGGATAATATGATACCATGTACCTCTACTCTAATTTGCTTTGCAAATTGTATTTTAATACTGTAAAATGAGACTCCAAATACAAGTTTATTCATATTATTCATAGGAATAAGCGAAATAAATATGTATCCAGAAGTAGATTTATCAAAAATACTTTCTTATTCCTATGCTTTAGGAATATATACAATTGTTGGGCTGAAAGAAGTCCATTTTGGTCCATTACTTCCTCTGAGTTAACAGTTGTCAATGTTTTTCTTCCCTTCAATTATTTGCCTTGTTTTTATCTTAAATAAACAAACAAAAATCTCTAGCTGCTTCTTTTTATGACCTTTGTTATTCATTTGGCAAAGAGTCAAATCATTTTGTTCTCATTTTGCCTTGGCTGTCATTCAATGCCCTGTCTCTCATTTCTGCTGCTAATTTAGATAGTTTCAGACCATTATTTACCTCTCCTCTGTGCAGAGCTTGGTGCACATCAACATTACCCCTTCCTCTTTTCCCCTACAAAGATGACAGACCCAGTTTATTTAAAGTTTTTATTAGATCTTTCAGTCTCTTTATCTTTTGCTGAGCTCTGCTCCACTTCTTCTATTGTGAGGTTTAGATAATAAAGAACAGACTGTGTTGCTCTTCCCTGTGTTCAACGTGCATTTCACCAGGAGCGATCACACTGCAGTCAACAAAGGTTGCTTATGGAGTAAGGTACTACTCAATTCAAGATTCACAATCTGCCCTGGAGTGATCAGGACTATACACAATATTCTAAGTTCAGAGAGGTAATTTCCTCTGCTTTCAAGTACATCTCTACTTACGTGGTTTATAATGTTATTATTTAGCTTTTGCTTCTGATTAGTTTTATTTGGAAACAGATATTTTTAACCCACCCATAGCATGCTGGTTCATATTTAGTCCCGTTGATGATTCAGTCCCATATGTTGAGCTTCTTAATGTTACAAATTAAACTAGTCCTCGTGCTAATCTCAGTAACCACCTCAAGTCCCCTTACCTCCACATTGGCATAAGATGGAGCAGTGGTCCTGCTCCCAATGCAGTCAACTTTGGGACCATATAAATGTAATACAAAGAATGACAGGTGTAGCAACTGTGCCTAAAAATGCCCTATTTTACATTTTGAGCATATGTTTTGTATTTATTCTTTTCCTATCAGTCTTTTTGTTCATGAAGTTATTAAAAATTAAAAAAGTTTCTCTGCTTCTTTTGATGTCATCTATAACTCTAGGACAGGCCCTGATAATACTAACATTTTTAATACAATTTAATTCCTTGGAACACTGATTTACTTCTGTACTTTTTTATGACCATATGACTGATTTTTATATCTCTAATATTTTCTGATATTCATTAAAATTTCTGCTACAAGCAAGAAAAGAATTCATATTTCTTTTTTGAAATCATACCTATTACTTTATGTCAGAGTAGTTATAATTTCATATTTGCTTAATTTACTCCAAAACTTTATCAGAAGTTAGACAAACCACCAAACAGTTTTTACCTATTCTCTTACTTGCACAATTGCATTTGTATTTTACAGCAAAATTTCTATGATTTTATTGATTTCCCTCTGTGTTTCAAATTAGTTCTTAATTATTCAGCCACTTAGAATCACTTTTCCTTATTTTATAATTATTACTAAGTGGCATACACAGCTACAGAGTTAACTGTGTTTGTCTTGGACCATGCCTAGTGCCAGTCTATTCTCCCTGTTTCTCCAGGCAATTTTCTTCCATTTCACTCCACTACCCATCTAGGGCAACCTTTCCAAAATATGAGAACAACCTCCCATCTCTACAGCAAGACAACCAAGACCTTTGCGTTTCTCAAAACTACATTGAGAATGCCCCTCTCTTTTTAATACAGTAGAAGTAAATATTTGACCGAACTAGTCATAAGGATACTGCAAATTTGACTCTTTTCAAATCAAGCATATGTAAATAGATATGCATCTGAGTACACAAGGACATAACAATTCAAGCTCTCCCTTCTTTCCCCCTTTTTTGATTCTGTGTTGGTCAGCCATGGACACTTTATATCATGGAGCAGCATAACATGCTTGGCCATTGGGGAATAAACAGATCATCAGAAGTACACATTTTGTTGTGTATTTCAAAAGAACACATTTCAATTTTCTGTGTTAAAAGAGTGCATAGCAGTTTTGTTGGCTGGGACCCATGCGGCTCAGAAGGTCTGCCCTTGGCAGCATTTCCTATCAACCACCTCTTACACAGTGTGCATAAACTGCTCTGTTAGCCTGTCCCAAGCACTCCCGGCCTAGACCTCTTCTATCCTTTTCAGCATGCATGGCATCAACTTTGAGTTTAGCTCCATTCACTCTAACCCTGCGTGTCAGTGCATTTTTTTTAAAGTAATGTGTGTCAACTAACTTATCCCCCAAACCTTAGGTTCTTCTTTCTAGTGCACTGTGGTATATGAAATGCTGGTAAGGACAAGGACATGAAAACATATATCTTCCAATTAGATCTCAAAGGTTATTTTTTAAAGCACAACAATTTTTAGGAAAAAAAGCGTCAGCTTCCATTTGTTATTATAACAGATGTTCCCTTGTGTCCTTGTGCTGGATCTTGCTGCATCCTTAAGTGAGAAGTCACATCAAAGTGTGATCCATTACAGCCTAGCGAATAGTTTCTAATTGTTTCAGTGTCATATAGATGGTCCAGGGCATATCCAGTTAGTGTGTAAGCATGCTTATCAAAGTACTGCCTGTGGGAGCTGTAGTAATTTGGAGAGGCTGCTGGGTGGTCTCCTTGGGTTTGATGAGGGGACATGTCTGAATGCAGGTAGTCTTTAGCAAGTACCAAACTAGGTTTTGATATTCGGTCGGAACTGGGGCTACTTATTCTAGATAGCGTTGTGGGGCTGTTGTCATAGTCATTTTCATGTGGGCTCATAATCTTTCCATCTCGCTGCTGGATGTGTTCACAGGGAGGAGTGTTGGCAACTGTCGGGATGCGGCAGACATCCCCTGCCAACTGCTGCTGAGGGTAGTTTGCAAAACAGACAGCATGCTTCTTCCCTGTGCCATTAATGGAGACAAGTGGGTCGGGAGTGGTTTTCCGCAGCTGTAGTCTGTTTTCTTCTTCTTTAATCATTTGCTGTGTGGCTCTTATTAGTGTTTCGATTTTGCTGGGCTCGTGTGGACTGCTCTGATATTGCTCAGTACGGTATCGGTCGCCTGATTCACTGGCAGAGCCAGGGTCAGGTGAGCTAACAACACTGTCCTCATCCCAGTGTCCTCTTCCTAGGAAAGAGAGAAAGGAGAAAAGCACTGAGGTTTAAGGAGGCAAGTGATCTTGAAGAACATGTAATCTGTACCTTATTTTACAGATAGAAAACCAAGACAGAGTCAAGTGACTCGTATCAATCACCAAAAATGACCCTTGCTTTTCAGTGGCAAACTCTGGTTTCCAGTGCCTCCACATGGAACAAGTAACACAGCTGGAAACATACAAGGGCACCTAAGCCCCTCAACACAGACATTCAGTGCTACCTGATACGCCCTAGGGTAACCAAGCACCTGCATAAGCCCAACGGGTCTGTCACCAACTCTATGGGAACTCTGTCTTCTGAAGCAGCTAGAGGTCATGCAGGGTACCCTAGGGCATGTCAAAATGCCTTCACTGCCAGCGTTCAGACCCCTGACTCCTTACCACCTCTTTGCATCAACAAGGTCTAATGAATTGAGGCCACAGTAAAAAACAAAAATCTCAGGGAATTAAAAATGTGCAGCATTCCAGCATGTGTTCCTACACCTTTCCAGGAGCTGAAACACAGACAACATTGAGAAATAGCTTGTGATCACGTAGTGACTTTATGCAGGTTACACAACAATGAATAATCACAAGTAATGAAGCAATTCTTCTTCAGCAGCACAAGAATCAATAGCTGTTAGACAGTTACTATAAAAATGTGATGTCATATCCAAATGCATAAATATTTGCATTTGGAATGGGAAAATATAACTACATTTTTATTTCTCTTTAAAAAATAAGGCCCATAGACATATTAGAGAAGGTGTTCAGCTTTCAAGTATCTGAAAGGACAGAATCAGACCTGTCAGTCCTCACTAGGAAATGAGTGACTCCAAAACCTGAATGGTCAGCTAAGGCCATATTATGATCTGCTGAAATACACACCTGCAGGCGGTACTTAATGATGACTTTGCCTCGGCACGTATAAAGTCCTCTTTGAGGATGAGCCCCTTTGGGTTGGTTGACCGTACTCCTCAAAGGAAACCCATTTTCAGATTAGCACAAGGAGTTCCCCCTGCTCCATGTTGGGTCAGGTCATATAGATCTGTTAGGGTGGCAGACCACTACCACTGTGTTGCAGAGTTCAAAACAAAAATCAGTGATGGGTTTTTATAATAAATATATCCTGCCACTTTCTGGGGGAAGTACTGCACTACCGAGTATCATGAGCGTGAATTTATCCTTCACATCCTCTTAAGACCTGGACTCAAAATGCCAGGGCTTAGAGGTGGAAGGGAGCTCCAGCCACAGGAGCGCATGGAACATCCAGCACTCCTGGATGCACTGGTAAAGCTAGTCAGCTGCAGCTCTGAACCACATGCTGAGTATATCTCACTGCACAAACCTTGTCTGCACTGTCCCAGACTCCCTGAGTGCGACCAGAAACACATGGGCTCATATGCATTATCTACTGGTCAGATAATTGTCCTTGTTGTAAGGTGACCCCAAGACAGAACTAACAGAAGATACATTAAAAGAACTGAAAAAGAAGAAACTATTTTCTGCCCAAAGAAACTTCTCTGACAGCAATATTCACATATTATTGTCAAAAAGAGCTGAATCTGTGAAAGGCCAAGATTCAAAATCTAAATTAAAATGGCATATTTGCCAGGGAAGCTGAGATGTTACTCTTCTTAGCTAAGACTCACGTCAGGTTTTTCTCTCAAAGCTACATGCAGACTGAAAGCCTGATGAAAAATCTAAGACTTGATACAAAAAAGAAAATAAATGCAGCACTTGGAATTACAGCAAAACCAAGCAATAAACTAAAACCAAATTAAATGATCCATTTGCATTGATTATCCTTGTTAAACGTATGGAATAAATATCTAACTCTTTTGCATTTGCACCTTGGCATGATATTGCTATTCTTAGCAAGAGTATCATGCATAAAATTTGCCAGCAAAATTATCATACTTCACTAAGTTCTCTGTTTTTGAGAAGAAAAATCTAGCGAAACACCAGTAAGACAGAAGTACAGAACAGACACAAGGAAGGAGGTGTGTTCTCACAACAAAAGTGGAAAATAGTCCTAATCAGCAAAATCTAGGGCTCCTTTCCTTTCCTGTTTTTCCTCTGACAGCATTTTCAAACTAGCTGTTTGATAATTTTTTGTATTCTCAACATCATTTTCCTCAGATTGGGGAAAAATGGCACAGTTTTATTTACAAAGCCTCATTCTGCAAGTCAATGGACTACAACTAATGTAATTAGTTTTTATGAGTTCTTTAGTGGCAACCTATGTTTTGATAGACTATTTTACTAGAAAACCTTTTTTTTTTTTTTTTTCATGCTGCATCTATCCTTCAAACCTTGAACTCTGACTTTTGGGTCAGTTACTGTCTTCCAAGACTCAGTCTACAACTTTTAAATCAAGTGCCTTCAGACTTTTCCAAACCCAAGATCAGGCTTTGACTGTGATTTATTTATTAGCTTCAGCCTCTGAAAATGTGCTAATGCACTGAGCTTGCAACCTGTCAGACAGGTCAAAGAAAACTTCAAGCTTGGTGCTGAAAGGATAGAGAGATTCTAATTGGCTAAAAATTGCAGCTGAGGATAAATGTCTGAAACCAAAAGCAAATGTTAATTTGAATTGCCAATTTTAAATAAAAACAAATATAAAATCTTACAGAATTTAGTAATAGCCAGTAGAGAAAAAAGTTACTTGGAGAACAATTTTTTAATATCTGACTTGGATTTAACTCTAATTTTTTGCTACACATATTCCACCCAAAGTAGTTTGATCTTAAGTCAAATAAAAAACACAGTTCTATCACGTGGGTTATTTTGTTTATATTTTTATGTTCATCCTTAAAATCTCATCAGTCAGGCACTTCCACCTTAATGAATATACGACGAAATTGTATTTTGCTGCATGTAAGCCAGACTGTAAAGCTCAAGTTGAATTTCAAGTATTCCTCATCTCTACAGGTGTGATCTCAGAGATGAGAACATAGATCAAAAGTATCTCTCATCTTCCATTTTTCACATAAAAAGTTGCATGTATATGTCATATTGCTCTATCTGAGACGGTGTCACTTATGCAAATCCTTGTTATAACTCTTACCATGAATCCTGTGCACTGATGTTATGTGGGGCATACTGTTTTCATACACTTCTCTGCTCTCAGGGGACGACTTAGTCAGAGGCAATGCTGAACGAGAACCCCACCAGCTCTCCCTTCCCGGCTGCGGCGTGCCAAGGAAATACCGGCCAGCTTCACATCTGCCTCCTTCACAGGCCTGAGTGTGGAAGTGCCTGTCATCGGTCAGCCTGGAGTGCTCTAGGGCAAAGCCATAGCAGAGCGCACTGCGGTCTGAGTACTGTCTGTAGGCACAGGAGACATCGTGGTGCTGGGAGCTTGGTCTCTCTGCAGGCTCCAGGAGCTGGGGAGAAGCCGTATCGGTCAGAGGGCTCCCACCCCACTGGCTCTCGTGGTCAGACTCAGATCTCTCAGTGTGAAATCCAGAATACTGCAAAACAGGAGAAGCAGCATGGAAATTACTACACCTGCATGAAATCTGCAAGTGACTGCACTGCAAGGGCAGAGTGTGTATGCGATAGGGTGTTTTGTGTGAGCGTGCCCACATGTCTGCACCTTCTGATTGGATTCCTAGTCCTTTCCTGTACAACACTCTGTAATGAGCTCACAGATGACAGGACAGACCTCATGAAAGTCTAAAACATCCCGTGTCGACCCTTAATAGCCATCTTCTTTATGATGTGTAATATTAGGCTCAGCAATACCAGTGCTGCAATTCAATATTTTTTTAGTATGTCCAGGTTTTTCTTATTGCTTTGAAAGCTAGTGCTTTTGCCCAGCAATGGTGCTCCAATGCACTTCAGCAAAGCGCTTCCAAAAGGGGTTGAAATAGCACTGCTCCTGGAGCATTCTCACATGTCAAATTGAAACCGCGTGTATTTCTCTTTTCCTCATATTTTGTTTGTTGATGGTTTTGTTTTTCTTACCTGGAATTGTATCTTTGAACTTCTTTCCTCCTACTAGTAGGGAAAAGAAAGCCTTTTGTTGATCCTGGGCTACCAACACTTCTACAGGATAAAGCTCTGCAGTGATGGCACACAGGTAAGAAGCTAAAAATTAAAGCTCTGATGTAATGTGGGAACAAGAAAAATCCAGAATCTCTTTGCTAGAAAAGGTGACTGCTAGACAAAGCAGGCATAGTGGGCATTTGGCACCCTCACTCAAGCAGGGCCCTCCCAACATAGAATAAGCAACAGTTTGAAAATTGTCCAGAAAAGGAGCATGGGCATTTGTTTAGAGAGAAGTAAAAGTTAGGTTAAATCGCACAGATTTCTAGATATTATTAATGAATGCTTCAAAACTTCAGATAATTTTTTGGGGAAAGGAAAAAAAAAAAAAAAGCTTATTAAACCTCCTAGGATTTACCTACCTCATTTTTAAATCTTTTTATTTATTGGAATCTTCAAACTTCACAGAACATCTTTAAATTAATTTCACCCATGATTATGGACTGGGATGAGACCAAAGCTGTACATGCTCACCTCCTCAGCACTGCACACTCATGTCACAAATCAATGTATTACAGCATGAAACTTTGAAATTCTCCCATTCCTTCACTCACCTTCCAGATGCCCACTCTCCATTTTCTTTTAATAGGCCTAACATAAGCTTACCTGCCTTTTCATTAGATTAAGTTGCCATGAAACTCCTCATTATCAACCAGGACCAAAGTTTTATGCACTTCCCAACTGAAAGTACTGACCAGATGTTTGACTTACAGAAACTTAAACCATCTGTGCAACATCAATAGCGGTTTTGGCATTTAATTGGGTATTTTTTCAGTATTGCAGTTTATGTTTGTGAATACTGTTTGTTAACACGATAGGTTATTTAAAGGAAACAAAGAAAAGGTCATGGCTTTGAGGAAGTCAATTATATTTTGTTATTACTTGTCAGAAGAATACCCATAGGCAAAAAGCCTACCAGTAGATATGGAAGGGGTCAGGAAGTCAATAGCTATATACGCATCACAAGGTTTTAGAGATTAAAGCAAAAATATGACTTTTTACGAAGGTAAGATAGTTACAGAGCCACAAAAGTATTCTTTTAAATTCCAGTAACTTGGTATACATTAACTAGGAACTTTATTCAGTCATCACACTGTTATGTGATCAACTGGAGCATCTAACTCTTCTAGTATCCTTTCAAATCTAATGTCTACAAACTGGTTACTCACAAAGATATATTCTAAATAACAGCTGAATTACTGTAAACTTTTTGGGAAAAAATGTATAGATAAAGTTAAGTTTCCAATGAAAAAATTAGAAATTAATAACAAGACTATTAACAATTATTAAATTTTAGCTGAAACTAAAATTGATCAAAAGAAAAATACTTTTGTATCTGTTCTTAATTTTAGAATTATTTTTAGTGGTGGTTTTCGATTTGACCTTTATAAACTAGTCTTTTTAATTTTAAAAGTTAAGCTGAAATATTATATAGTATAAGCCTAAATGCAAGTATAGAAAAGTCAAAAGTTTGTTTATTTTCTTATTAAAAACAAAACTCACAGAATATATTTCTTTCATGGAGAGGACAAGGAAAACTAATTTCCAATAATATTATAATGAAAAAATTTTGGACAATTTATTATGATAATAAATGCCAGAGAATCTTTCAGACTGAAAACTCTTAATTTCCTGTAGCTCTACTAGATTTTTTTCTGTTACTTTTCTTTTTCTAAGGACACTTCAGGGTCCAGCATCTCTTCTCTTGGAGGGAATTTCTTCATTTAACTGAAAACCTGCTCCATTAGTTTTTTTCTTTTATCTTGAACCTAATCACAGAAGACTCAATTGCACAGGCCTTTGTGTACTTTTCTTAGAGAAATGGAAATACTCTCAAAGAATGTTTTTAGTGTATCAGGAATGCAGCAAATAAGTGATGTCACACAAGCACGCAGTCAAGACCAGCTTTACTTAATGCATCTTCTTTGTACTTGATGTAAATCATAGTTATTTGAGATCTGACCTGTAGCAGCTGGTACAGGCCATGGACAGAATTAAATTAAATAAGTGAATTGTTTGTGGCCCTCCTTGTCTGCCAACAGACATAGTTTGATATGAATACTTACTCTTCAGATACAACATAAGAAGACACAGGGTAAAATTTTGTCTAATTCCCTTTAAAGCTAGCCACACCTCTATTAGGTGTCATGAGGCTGCCTCCACCACTGCAGTCCTACTGCTGCCTCTTCTGGAAATCGAATGTTGACAGGTGGAGACTTCAAATATGGGCATGTGTGACATGTTGATGGGGAGAGAAATGAAGGGATGATCAAAGATATTGCTTTACTGGAATGGGAGTGGAAACATTATCTCTCAAGTCAGAATTAGGCTCCCATATGTGATGAAAGACCATAAAAAATGGAATCAGATTTAATGAAAATTACAACAAATTAAAATCAGTGATTTTTTTTTTTTTCCCCCAGCCCAGGTATACTTCAGCAGAAATGTTTTCCTTTCTATTAAAATTTGCCTTCTGACTTCTATCAGGATCCAGAAAACAAAAGTAATTTATTACTTTCTGGTTTTTGACAAAGTTTAACCAGCAGATAGTGAGAAAGAACTTCAGATAGGCAATATCTGAAATCCCTTCCTGTGATTTCTGAATTGTCTTCTGGCATATACAACAACAAAATACAAATTAAGTGGTACTCCAGGTGATTCCTGGAAACTGAATTGCCACCTGTGAAAATTAGAAATGTCTTCCAGAGTGTTGATTCAGTGTGCCATCACAGTGAGAGCACACTGGTGGAATTAGCACTGACATAGAAAGGGGCTATAGGCCACCACTGATGCTATTTTCACTCCAAGAAAAACTTCAGGAGGGCTGAAGGGGCAAGGAAATAGGAAAATATAAATTCCATGTCTAAAAAAAGCTTACTCTATCAGAGCTCATGGAAGTGTATCGGGCAAGTAGACAATTTAATATTTCTCAGGTGATTTTCTTTTTCCTGACTTTCCATTCCTACCGGTGTCTCACTGGCCTGAGGACTCATCCTGTCATACACAGCAACATCAGCCTGCTCCGCATACCATGACAGATGTTCAAACAATAGATTTATAGATATATAATTTTCTGGCAGCCTACTCAGGTTTTTATTATTATAAACATTAAATATATAATGAAACCCTCACAGAGTCCTCTTTTCCATGAAAAACTTTCACTACATCAGCATTAGCAGCTTTCCTCTTCATTTGTGCCTTAACCATGAGAAAAAAAAAGAAAATCACAGATGCGGGCTGTATTGTACTAAGAACATATGCATGCTTTTAAATCACTTTTATCTTACTTTTTACTAATGTAATCCTGAAATGTAAAATATGTTCTTTTCACATTTACTATTATAGGCAGAACAGATGGTGAAAGGCTTAGATTAAAGTAATACAGCATGTCCATTAAAATAACCCCCACTGCTGGTGACTCTTCACCAGACCAAGAGTTATGTTTACTATAAAAAGAGTGGTTTGCTTTGCTTTTGAATACACCAGAAGTTGCCAAAGCTTTAGGCTACAGGAAGAAATAAAAAAAAAATTAAAAAAAAAAAAACCAAACCACAAAACCAAACCAAAAAACCAAACCAAAAACCAGACTGGCTAGAATTCAGCCTCATTTGGTTATCTTTTTCCCATTGGGTGATACACCCAAATGGAGGTGGATTACAAAATTAATCCTGAATATTCATTTAAAGGAGCTATAAAATCAATACACCTCTGAAATCAGGTATATTAATATGCACCAATTTCCAGAAATTTATGAATGCTGCATACACACCAAAGCCTCCATCCAATGGCTCTTGGGTACATCGTTACTTGTATGTGTGCATTCTTTGTTATATATATGTATATATAATCTTTATCCAAGAACTAAGATGATACATGAAGCAACAAACATTTTTCCAGATCTGACCATAAAACATTTCCACTAGGGGCAGACAACAGGCACTTTAAAATATTTTCTTTAGGCAATCATAATTAATGGGACATTATACTCCAAAGCAGTTCAGATGATCACAATTAAAATGTTTTTCCAATCTTGTTACTTTTTCCTGTGTACAGAATAAATGAGGTCCAGGACTAGTTTTTGGGAACACAAAATAAATGAGGTCTGGGGCGAGATTTTGGAAGCCACTCACTATTATTATTATAATTATTATTATCACCATTACCAACTCGTAATTTTCTTTTATTGCTAATATCTATCAAATCTTCATCTCCAAGGCTTTTTTCCCCACCATCTCTTTAAGCTCTGCACCCTTCTGGTAGAGCAGGACTCAAAAAGCACTCTTCAAAGTGTCTGGGCAAATCCTACGGTTTTATCATGAGTTTTGGATTGCTTTCCTCTTCCTTGCCCTTCCCCTGCCTGAGGCTGGTTTCACAGAACCCACTAGTCCACTGTACTACCATTAGGCAGTGTTAATCAGATGCTGACAAATGCTTCCAGTTTAATGAACACAGTTTTATCTTAAGAGTCTACAAGACCCATATTATGCTGTGCCTGCTTTTGCATAAGATTGGAGGGGAAAAAAAATCAACACTATCTTAGATAACCAAAACATTCACTTTTTGCCCTAGTAGTAAAAATTCAGCTGAAATTGATTAACATCATTTTCATACAGTTCATGTCTCACGTAGCTAACCTAGGTGCACACAGGTGGCAAGGGAGAAGATTCTCAGTTAGCACCCAGTAAAGCATACGATTTCTTTTTCTGTTCAAGAAAGAAGAAAAGTAAATGGTAAGGGGGAAAAGAGAAAAGGAAAGGAAAAAAAAAAAGAAAGAAATTATATACTTTTGAAATCTTCTAGATGCCCTTGAGTTCAGGAAGTACTTCGCTCACTGCCAATATTTTAGTAATGAACTTCCTGCTTTCTTTCTCCACCACAACCCAGTCTCCCACGTAAGCCAAAACCCTCAACCTCACTTTTCAGCCGTGGCTTTTGTCACACTCTAATTCTCCTCAGCTGACTTTTAAGTCACACTCTAATTCTCCTCAGCTGACTGGCAAATTACATGGGCAGGAGGCCGAAGAACACAGG
The DNA here is from genome assembly GCA_013399855.1 of Oxyruncus cristatus. Classification (NCBI taxonomy): domain Eukaryota; kingdom Metazoa; phylum Chordata; class Aves; order Passeriformes; family Cotingidae; genus Oxyruncus; species Oxyruncus cristatus. The sequence goes on from VXAY01002809.1 coordinate 297,920, forward strand.
CCGTACCACCTGCTCCATGTTCTTTACGACGGCTTCTCTTAGTCTTTCAACAGTTTATTCAGTGGTGGAGAAGAATGAGAGGGAGGCAAAGACAAGTTGCCAACATTTCTTGTGGTGATGGGCTGCAATGAAAGGTATGACCATTTTTCAAGATACTGGCAACTACCACGGCTGCTTCTTTTCGAATGATGAAATCCGTGACTTTACTACCAGGCAGCTGGTAATAAGGATGCAAAATGAAACTGGAGACTGACCACCCTCATCTTCCAGAAAACAACCCCTGGTAAATCAGCGATCACAACACTGCACTGCTAGTTCAGGGTTTTTTTCTGGTGGCAGAAAGAGTAAGCAGGTACCAACGAAAGTCACACTTTCAGAAATCAGATTGATGCGGAAGGATAACAAGTCCAGAGCTGGGATAGTCCTGATAGGAAATGAGTACTTTGGAAAGGGCAGATGAAGTGTAATTTCAGTAAGTCAAAGGTAGTTTAAAAATCTAATTTAGAATTATTTGTAGGTGTCTTCCCTGATTCTTTGAAACAGTTTGATTACAATTGTTTGGTGCAGTGCATTCAAGAAAAAGGTTTTTTTAGCAACACACAGAAATGTGTATTAAAAAATGTGCTATAACAACCTCTGACAAAATTAGATTCTAAAAATTAAGAATATGAATTTATATCTAGGTGCTCTGTTAAATATTCCCTTTGCCAAAAGCAGATGTCATTTGATTTAAATCCTTACCCTTGGTACTTTGCAGGGGGATAAAGAAAGAAAACAAGGAAGTGATGTAGACATTTGGGCTGGCATTATACACTCTTAGAGGTCAGTTTAAAAAACATTATACCTGTAGAGAAACTGTAGTTATTAGGACATTATCAGTTAAATATTGACCTGGGCTATTTAAAAATAAATAGCTCTTCAATGTTACATCATGAATGCATACATTTATATCCACTGTGTGGAGGCATGAGGGCAGTAAGACTGGTATCATTAGCAAACATCATGATTATATTAACAAACAGATTTATTTGAGCTAAAGGTTTGACAATGTAAGGATGCAAGTGCTGTGGCATTGCCTGCAGAACCCAGTTGCACAAATGCATTGGGTAAGCTTCAGTTCACAGACCCAATCGAGTTTGGTCCATTCTCCAGGCAGGGACATGTTCCTTACACATTAGGCTTGAAAATGAAATCTGGGAAATGAAAGTCTACTCATGCCAATGACCACCTCCTAGTGTTTCCTTCCTTTCAAAGCTTTGTACACAAAAAAGTTTTCTTATTCCAGTCAGCAAGTTAGCTGGCTACTTTCCCTCCTCAAAACTCACTCCTCTTGACTAAGATTTCAGTATTAAACTGCTGTCAAACATCTGGCAGCTTTTAGATATGTTGGAATTAATAAAGAGTAAGTAAGAAAAAGCAAGCTTTCTCAAACGGCAAGACTCACAGTCCTCTCAAACCAAGTATTTCAAAACCAACATTTTCATTTGGTCCTTCTGTCCGCTCCTCATTAACTCTGAGCCCTGTGTTGCTATTGTTGTTGATGATGATTTATTATGCATGCTGAAACATAAATGTTTCCAGATTTTTAGAAACAGTTTAAAGAAACATATTCCTGCCTCAAGATCTTATAACCTGCTGTCCTTTATTCCCTTTAAGTAACGTGTTCTTTGACCCATTCTAGTTACTTGTGCAAAATAGAAGTCAAAAGCAAGATATACAATAAGATTTCTTTTTTCAAAGACAGCTACCTGTGGATATGGTGATGTCCTTGATTTTGACTTTGTGCTCGAGAGGCGAGATTTGCTTCCCTTCCTGTTATCCGTTATGGTTGGAGTCGAATTTGCATATGAGAATGCCGGCTTGGTAGCAGTGACCTGATCCAGGGAGAGCTGTAGTCCTTTATATTCAGTATCCCTATATGAAAGGCAAAAGTGAAAAACAAACTCACTTCATATCTTAATGGGAAACATTCCTTCCTTCTAAGTGGGGGGTGGAAACAAAAGATATTTTTCAGGAAAAAGAATAAAACAATCCAGGGCAAGCCAGTATATCCCCGTAATACATTTATGGAGTATAGCTTACTAAACAATAGCACCATTTTTATATGGAAAATATGATTGCTTTTTGCATCCAGCTGTTATCATCCTGATCTGCTTTCTGCAGTAATAAAAAGCCAATGGGATGGATATTTCTGAGATTTACATTACAGTTCTACATTCGTTACATAGCTAAGCAGTAAATAGGATACATTTTCCTGAAAACTCTTTTAACCATACAGCTGCAAACTTACCACATATGTGTATGTGTGTGTGTTTTCACGTGGGTGTATGTGGGGTGCACATAACAACCTACACAGCTGACTAACTAAATCGAATAATATTTTTTTTTTTTTTAATGGAAAACACTTGATCTTTAAGGTCATATTTTTCATTGGTTTTGAGGTTTTGGGCAATTGGTGTAAATTTTTGAATTTTTGCTTCTTTTATGAGTCTTGTGAGTGTTTATTCCTCCATTCAGAATTTTTTATACCAGTTTACCAGTCAGAGAAAACAGCTAAATAAATAAAAATCTCGTGATTTAAATATTCTGTTCATCTCTCACAAAATATTAGAGGTTTTCTGTGGGAAGCTTGTGAAGTTCAGTTAGATTCTTCAAACTTTCTAATGAATAAATAAAAGTAAGGAAAACTGGTATTGTTCACTATGCCTTACTAGCCATAACATGGGCATATGCATTGGACTGAACCCCTCTGCACACATCTGCACGTCTGCTGATACCCGGGGGAGTAAGAAATGAGCTCTCCAGCTTTCATGTAGTCATACGGAACCTATTCTGACAATGATTTATTGGAAGAGAGCAAAGCAAGAGCTTCTTCCTGACCTACCTACCTGGAGGAAAAGAGGGAGGATACATGAATTTTCTCTTCCTTTGTGTTATCAGTAGAAAAGTAGGAGAACAAGAGAAGAATAATGCTTCTCTTATGCAGTCAAAGTCATTCACACATTACCCCATACTCCATCTAAGCCTAAAGATTCATATTTAATAAATTGTATTAATAATAATTTACTCAGTTTTAGCAACCAGATCGTGCTCTATATTCACAAATATATTGATGCGTAGGCCATAAAAGTCTAACGTTTTTTTAAAAAGGAGCTGCACCACAACCTGAGCATATCACAGCTTAGTACACTGAAATGTTTTCAGATAAAAGTCAGGGGCAGAAGGATAAACTTGATAAATCACTGAAATAAGTGAAATAGGGTGAATTTTTGAGCAGGCTTAGATAATCCTGCAGAACACACAAATTAATTCATCCCAGTTCTACAATTTTTTTTTTTTTCATCTTATAACCAACAAACTTGTTGGTTGAAGAGGCTTGGGTTTTTTTTGCAATGCAGACTACGTGTATACATTCATGTATAAATAACACATGAAAGTGAATCCCTGACATTAGACCTGCACTGACTACACTGTTTCCAGTCCAAAGCAGACAGAGCTTGGTCAAGTATAAATAATGCTTTGTAATGCAAAATTAGTTCTTAACGAGGTAATTTCTTCAAATTTTGGCTTTAGTAGAGATAGGTCTCTGCTATAATACCTGGATTTCAAATATCCTTTCTGCAGTGAAAGCATCTGAATATGGGGATTTGCTTTGGCCTATTTGACAGGTATGGCTCATCCACGTATTTTGAAAGCATTAATCTTTTCTGTGGTTACTCCCAGAATTTTCACCCAGACACTTTGTTTTGACATGCAAAGCATCTGTCTCCAGAATTGATTCCTACCAAATTTTCTTTATGCTATACAAAACATCAGAAACAAAGGTGTCCAATAATCTTCATATTTAATCACTCCAATAGCATAAGATTTTATCAATAGTCCTGAAAAGACTATCAGTCTCATCCTGATATACACATTCCCCTTGACCATTTAATTATAAGAAAAGGAGGGTCCTGTGGTCTCAGTGCCAGATGCAGAAAATATTGCCTCCAGAAACTAAAATTAATCAAAACCAAATAGATAAGTTGTTCACAGACTTGGGGGTATGAGGAAGTTGTCTTTCAGTTTTGAGTCTACCAACCCTTTGACCTCCCTTTTTGCTGGAGAACCCATAGCTCTGTTCTTCTGCCATTACCTCCCCATCTCTGGTGTATGCCACCTTGTAACAGTCTGCTGCTGTCTCCGGTCAGTGAAAGAGTTTTAAAAAACTGGACAAAACACCATCCTGGTATTCAGACCACAGACTGTCACTCTAACACTGCTTGTCTGCTGTTACGATCTGCATAAGGGCGGAGCATTCAAATCATAGAGAGCACACTCTGCAATGCCTCTAGGTCATGGTAACTAAATAAAAACCCAGTCAAACCAGACTGACCAAAACCTTTTATACATTTCAACGTTACTTTTCTAGGTTCTTGGTATCATTATGGTGAGGAGACACTGTCCCAGAACACCACATATTAAGATAAACACCGCAAGCTGGTATTTACAGCCAGTTGTTTAGACAGTAGCATCATTAAACAAAGGATAATAAGAAAAATACCTGAAGTTCTTGCTGCCAAATGAAAAGTTTCTTAGAAAAAGAACACATCTGTGCTCTCTGTGCAGATGAAACACCTGGACTTTTTAGCATCACTGAGTCATGATTCAATACCTTTTCAACCCTGTCCTAGCACAGCTGCCCTTCAGAGTAACCGAGACACCAGAACACTGTCAGTAAATGGCAAAGATAAATACCAGAAGCTAAAAAAAAAAAAAAAGTATGCAAAGAAAACAGGGAGGAAGAGTCTAGTGGTTTCAATGTCAAATACAAAATATGTTCCACCAAGAAATGAAAATGTTTGAGTATATCCATATTCACTGCAAGGAAAGGAACTAGAGAAAGCAGGGCTCCCAGTGATACACAAACAACAGATGGAAATTCTGACAGCTTTATGGAGGAATTTGTAAAACTTCCACCAACCATGGAACTGTAATCTCCAGATTCCTATTCACAAACACCTGAATCATCTATTACACAGTCCTAGCCACACAGCAGTACTGCATCTTGTTTTCTACATGTAATTAAAAAAAAAGGTGGTAGATACGAACCTCTTCCTCCAAGGTCCTCACCTTCAGAATCCCACAGGGATCCATACAATCTACATCTACATGAGACTGCTGAGAGAGAGAGTGATATGGCATGTGTTCAATTGCTAACAGTATGTTGCTGACAATCTACTATTTATCTCATTTTCTGATGCAACTATCATCACTATAAAACATCAGAATAACTACAGGAAATTAGTTCTTAAATGAAGAACAGATGAATCAAACTGAATCCAGACAAGACCAAAGTAATGGTTCTTTGCAAAGGGAAACACATTGAAGACCTCCACCTTTTCATGATGGGAAACAGCCTTTCTTCCATCCACAGTTGGATGGAAATTCTAGGTCCTCTTTGACTGCTCAAAAAACTTGGAGGCATATGCTTTTGGTAGCATATGGTTAAAAAAATGTATTATTTTTCCTCTATCTTGTCTCCCCCGCTCCCCATATGAGAATCTGGCCAGTATGGTCAATGTACCAGGCACCTACAGACTGGATTACCATGCTTCACTGTAAGCAAAAATAAATCAGAAGACAAAAGGTAAAATCCTCTTGCTACAATATGCTGGTTCCCATTTTATTCTCAGATCTAACTCCCAGAAGCATTTCCACTCTGTGCCATGTGTCTGGCTCTTCCAATGCCCCTTATGAAGCTTGGCCTAATTTTGAAAGTCCTTATTGGTGTACCACATGTGCATCACGAAAAACCAAGGATTGATGGCTGTACCAACTGCATTTCTCTGCAATGAAGCATCTGAAAGTTGAGTACAAAGCATTCTTTACTAAAGGGATCTAGCTACACTAAGCTACAAAGGTGGTGAAGGACAAAGGCTGAAGCAGCAAAATGTTTGAAAAAGGAAGCCAATCTGCATGTGACTTGGATGGACCCGCAACACTTGCGTGAAGAGTTCTCACAATTCAGCTTTAGAAGACACTTTCTGCCTACTACCATGCCAAGATATACTGTATGAAACATGGTAACAACGGTCTGTCTAATCAAAATTTGAGGAAGAGATAATGAATCATTAGCAGACACCAAAAAAGAACAGTAAGGGAGTATTAGAGTACCACAAAACCTGAATTCTATGCAAACAGCAGAGCTTGCACAACTACAGTGACTAAGCATGTGGTTAAGAGCTCACCATGACACTGAAAAAAATGAGATTTTTTTAGGTGGCTTTTTTGAAGGAAAAAATATGAGAAAGGGGTGAGTCAGCATTGCTGGAAATAACACTGGGAAAGAATGAAAATAGTGATAGAGGCCCAGTGAACACAGTGTGGCCTAAGACAAACCAAAACAGTACATACAGACAAGTTGGGCCTTTTTATAATTTTGTTTCTTCCCTTAATAGGGTGATATTTGGTACTATTATCACCAACATCTGAAAACTAAAGTGAGACTAGACATTATCATTAGAGAGCTAGAGGCACAAATAGTTTTCAAGGTATTGAGACTCCTTACTTAAAGACTGTGTTGGCTATGGAATAAAAGAGAACTTAAGCCCTGAAAAGTGTTTTCAAATAGAAAGAGCAGCTAAAAAGGATACATCCAGAGGAAGAAGTAAAATAATGACATCCATTAGTAAAGAATAAATATCCAGATTCATCCCCAAAGGATTTAAGAGGGACAACCAGACTCAAGAATACAGATCTTATATGTCCACAGTCATAAGCAGCACAATGTTCAAAACAAGAATAAAACCTTCAGAAAAGAAGAGAAAAATGCTCAACCCATGGAAAATTCTGCAAAAGCCGTAAGAAAAAGCATCTTTTTACATTAATACCACTACATGTCAGAAAGGAAAAACCAGCTACACCTGAAGTGACTGAGAAGACACAGATAACCAACAAAGAGGCAAATATTTACAGCGTATTTAATTCCTTCAAAAGACACTAAACACCTTAAAGAAGATTAACAGAAATTCAGTTTTCATACATTGAGTTACAGCAATGGATTAGAAATGCATTTCAGTTCATTGTCTCCAGCAGCAGACAAAAGATCAGTATAGAGCTGAAACTCTTATTCTTAGGTATCTTTCAATTGAACAATATGCAGTGATCATACTGTCACTGGAAATCACAGCAAATAATGAACAAAAAGGTATCATGGGAGCACCTAAACCTGATAAACACTGGATCTACACCTATATCATTCTTTACATACATTAAAGTAGTTCATGAAGTACAAGTTGAAAGTAAAAGCATTAGAGGATCTTACTGGAGCACGTTCCTACATCATTGATACAATCATTCACATGACTGAAGTAAAGCAGAAAATATTGTTCATACAAAAGAAAACAAGGTTTAATTATAATTGGTTACACTATTGTTTCAATTGAATACATGATATATGTTCTTAATTTCCTCTAGTTTTACATGAAAAATCTAAGAAAAGGGTCATTCTGCATTTCTTTTAGATAAAAATCAGAAAAATTTTATTTTTCAGATTTTCTGCCAGTCTAGCAATAGAAACAGTGAGATGAAATCAAAGGTGTCAATGTCATTAATGTTCAGTCTCTTTTGCTGAGTTATTGCAGTTCAGTTAAAAACAGACATGAAGGTGATAAAAGTCTGGCACTTCCTCATGCATGTCTGACCACAATCCTGCAATATATCATTCTTCTACTTTTAAACAATGCCTTCAACTTTTAACATTTCCACACTCCAGCTCATGCAATGCTAACAGAGCACCATTCAGCAGATGAATGAAAAGAGAACAGATTCTAGCTGTTTGTCATCTTCATGGCTTTCTAAATCAGCAGATGGTACAACAAAACAGACAATTTCCTCATCTGCTGTGTCCTCTGTTCATGTACAATGTGTCTCAGAAATGTTTACAAAGGCCTCGGTCTGCTCACGGGATTTGTCAGGAGGAGCGTATGCAACCCCTTTAGCATCTTCCAGAACCAGTCAAAATACGTAGGTTTCACTTAGCTCATACAGGAAGCCGAATTTCAGGACAAAGTGAGAAAAAAGCTGTTGAACCTCACTGCTTGTTGTGAAACTGTGCTGACATTCAGTTGTGCAACCTCAGAGATACTCGCTGCCTCAGCTGTTCTATCAGTTATTGGGATGATGCTAGCAACAATCCTTTCTAAAACTTCTTGAGTGAATAGTCCCATATAGGCCTCACATACTGGTCACCAAAGCAATTGGAAGGACCCTCCAGAAATCTTTCAAGTTGTTGCTTATTATTAGTACACTTAATGGTTAAACCACGCATCTACTTGAAGAAGTATAAGTACTGTATATTGGATCCCTCGATTAAATTCCAGACACCCATTTATCTCCATAAATAGCACAAGCAACACTAGCTGTTTACATCTTGTTGAGTCAAAGTTTACAGCTTCCCCAGCCATGAGATTCATTTACAGGATACCATGTTTCTATATTTGCTTTTAAACGTGAAACAATCCAAAGCAGGAAGGTTCATTAAATTATCTGATACATTCAGAAAAATTGAAGCACAAATCTTCCTGTACAGGTCATTTAACACAAATGTCTGAGGATATCCTCCAGAAAACTGTTGTCAGATAAATTTTGTATATTCCCTAATTGGTTTCTCATCTCAGAATGCAGTCATCTAACTGCCAGTCAAAGTTAAATGAAACATCCTGGCCTCTAGATAATCATGGTGCGAAAGATTTTTCAGCAGCCTGAAGGTACAGTTTTTCATTCCAAACCACATGCCTAGCCATGTTTGGCTCCAAAAAAGAGACCTTTGTACACTGTATTTGCCTTTGCTAGATGAAAATATGCACCAGGAACTTACTATTGTTTGTGAATAAAATGCCTAAGATATCCCAGGCTAGTTACATATAAATATAATTACAATTTCTAGTTACTGATAGCACTGAATAAAAAGTACTTTAATTAAATATGATGACCTAAGTTTAATTCTGTAACATTTATTTATATTGAGAGTACTTGCTTTCAAATGTAATATGCTTAGGAGAATAACTGGCTAAATGTCATGTTTGATGTATATTCAGTTCTTGCCAAATTAAAAGGAAAAATATATTTGACAGGAGTTTATAAATGTTTGTATATGTAAGAATATGTTATATATTAGAATCTGCCTCATAATAAGAAAATTGTTTTAGAGGGACATGGCCTCAGAGCCTGCAATGGTTTTTTGTTTGGTTGGGGTTTTTTATTCTCAACTAGTTGAGAATACTTTACCTGAAGTCATGTTAAACCCTGCAAAATTCTGTGTATCACATTCATACTGTCAGTCTTTACTAAATTATTATGGTAACTTTGTAATCATTTAGGTGTTTTATTACTTTAAATTCACTGGCACATTCAAAATGATGTTTCTTAATAAACAAAACACACCTGTTAAATGAGACTTTAAAAACTCTAATTTTCTTTTCTTCCAGCTACCCCCTTTCAACCAGCCCATTAAAACCAATGTCACCTCAGTGCATCAGAGAGTACGTGTATGTGTACACCCCTTTAAGAGTTAGTGTCACATAAACATAAGATCTCTCATATTCCTGTAGAATCGTTTCCATTTTGCAGAAAGCCAGACTGACAACAATGTAACAGACTGCTGTTATACAGGGTAGTTTTTCCCATCTCAGAATTTTTAAGATTTCTCTGTGTTAGAAAAATATATCTTGAATATCACTGACACCTGTAAGACACTGATCTGGTAGCCAAGTGACCTGGCTGCAATTCCCAACCCTCTCAAAGACTACTGGTGGCACTCAGGATGAATCATGTATCCTGGGATTTCAGCAAGCATTTGGCACTTGCCTGAGTTTACCATCGAGGCATCCAAGGTGACTTTTAATTTAGCCCAGCACCGATTGCTTCTGAGAATCCCTGCTTTAACTTTCACAGAATCACAGAATCAACCAGGTTGGAAAAGACCTCTGAGATCGTTGAGTCCAATCTGTGACCAAACACCACCTTGTCAACTAGACCACGGCACTAAGTGCCACATCCAGTCTCTTCTTAAACACCTTCAGGGTGGTGACTCCACCACCACCCTGGGCAGCCCATTTCAATGCCCAGTCACCCGTTCTGTGAAGAACTTCTTCCTAATGCCCAAGCCAAACCTCCCCTGATGCAGCCTAAGACTCTGTCCTCTAATCCTGTTGCTTGCTCCCTGGGAGAAGAGACTGACCCCCACCTGGCTACAACCTACCTTTCAAGTAGTTGTAGAGAGTGATAAGGTCACTCCTGAGCCTCCTTCTCTCCAGGCAAAAAAAAACCCAACTCACTTAGCTGCTCCTAATTTTGTCTGTGCTGTATTATTAGCTCTGAAGAGGAAAATAACAATATGCTATTGTAGGTAACACTTATTTCACGAAATATCTTTGTCTCACCTATTAAATTTCAGCTTTTTGTTGGAAGGAGCAACCTCCTGCTATGATATGAATGCATGATAGCTGATGTTACTGAGCTAACTCTGAGCTGCATCCCACGTGCATATCACCACAGATAACAAAAAAATACATTGTCCGAGGTCAGTACCCATGTCACTATTGATGCAAAACGTGTTTTTACTATTTCAGAATCTCCATGTCTTCAACACAAACATTTTTAACTGTCCTATACCATTTATCCTTGATTAAACCTCTGCTAGATAGTCAATCATTAATGATTTCTTTACAGTTGCTGTTCAAACAGCTCATTCATGCCAATAACATACAAAATTTCACAGACGTGTTCTTTAATTGGATTCATTTATTTCTAATCTACTTAAGTCCTCACTACTGTAATGCTTGACTAAATAGACATTAAACTCACTTATTTAAACTGCTAAAATAAATTTGAGATGTATTCTATGAATAAAAATATTTGACTGAATACATGTAATACCATTGTTATTGTGTACTTAACTTAGCAGAAAATATTGGAAATAGCACACTAGATAGCTCTTTGATATGCTTGGACAAGAGGATTTGAGAGGACCCTGATGATTTTTTGGCAGAGATTAAAAATTAACAGGTTTCTAAAGACTAAGGATTTCTACAGCACATTACGGTATGTAAATAAGGAGAACGAACAGGAGCTCCTCATGGTTTTCATGGGGTTTGGATGTCGTAATTTTAAATCCAAGCACTGCTTTAGAGATAAAGTCTTATACTAGTTCTGTCCCCCCATGGCAAGGACTAAAACCAGCTAAGATGCTTTCAAGATTTGACTGATCTGTTTTGTAAAAGTAACTGAAAAGTTGGCACAAAAGTCCTATATCTGGATGTTTCATAGCCACAAAATACAATTATGTAGCTATGGACTCCAAGTTATCAGGGACATATACAACACTCTTTCCTGTGGGGCTTAAGTATGGTCTTAAAAGCCTAGTTTCAGATTTTTCTAAAACTAGTGTTCTTAATCTCTGTTTTGACGAAGAATCCTCTAATCACTATAATTCTCCACTTCTCCACTGAGAAGTTTCACAAAAGTAAGAAGCATCACATTGCAGAGTGGTCACTAATATGACACAGACTCCCCTGTGTGTAAGAAATGCACATCGCAGCATAACTGTGCAATAAATGAGGATTATAAAAATAAGGATTATACCTCATACTATACGTAAACCCCTCATGCGCTAGCATTTCAAATATTGTATATTCTGACCTTCTTATCTGAAAACCTGAAAAACCTTAGAGTGGGACAGCAAAGATAATGGGCTTAGAACAGCCTCAATATGAGAAACAATTAAGGGCTCTCAAACTGAAAAAGAGGTGACTGGGAGAACAAAATAAGATTGATAAATTATGAACAACATAGAGAAAATTATTAAGAAGCAGTTTTTCACCTCTTCTAACAGAAGAAATAGGGGCTATGAAAGGAACAAAAAAGGTGGCACTTCCCCCCCCCCCCCCAAAAAAAGGACCTTTCTTCTCACATTTACTAAACCTTGGCAAAAGTTCACATGGTTTCAAAAATACACAGGCAAAGTTTTGGAGAAAAAAGAAAACACAAAACATTGACAACTAATACTGTCAAAGATCTCACCTCTTTCTAAGAAATCATTTGAACTTCTCAAAGGCTGCGAGAAAGTTGTGGGGAAGCATTACTGCATGCTTCTCCTATTTTTTAACTCTTTCCAAAGTATTTCCCATGGTCACTACCAGTATGTGTGATTCTGTATAGCTGTTCTTATGTTACACTCTATACCATAGTACTTAAGCAATTTCATACTTCGGTTCCTTTGAAGCTGTGAAAAGTGGTCTTGACAATTTGCTGTTATTACTTCTAATAATTTACTCTAAAACTGAAATTAGTGATATTTCAGGTTTTATCAACTCCTCTATGTTCCCCATAATTAAAGCTTTGTTGTGACAACGTTCCTAAGATCCTAAGGTTAATACTTTAAAAATTAGTTAGCTTCTATTTGACGACTTTCTAGATAAGCTTTTGGGATCTGGGAATAATTTATTTAAGACAAACATTTGTGCTTGAAAAATTATTTACTGTTCATTCTATTTGTTCCTCTTTGGAGATTTTCTATCTGTATGCCTCATAATGTACTTGTCCATCATTTCAACCTGCTTTTTCTGATCAGCTGCCCCTTACAGTGAAGAGGCATGTTGAGCACAAAAGGATTCATGAACTCTTTCTGGTGAGGACATCCCATTTACAGTAGATCCCTTTCTCTTTCATCAGATTAGTCCTGCCTTGTCATAAGACTTCCACTTGCCTTAGGAGAAGCAATATTTTTCTAAAACAAAAGTCCTTCTGATTCACTTGTCCAAAGTTCCTCAAGTTTGGCCAAAGGAGAACACTAAGGGCCATCATGTGCCATTATATAATACCAAACATACATACCTAAAAAAGGTACATACCTACATACCAAAAAAGCATGATGTAGTACTTAATAACTACTTTGCAACTGAGCCTTCTTTTGCTTAAATTTTAAGGGTAAGGGGAGGAACACAGGCAAAGACTCTCATTGGCTTTTTGGGGAGAATGGCTTTTTGGGTTTTTTACAAATTAATATACCTGTTTTCTCATTTCATTTTTTTGTACCAGAGTAGACTGCTTTTTAACTCCTTCACACCACAGCCAAATCTCTACTGCAGCCAAATCCCACCCACATTACTTGCCACTTGGGTCTAAGTCTCTGTTCATATATAGGCTTGGTCATACAGCTTTGATAGACACACAATTTATAAAGTTTTATGTTGATATAACAGTAGACAAATAGCAAGAAAGGACAATATCATGAGGCCATAAGGTAATACATAACTCTCAGTTTTATTTGATTCTTCCCTAGTAATAACTGATCCTGTTTCCTCAAAGTGTACATTATACACCATTATATTTATGAAGTGGGTCCATTAAATGTTAAAATTGGTATAGGATAACTTGTTTCGCTACCTAGACTCTCTGGGACACAGAAAAAGTTAAACCACCATTATTGCACAACTGCTGCTTTCCCCACATCTTCTATCAAATTCAAAAGACTTAATTTTAATGGTTAGGATAAGAACAATTCATCATTAACATACAGAGTTCAGGAAATGCATGCCCATGTTAAAACCCAGCTTATGAAACTGAAGAATGAGTCTCCAGTGGGTCAAATGATTATAGGTAGTAAAATAGTTAATAGGAATATTTAAAATTTCTCAATAAATAAATAAAAATAAATTAGTAAAACACAACAACATCTGGCTTTCATCTTCTTTAGAAATCTAAATCTATCATCTGCCTAGTACCTTTGTCCTCTTGGTCATTCCTTTGACTAGGACAGGCAGGGGCCTTAGCTGGCTTTACTCATTCTGTTGTCACTGCTTCACATGCATGTTTGTCAAGAGTTTCTGGATGCTTAGACGTGTCTCTGACTAAGCAGAGACACTTTTATTGTTCCCATAAAAATGTCCACAGCATTCATGTAGGTCGACTCCACTGCCAACCTACAACTGTCTTTGGACCAACACTACAGCTAATCTGCAGCTGAAGCAACTGAACACTTGATTTGGTTTGTGCCACAAATCCACTACATCACAATGTGTGAAATTTACTGTGCTTGTGGTGATCACTTCTGTAGCACATACAGAGCAACTCCAGAGTATCACACCTGTGCAAATGGTGCCGTGCACCTTCTGCCTTATTGCTTTCTTGAGCTCACTAGATATCACCACAGAAGCCCCAATTGCATGTTCCTATGTTACACAGTTAAAGTAACACAGGCAGGCAGTTTTCTTTGGACTGAAGCCATGTCCCCACCCCCACTGCTCTTTTTTAAAGACCAGAAAGCACCAAGGAGTCTGATTGTCTTTTGGAAGGTGAAGATTTTACTTTAACTCTCCTACGAGCAGCTTAGGATCAACGGAATTATTTTGGGGAACACTGTTCGGAAGTTTGGCTGCAAGTGGGAGGATGCTATCAACCTATTTACCCCCAAACGTAGCCTCTATTTGAGCAAATACTCTATTGAGTATTTCTACTTGTGAAGCACTCATTAAGAGTTATTATTTTGTTCTGTGTACAAAACAATCTTTGGAAACAATGAGAGAAAAATATCATACAATGCCTTTGGGTGGATTTTAGCTAACCAGGGCTTAAGTCAGAGGGAGAGGGTTTTCTATAGCGGCAGCCCAGGCTATGAGCTGCAAACCATAGTACAGAGGCGATCAAAGCTAAGGCTACTTGGGAACAGGCTGCCATCAGGGCATGTTCACTTGCTCACTGACAGCACAGATGTAAGAACATTGAATACTGGATGGGTTTAAAGGTCTTCACACCAGGTTATGTCAAAATTTCTGCACAATGCTAGGGATATAGCCAAACTTTAATTAGTCAGGCATTTGAGTTTCCACAGTTGCACTGAAACTTCTGCAGATAATAGCTTTTATTTTCAACATTGCTTGCCCCAAGATTTATACACAGTGGTCTGTAGCTGATAAACTATGGCTGTTCTTTATTAGGTCCCAATTCAACACAGTAACAAATGCGTCCTTCAAGTCATCTCTATTTGGCAAAGCCAGGGAATATTCTTATTTCTAAGAGTGTGTCTAAGGTGTTTTTTATATCTCAAAACTGAATTCACTAGGATATTATCGTGTACTGAAAGTTATGTCTAAGCACTTCTAGAGCCTGACATGCTCTCAAATGCTTTAGTAAATCAGGACTTCTGAAATCTAATTGCACTAAGTGGATCATAACACAAGACAACAACAGGAATAAATTGTCTAACTGTGTTAAAGATCATGAGATTGATTCCAGAGTTCAGCCATTGCAAAGGGTCAGACGCTATACCCTTGTTCACACAGAGCAGTGCCTGCCTCCATAAATAGTGTCATCAAAGTGAAAGGGGCTGCCTCTGAAGTAACCCACTGAATACGAACATGTGTGCTGGAGCCTGGCCCACACTGTAAAGTACAAAAGAGAGGTGAGGGAAAGAGAATTAGATTTTAAGCAGATACTTGTCACTGTTGAATGGACAGAGGACATTTATTTGTTAACACTTAATTTAGGCCATGTCAAAATGTCACATTTGTGTGTGTATGAATAAAAACTAGCAAGAACAACATAATGTAGAGGGAAGATCTTGCTTCAGAAGCAGTGTAATAGCTTATCACACCTGTTGTACCTTCTGATAATTATAGTGAAATAACATGGGAATGACAGCAGTACTGAGATGCAGCACAGAACAAGAGCAAACATGCAACAGATTAAGGAAACAGAAGCAGAGCTAGTAAAATTGTAAGCCTGCTTAAGGAACACACTGCTGCTGTTATGAGAGAAGGAGCCAGTTCTGCATCCGGTTTTGTTCAGAGTATCAAGAGAGTGATAGCATGCAAGGGAATTCTTTGATAACAGCAGACTGCTTGGCCTGTCTCTTCTGCACAGCTACTAACACAGTCCATAGACAAGATATAAATGTAATGCAGTAAAAACAGCAGACTGCCTCGTCAGCATTCTGAACTATCACAGAGCAGTGAATATAACCCTAAACCTCATGGTCTATTGTCTTCCGCGCTCTGCCCCATAGGGAGGACCACTGGGACTGACCCCCAAAGGGACTGATACACCCAGCTGCTATGGTGATGTTCACAAGTCTTGTTTATGCCATTCAGAGTGCAGAAGGGCAGAGTAAGGATAAAGTGTGAACAAGTTCTCTAGCAAGAACAGCTGTGCTGCAGTGTACAGTCCAATGCTTCCATGTAAAGTAAAATCTGTGGCAGTTTACCTTAGACCATAAACCCTGGCGTTTTAGGAGTGAGTCCCTGGAGCAGGCCCTGTACCTTTCATCAGTGAAGTGAGGCAGACAGCTGGAGATAGTAATTGCTTCAGCTGCTGCCCTTGCTGAATGTGTCTCAACCCCAGACAAACATTTTACAAGATCTGTAATTCAGTGTTTGGGAGGAGGGCGTTTCCAAAGGCAGCACACTGAATGGGAAAATGATGAAGTGGAAAGCATTTGAAGTCACCCTTCTTCCTAGGAATAAAGACACTTTTTTGCAATCTTGAGTTTCTTGCCATGTGAGACTCTCAGCATGCATGCATTTAAACTAATGACTGGAGGGGTTTTTTCCATAGGTCTGAGCTGCAGTCCTTTAATCCTTTCTCTAACAAATAAAACTCTTCATAGGAACAGTGACTCCGGGCTCTGTTTTTAGTGCCCTGGCCATTACAGTCACCTGGTTTAAATACAAGCGTAGAAATTTGGAGTGAATTAAACAAATGGTAGCTAAGAAAGTCCCTACATGAACAAAGAAGAACTACAGAAATGTACTGTGAACACCTGGAAAAGCCTGTCTCCTATTTGCAAGAAATACATAAACAATGTTCCAGGGAGACAAGTCTGTAATAAAAACTAATGGTGAACAAACAGAATACTGCAAGAGGAATCTTCTGAAAGAGCTATACTTCAAGAGGAATCCTTTTATATTTTTTTCTTTGAGGCATATGCTTCCCAAACATTTTGATTTATTAAAACAATTCCTCTATATATTTACATTGCTAATCAAATCACGTGAATGATGGTAGCCTTTGCAGTCTTGGGAAAAGTACATTGCAGAACTGAAAAGAAAAAATGGGACCCAGTTCTGTGCACAACTAAGCAAGTGACAAAAAGTCCTGTTAATACAGAGAAATATAAAGGAAAAGTAGCAGGGCATATTGACTTCTACTATGTACAACTACAACTAGTAAGAAAAAAACCAAACATGATCCAATTAAAATTACAAAGCCTTATCTTGAGTATCATAAGTTGGATGACTAAGCTTATTCACATAACTAGTTTCACTAATGATATGAGTAAGTATATACAGAATTACTTCTGCAAGCAGTAACTTTCCCAATGTATTCACTGTCCTTCACACTCCATCACACACTTGAGAGATACAAGACAACCTGTATCTACCTTTGACTAAGAAGAGAACTATGTGACAATTCCAAATAGGTCAGTTTGAAAGAAATTCTCAAGAAAGGTAGGCCTATGGGTGTGGAAATATAATGTTTGGATTCTCCCATTGACTGGGAAGAGACAGAGGTGAGACTTGATGTCCTAGCGAGGACAACAAGAGGATTTCTATGAAAAGCTATGAAAATATGTAACTGTCCACAAAAATGGGGAGAGCTTTGTTTCCATGTGAAACATGAATTTCCTTAAAGCTTACTCAATATACCAGGAAGGCCTGCTTCTGAAGTCTGAGCCATCACACATAAAGATAGTACCTTGTTATCTTTATCGTTTCAAATCCGGTAGTACAAAGAGCTATGAATAGTAATAATAATTCAAACGTGAAGTGTGTAGATACAACTGATGGTTAATTTCTTCTAAATTGCATTGACCACATTGTTGGTAAAACATTTGTCAATATGGCAGTCATTTGTGAAATAATCTTTCAAATAAATTGCATTCAGTTTGTGTTCCTAATCAGGTCAGCTGGGACTACATCAAATACATGCTATATCATTAGAACAGAGATTAGTCACAATTAGGTACCTAATCCGTGTTATCTGTATATGTCACCACTATTGCTATTCTTTTAAATAATAGAGGACAACAAAATATATATAGGAAAGTTTCTTTAGCTTTCTCTGGGGACAAATTATTATAATATTTGCCCATGCTCAGAAAGTCAAAGGTTTTTTGCATTATCCATTTGTTTAAGAGAGGGTTGTTTGCGATCCAAATATAAACTTAACTTCAGCAATTGCATTCTCTATTAATTGACTCATACTTGAGTACCTTTATGTGATAAACATGCACAGCTAATAATCAATGATATGGTGACTGTGTGTACAGAACAAATAAGAAAAGAAACAAATATTCTGCGTCTGTACTCACATATGCCAAGCAGAATACAAAGAAGAGCAAATATGTGTGCTTTAAAGATGGAGTCCTTAAAGGTCATTTATATTAAATTTTGATACACTGCTATTACGCAAAAAAATATCACCTTTCCTCTTGTTCCTAAAATGCCATTGCTACTGTGTCGATTTAATTCAGTATATATACTTATTAAAAACATTTGTTTTCAAGCCTAGAATTCATGTTCTCAGAGCTTGGGATTTATGGAAAATGAAGATTACCTCTTTTTCATTTTTTTTAACTGAGATGTGGGGAGTTCTTTTTGCATGAACTCTCTTTCATTCTTTCCTTTTTCATCATCAATACCACCCAGGTGAGCTGGGAAGCTACAAGGTAAGAGATTCTCCTTCTTCCTGCTCAGCCTGCACTGAAACTTCTCCAGACCAGTTTTGTGCTTATGGCACTCACTATCCTCTCCTTTCCAAAACAGAGCACTCAGGCTCCTCTCAACAGTGAGAAAAAGCTCCTTATCCCATGAGCAAACTGAAAAAACTCCTGAGGCTTTCCCTGAGTGAAGAAGTACTCTGCAAGAGAACCAGGGACCCAGCAGATCAGAAATCTGCAGCACATCTTCCAAAGTCTATGACCCCTTTTGTAATTTTCCTATTTCCTATGTGCAAATGAATTTTTGGCAGGAGTCATCCTGTCTTTCAAGTCCTAGCTTGCAATACCAAATGTATGACATTGCAATTATGTTATTTCAAACAAAAAAACACTAATTGTACCTTTTTCACTTTCTCCTTGGCTTCCGCACACAAGAGTCAAGGTACAAAGGTTTGTATTTCTGTTCTGTAAGCATCTTCTTCCTCGTTGGCTTTATAACATAATCTGGCTGCAGCAGGCAAACTTGTGCCTGTGCCTCTACCAGGAGCTGCACCAGGGGCTCTGCCACACACCCACTGCCCGGTGGGTGAAGCAAGGGAGGAACCCATGGTGTACACACACACTGCTCATCTCAGCCGCTCTTGGTTTACTGTAATAATCCAATGCCATCCTTAAGGAACTACAATATCTATAGGATTTATATCAGCATAAAGTATGTTAAACACTTGCAGATTTTGAGTGCTTTGTCCAGCCTTATTGGAGTGGAGCCTACCTCATACTAGAGGAAAACCTGAAGTTCCATAACCTCTCATTTTCCTCTATATTTTTCCCACCTATCTTCCTCATTTGAGTGATAATATCTTGACTGAATAGTTCACTGCTCTAGGTAGTTCAGCATCCCCCTGGCCAACTCTGCCATCATGAGCCTTTCCCTAAAAGCTCCCTCTACCTCAGGTTATCCGTTTCAGAGGGTGACTGCATCTCACTTTTTAAAAGCCTGATTACATCTCACTTTTTCAAAAGCCAGCCCTTTCTCTGCTTACAGCCCCCCTGGCACATGGCAAGGCCTGTTCTCCCCATATATTTTTCTGAATGGTAGGCTAGGCAGAGAAGTAGGATAATGTAAATAAATATAATAATGATTAATAATAATAATAATCATCATCATCATCATAATGCTCAAGTGGAAGTTATAACTATCCCCTGGAACCAGGGCAGCAATTGCAGAAGCAGCCCTGACGCAGAAGCAAGCAGGGTGTGATCTCTTCTTCTGCAGCACCCTAATGAAGAGCCAGGCAGTGTTGATGTCTGGATTGCAGCCGTCGGCAGCACATGGCAGTTGCCGCAGCCAGTGCTGGACCTCCCATTTTTCAGCATTCCCACTTTAACCAGTCTGGCTCCCTCTCTGCCCTCCCGCCGTCCTCCGCACTCGAGGCAATTAAGTAAAGAGCGCAAGGGGAGACTTGGAGACTTACTCCGAGTAACGAAGTTGCCCACTTCAGTCTCTAAGGGAAATCTTGAAAAAACAACTGTAGTCCTACTACATGTTAGTCTGGCTGAAAACAGGTTCTGAAAATCCATACGCATGCACGAAAATATAAAGACACTGCCTCCAACGAGAAGTCAGCTGCGGAGGAGGAATCGACCTCTTTGGGTATCGCTCCTGAGGTGGAAGCCGGCTTCCCTGCAGCGTCGTTTTGGGAGGCGGGGGGGAGAGCGCTCAGGCGCCCCGCCTCCAGGCGGCGGGGAAATCCCACCGGGGCGCGGAGCCGCTGACACGCAGTCCGGCGGCTGCCCCCGCGGGTCGAGGCGCCCCGGAGCAGAGGGCTGTGGAGGTGCAAACGGCCTGCGAACAGGCTGACCGCGGTGCCCCGGACCTCAGTGACATCTGGGGACTGACAGACACCTGGGCTGTGTGACACCGGCGGTGACCGCAGCACCTGTGCGCAGCCAAAGGGGTAGGACGGCGCATGGTACAGCCAGTCATGCTGCTGGAACACAGCTCCGAAGGGTTTGTCTGGTCGGCCCCCGTGGGGGTACCAGAGAATTTGCTGTGCTGTGCCAGCCTGAAACTCTGGTGCCGTGTCGGTCACCCGGCAACCAAGGGACAGATCGAGCTGGATGCCCAGCTGGCTTTCAGCAGATCCGCTGGGATGTTTCATTTCCACTGCAGTCATTTGAGGTAGAACTCCGTGATTGATGTTCACGCTTTGGGGACTAAAGAAGACGGAAACGACTGATAATCTCAAATGCTCCTTGAAAAACAAGTAGCGTTTCTGGAGCAAAACTACTCCAGCGCGCTAGCTGCCTTTCGAGTTCCTAGTTTCTTAGCGTCACGATACACTAATTTCCCTCTTTGCAGTTCCCCGTTCACCTAAGCCAGGTGCTCGGACTTAACTGAGAAACAAAAACGGCGAAAAATACAGAGAGGGACTGGCACAGGGAAAATGTATATGCAAATGTTCAGAATAGCTAGAGCAGAGGTGATAACGCCCCTGCTGATAGGCGTCCTTGCTGAGGGCCGCATACCTTTTTAAAGGGAATAAAAGGCATTTTTTTTAAAAGGGAAATGGCAGTTTACTCCCTGCATCAAAGTGCTGACCCAAACGTCTGCTTTTTCACGCAGGCGCAGTAACCCCTGTCTGTCCATTTTAGAGCTCGACGCTCGTTATGACCTTACACACCAAAGGGACTGATTATACCCTAGCAGTGTATGTACCGTGACCCGCAGCCCCTTTCCCACTCCACCAGCCGCACCTCCACACTTGACCAGAGCCGTGGCCTACGTGTCGAGCCACTTTATTTTGGGAAGCACGCCTTAAACTGGGCTACCAAACCACTCGCCACCTGGGCATGCACGAAAGTTTTAATGGCAAGGTCATAATGTTGCCATCGCTGCAGTTTTAGGAGAAGGGAGGCTTGTGCCTCTCAGACGCTTCCTATACTTACATTTGTCTCCAGAATAAAAAAGTAAATATACGAAAAATACAAAAAAAAAAAAAA
>VXAY01002809.1:319678-335900 GCA_013399855.1 Oxyruncus cristatus
AAAAAAAAAAAAAAAGGCAGCAGCAGAATAGAGGAATACCTAGCCCCCTAAAATAAACGAGGCACCGCTGTTCTGACCCGTCGACCGGTCCTAAAATCCTAATGAAGCATCGGTGCTGCCAGCAGCAGCTACTGCCGTGTCCAGAGGAGATGCTAACAATCACCATGAAAAACACTTCAAAACAGTCCAACTGAGCTTCCCCTTCCTCACTGGGCCTCTGTGTTTCAGTCTGAGTAGCGTAGCTAGAGCACAACCTAGCCATCCACAAATGCAGGGAGATGTATTAAGATATACGGTACCTCAGTATTTACTCTATTTTTTTTTTCTTTTAATTCTATTTGATTTTATTTTTTAAAAAGTTTAACTGACCCTTCTGGTCACCAACTTTCTTGTGGTTCACTGTAAGGATCACACTCCAAGAACAAAAAAGAAATCTCCGAGCTTTGATAGAGACTCTGGATGAAATTAAGAACTTCAAACCCCAGATTTTTGAAAAGAAAAACAGATGTCCTGTTTGTTGAGTATAAATAACTCGGTACGTGGAAGCCTTTTCTTTTACGCTGCATTAAATTTTATTTAATGCTGGGTGTATTTGAACAGTTTAAAAAAAGAAAAAAAAAAAGAAAAGGGAAAAAAAAAAAAGGAGGGGGCAGCAAAATATGTGGGTGACAAACCTCTAAATCTTTTCCTCTCTCGAAAGAGAAAGAAATAGGCAGACGGGAAACCCTTCATCTAGATGAAAGCGCTCAGTGTGTTTCCTAGCAGACCTGGCGAGCCTGCCCTGGTCAGTGCGGCGGCGCGGGGGCTCAACAGCCGCCAGCGGGGCAGGGGGGAGAGGCGGGCGGGGGAAGCGGCCGCGGGCCCGGCCCGCAGCTCCCGGCGCGGGGAGCACAGGCAGGTGCCCGTCGGTGGGATTCGGCCCCGCGCCGCTCGGAGCGGCCCAGGCTGACTTACGTGAGGACGTAGTTGACGCTGACGATGCAGTGCGGGCGGGAGGAGCGGCTGTTGTGCACGATGGTGGCGTAGCTCTGCACCCACACCCAGCCGCCGTGCTTGGCCAGGAAGCGGTAGTACTTGGTGGTCACTTGCCCTTTCACCAGCACTGCGGGGACAAAGCGGGGAGATCCTCAGCACGGCTCCAGTCTATGGCTGGATCAGCCCCGGGAACGGGGTGCACACTCCCCCCAGACCCCTGTGGGCGACGGGAAGGGTTAGGAACCCCTTAGCATCGCATGGGGGGGAAGCTGCAGGGACAGCACACCCCGTGGGCAAGGGTGACCCCCGGGCAGGGCTGATCTCACTATCTGAGATCGTTAACAAAGGCCATTCGGGGAGATTGGTGGGGCGGGGCGGCTGGGGGGAGAAAGGTGGCAACGGGGGACGAATCCTACCGACTCACCCCCATCCTGACATATCCTCATCGAGATTTAATTCTATAAACCTGTATTTGAGTTTTATCTCTTCTCGTTACAGTCCCTGAAAGGAAACTTACCGGAAATAATTATCCTTTTTATTCATCTATCCATGTACTAATGTCATCATGATATCAAAATAGAATAAAGAACATCTCTCCGAATCAGGCCCACTACTGCAGTCAAAATTACATACGCAGATAAGATTTGTGAGACTGAGTGGAAGTGGAACAAAGGTATTCGAATTTCACTGGCATGGCTATTCGGAGCAAGAAAAAAGGGTTTTCCTAAGCAGAATTTGAAGTGAATGGAGCTCCTGAGGTTTGGGCAGGGCAGTGCTTGTCCTACTACCAGGAGATGAGGATGGAAAAATAGCTTTTCACTGCCGATTCCCCTCCATGTCCTTCTTGCCTCCAGCTTGTAGTTCGGTCTCTATCTAACCTTGGTTTAACAGATGCAGATAGATAGATGCTTATTCTACCCTCCAGTGAGCTGTCTTTTCCCGTTTCGATCTAGAGTTAAATACCAGCAACCCCAAAGTCCATCTGCAGAGGGAGAAGATGGGGCAGGGTCTTTAACAAGAACACTATCTCCTTACACAAGTGATGTGCACAACGCAGGTGGAAGGTGTCACAGCCGTGGACGTGGTGGTAAAGGGTCTTCTCTATCAAGTCCTGAGGCTCGTAACCTGTTAGTTCAGCTACCCTGCGAGAGATATAAGCAGCAAGTATCAGTGGGTGAGAGGACAGGAGAGGAGGCGCGGGGGACAACAAAGGAGGGGCTAGGAGAATAGATTTGGAAATACCCCCAACTCTACCTGGAATCTAAAAATATGAGCTTCATGTCTAGGCTGGCCCGAAACATGAACATATTGCTGTGGAGCTTGATCTCCGTCACGGCGCTGGGCGGCAGCGAGTGGCCCACGGCGACCAAGCCAACGTTTTGGTAGCAGCCGTCGAAGGGGGACATGTCCAGGCTGTACTGGCGGATTTTCAGGTACCCACTGCAGTGAATGACCTGCCGGAGACACAGGAAAGCTTTGGCGGCTGCCGAGCAGGGGGGAAGGGTGTGCTGAGACGGGCGTCCCTCCCCACGAAGAGAGCCCGGACAACCGGCGACGATGTGGCTGCCGGGTTCCCGAGGCTCGCTGTCCCGCATCTCCGCGCCGGCAAAGCGGCACTGGCTGCGGGTTTTCTGCCGTTCTATCGGACTTGAGTTCTTTCCCATACGAGAGTTCAGCGTTGATCTAAGGCCCATTAAAGTCAATGAGATTTTTTTTTGCACTGGCTTAAGCGGTTTTTGGCCCACCTCCTAAATGCGCTTTTATTATTCTTCTAAAAAGGAAAGACGCGGAAGTGCCAATGCAGTTATAACTTTGTAATGAGGAGTGCATGTGTGTAAGAGAAAGAGTTTACATGTTTGTGTATGTCATGTGTAAGATGTGTCTATTATATAGATAGAGCAGGCACGACCCGTCTCCAAAAAGTATCTTAGGTTTAGGTGTATCTCCTTAAGGTATCCATGCAGATGGTTGCTGTCTACTTCCACTCTTAGTTCTCTATTATTAGGGTGTTTCTTCGTGGAGTTAGTTCAGCAGATGTTCTTGGTCTACTGTACATCTCCTTGGTTTATGGGTACAACCTGTTCCTCGGCTTTGTTTGGCTGAAAAAGCAGAGAGGAGGTAGGAGCGTAGGGCTGTCCTTACCCAGGAGCCCCGGGCAGAACCCTGGGAAGCACGCGGGCAAAACCCTTGACTGGAAGACCTGCCCCTGCAGCTGACGAGTTACCCAATAAAGAAATAAATTAACCCAGGGCTCCCTTTGTGTCACCTGACAGCTTCCACAGACACCCCGGGAACCTCAGTGGTTGTGCGAGGTTCAGTTTGAAAAGCAAAATAAATAAATAGAAAACAAAAACAACCCACGGGAAACTCGATTGCTTGATTTTGTGGTTTGAGCTCTTCAACCTGAAACTGCGAGAGAAATGAACCACATGAAAGAGTCCTGGGCTGGGACAACCTCGGCGGGCAGAGGGCTCATCCCGATTCCTCTCCCCATTTTCACCGCTCTCCCGGCACAGGGGCACGGAAAGGCTGGTGAGGGGGGAACCAGGATCCTGGCCGCGGGCACCCACCTTGTAGCCCCCACAGGTCAGGCCCGCGTTCCTCTTGGCCAGGACGCACTTCATCCTCAGGAAAAAGGACCTCTCAATCTCGTACTCTGGGAGGGGGAAAGGCAGAGATGGGGTGACCTACAGGCTGCGCTGGCTCTGCACAGACCCCTCCTCGACCGCGCGGGTCGGGCGGGGGCGGGGGGCTGTGTACTGTACCCTGCACGAAGTGCGAGTGGTAGGGTTGGTGGGCCGTCAGCACCGCCGTCATCTCATCGTGGTCGGCGGGGTGGATGTACTCGTAAATGCTATTGCCGGTCAGCTCTACCTGTGGGAGAGGAGGAGAATGCGGAGGAAGAGGAGGAGAGGGGCTCATCCCTGGCACCGCTCACCGTCGCCTGTCACTCGCGGAGTGGTGCAGGCAAGCAGGGGGCTAGCGGGCCCCCACAGCGTACCTGCGACAAGCCCAGGTGCACCGAGGCAGTCTCCGAGATGTACATGATCTTGCCATCTGGAGCCACGACAAATATGAAACCGTCCAACGTCTGCAGAAAAGGGTGAGGGATGGGAATATAAACAATCAGTAGATAGACAGATAGATTCGTGAAACGGATCCCCCTGATGTATTTTGGCAAACAGGCATCCATGCTTAGGCTCTGATTATTCAAAAAGTTGGAGTGAAATAGGCAAGTCTTGGACAGGAATCTCTCTAAAGTTCCTGGACCACAGAGATACAACTCACTTCTCAGAGTGGCCGAGCTTAGAAGTAATGTAAAGTGCCTGGGAAGTATCTAAGAAGAGGTCCTGGTTATTTAGTGATTATTATGTGGGTCCCAGAAATCCTGAATACTCCTATCCTATTTCGAATAGGAAACACTGGGACTTTAGAGCTTGCATATTTGCTAAGGAGACCGTAGGTCATCAAAGGGAATCTAAAACTCCCCGCAGTGTAAATAAGACAATTTGTCAGGTGCATTTCAGCAGACATAGATGGGACCCCTGGGCGTGCCAAGCGCAGAATAGACCCCCAGAAGGTCACATGACTCCACTAGAAATGCATGGTGATGGTAACCGCTATCGCGCTTTAGTATTGCAGAACACTATGAGTTTTCAGATGTGTCCTGCCTGATTTGTGTCTCTGCTAATTTCCGTGCCCTCTGAGTCCTTCTGTCCAGGACAACCTTCCCCAGCCTGTCTCTAGAGCCTCTACCTGTAACACCATCCTGACCTTCAGAATGTTGACGAGACTTGTCACCTTGTTAATAATTTGGGGAAGAGTCATGCTCCTGTACCTCGGCACACCGGGACACACTGCGAATCCCTCACTGTGGACCCAGTGTTAGACGATGATGGGGCAAAGGACCAGGAGGGACCAAACCACAGCCCCAGAAAAACACACAACATTCAAATTGTTCCCCTCCTGCCTCCCTTTTCATTAAACACTTGGACAGTTAAAAATTAGTCAAGGTGGCAATTAAAAGCTCAGAAGAGGGAATGATTTCTTTAATCATTAATACCATATGGCTGTCTTTTCCAGGCCAGTACCTGCAAAAGATGGGATCCAAGTTCCCGTCCAACATTATCCAGTGGGCTGGTTCGGCTGGAGTGGCCCCAGGCTTCTCCGAGTCCTTATTTAAGACAAACGAAAAAAAGTAAGGTCAGGAAATTAAAAACTGATTCGTGTGGTCCTGATGGAGAGGAACTTCTTTTTGGTTTTTTTTTTTTTTTTAGTTTTTGCCTGTATCCTCTCTAAAACACGTGTTCATACAATCTTTGAATACTAGGCTTGGCTTCATTGCAGATA
Organism: Oxyruncus cristatus; assembly: GCA_013399855.1. Classification (NCBI taxonomy): domain Eukaryota; kingdom Metazoa; phylum Chordata; class Aves; order Passeriformes; family Cotingidae; genus Oxyruncus; species Oxyruncus cristatus. The sequence continues at coordinate 325,004 of VXAY01002809.1, forward strand.
GAAACCTCTTTTGTGGTTTGTTTGGGTTTCCTTTTTTTTTTTTTTTCTGGATTTGGTTGTGTTTTGCTTTTTGTGTTTTGATGGTTTTTTAAGATCTAACTTCTGTGAGAGAAAACACAAAAATATCTATTTTGAGTCAATGGTGAAGTTAAGTTTCAAGACCTAAGTGAAACAGGGTCCCAGATAAAAGGGTTTTGCAGTGCTGCCTTCGGCTACTGGGAACTGGTCCCTCTAACTTCAGGAAAAGCGTCCTAACCTCACGATCCCACAGGCAAGTCACTGTCCGAAGGCACGGACCACCCTTCCTCCTGCCCCTCGAAGTCGGTCTCAGGGATTCACCTCCATCCCCATCTCTCCTCCCGCTGCTCCGGTGGGCGGGATGGTTCCCTCCGCAGGGAGGGGTGATCTGCCTCCATACAGCTCCCTCCCGAAATGAGTCTCTCCGGACTTGTCTAATGTTTTAGACGCCGCTTGTTTTCTCCTATGCAAAGTGATAAGAAATAAAAGCCAGGTGGAAATTACTTCACCTGAGTAAAACTATTCATGGACGGCACCTTTTCACGGTGTTGTTGCTGAAATAATTTAGACGGGTCAGTTAAAATCTTTGACGCTTAAGCCATGAAATAAGGCCCAGCCTGACACGCACAAACACTAAGATAAAGTAAAAGGGAGGGAACACATTCAAATTCTGATCTATGAATGGGGTGCAGATCGCACGGGGGTGGCGAGACCCAAGCCGGAGAGTCTGTCCCCCCGCAAGGCAGACTCGGGAAAGGCAAGACCCCGTTTTCCAGCTGTTTCGAGGCAAAAACCGGCAGCCGCGAGCATCCCTCGCTGTTGACCGGCTTCAGCTAGGTGTTTGCCGGTCCGAATAAAGCTAAAGATTTCCTCCGCGCTGTTTGAACGGGGCACCCCAGGCGGCCTTTGCCCGCCCTCCCCACCGCCGGAGCGATGCGCCCGGCTCGTCCTCTCCTTTCCCTCTCTTCTCCCCCTTTCCTCCTCCGCCTCTTCACAACAGCTTTTCTCTTCATCACTCCTACACTTCCCTTCTTTCTCCTTAACTTCACAGCCCTGCAAAGGCAGGAGCATCTCTCTGGCCTGTCCCCCATCCCTGGTACAGCCCCTGTACCAGAGTGCCAGCCAGAAACAATCTCCCTTCTGTTTATTCCTCCATGCCAATTAATGGGGAGCCAGCCACCAGGATGGAGGATCACCTCCACTCCCTGTATTCGGGAAGGAGCTGGCGAATCTTGCACAGCTTCCAGGGGAAGAGAGACAAGCCTTTGTATGTTTGTTTTTCTAGAGCTCCTCAGAGGTTTCTCTGCCGGGGAATCAGTACGGCCCGTTTATGCAGAGGCGGCTCCTTTCCACGTCCCTCCATCCAGAGAGAAATCTGAGTGACAGGTTTCTTTAGTCAGGACTAAATCTGCGCTCCTCGCCTAAGATTTAAGTTGCTTATTAATCTAAGTTTACGGCTCTAATTATTCTTCTTCTAAAAGGGAAAATAACCCGACCCCATCGGGTTAATGAACAGCTCAAGGGCACTGCAGGTTAACCTCCCGCCCGGGAAGGCGGTTCTTCACGGGGCGCTGAGTTCCTCGCTATGTTTCAGGTGGAAACCCCGCGCTGCTGGGCTGTGTCTGCTCATAGTTTATAATTAAACGTTTTCACTCGTCTACCTGAACGAGCTTTTTGAAATCCTGTCACATGAGATGATCCTTTGTACTCCCCAGATGTTTCAGGACTTTCAAGTCGGAGACTATTTCTATTCTTTGCCAAGCCCAGCCTCTCCCAAATCAGTGGCCTCTCCCGATATCCCTTAAATATTGTTTTAAAGATTATAAGAGAAAACCCCGTCCATTAATATTCCTCCCCCCCCCCCCATTCTTTTTAACATCCAGTTTTCTTTTATCGAGGGGGCAAACTGTGATTTCTTGCACTTGACCTACCGCAGAATATTCTGCAAATCCTTTGATTGTCTATTTAAAACAAAACAAGGAAATCAGCTCTCCCTTTTGCTTCAGGATTACTCTTGGAAACAAGATCTAAAGATTCTCTTGTAATTTGGAGAGCCAACAGCATAATAGCTTTGGAATAGAAACAAGCAGCTTTGTGAGGGGAAGGATAACTAAATCGTTTTTAGGCAAAGGATTTTCCCAGCTAAAGTGGCCGAAGACAAAGCAAAACATAATCTATTTTGGAAGATTTCGAAGATACGCCACATTAACCTTAGCAGATAAAATTTGCTTTCTCCCCTGCGCCCCCTCCCCCACCAAAGTCTGGTTTATCATATTTACATAAGTAGCCTTAGAATGGATGTATCTATTATGGATCTAAGGAGATAGCAAGCTCACATTTCATTTGGAAAAAGGGGAAGTTTTACTGTTGCTTAATACTTGACGCATTGTAGAACCATTTCCATTTAAATACCCCCGACCCACGGATTACCTCAATGGACTAGCTGCATGGGTTTTGTAATTTCCTGAAAATGAGATTTCGATTTATAAAACAAGAAACCAATTAGTAACCAAATGAGGCGAAGTAGGTCCACTAAAATTGACCTAATCCCACAGGCACCATTTAGGCCAGTTCTTGGCGAATGAATGATGAGTAACCGTCTAACGTAAGCTCAAGGCATCATTCAGCTGTGTTATTCAAGGAGAAAAAAAAAAATGGATCAAGCTTTTATTTCAGAATGAATTTGATACTCTTGACAAAATATAGATTATAGGCTCCAGCCTAACAATCTCTTCCACTCGAGGAATTTTTTTTCTTTTCCTTAGAAGATAAACTATTTTTACCACAAGAAACTGTCTGCTGTCACGAGGGGGGAGTAGTTAAAAATAAATAAATAAATAAACAAACAAATAAATAAATAAATAAATAAATATTCAATAAAGGTATTTTAGCCAGACTATCGCTTAGTTTGCAAACAACCTCGTTACCCAACTGCTTGCACCTAGATTTCGGGGAATCTACGCGGAGCGATCGTGCTGATTCATCGTTTCTCCCAGCATTTTCCAATGGAAAACCACTGCATTTCCACACCAAAAACCGTGTCCGTCGGTTTCATGGGCTCACTACACCGGCTGGTCCCTGTGAAATGCCTTCTCCCCACCCACCCGTGCCCACCCCCGGCAGTGGGCAAGCCTCTCCCCACCACCAGCCTGTTCCCCACGCCGGGCTCACGGCCAGAGCCGCTGCGCTTGACTGACTTGGCCCTGTCCTTCCTTCCCCTCATCTTTTGATTGATGCAAGCCTTGATGTCGACAGCCAATGGAACCAGGGGCTGGGTGGGCATCGTCCCTACCCAGTGGCGATACTGTCGCAAGAAGCTCTTCTGTGCCATGGAAGGGGGAAGAGATTCCTCAGTCATTTCTAATTTGATCTAGGCAAAGACAGAGGAAGGCTGGCGCAGGGAAATGAGACTCCAAGAGGCCGAGGCAACTCCTTGGCCCTGGTTGATCTCCGGGTTACTTGTCCCTCTGTGAGCATCTGCAGCGCAGAGCCCATCTCGACCCTCTCCTTTGTCTGGCAATAGGAAAGGGAGGCGGAGGTGGCCGGTGGGGGTGGGGTGGCCAGAAAATGCAAGCCCGTATCTACTTTGCGCTGATTTGCCGGCTTTTAAAAGTAGTTCCTGCGATTTCCCCAACGGAGTGTCCGTCATGAAATCTCAGCACAATCTGGAGTCACGGTAGCGAAACCAACGGCAAAGTCCCCGTTTAAAAGCACTTAGTGAAGAGCCCATCCTGAGCTCCACACCGGCTTCTTTGGGGGCCAGACTTGGAGAGCAGCTACATATGGGGGCAAGGAACCCCTGGGTCCTCCATCGGGGGCTCAGCCCTGTCTGGCCTCACCATCCCGCACAGCCCGGCGAGGCCCACGGAAGCCGGGCACACTGGGTAGATGCTGGCTTGGAGACGAAGCCCCCGCAGCCAGGGAGTTTTCTCCTGTTGCTGTGGATGCGCAGAGGGAGAGGCTCAGGGGGCTCTCCCAGAGGCAACCCGCTGCTGCAGGGCGACGCAGGGCGCCGGTCCGGCGGGGCAGACTCAGGGATTCTTCCCTAGTCTGGGTCTAAAGCAGGTCCATCGCGCGTTACTCTTCCAGGAGTTTCTCCAAACTCCCTCATCGGGCAGCGGCCCCCTCCGCCGCGCTCCCGGATCTACTCGGCGACTCCCGGAGGCCGTGGCCCGGAGACGTCTCTGCTCGCTTTTGTTTCACCGCGTTTTCTTTGCCCTTTTAACAGCCGCTCTCTGGTTATTAGAGAAGGAGGAGCACCAGTTCGCTCCTCACCCGCCAGTGCCGAGGGGGATGTTGACCCCGCGGAGGGCGCGGGATGGCCCCCCGGCCACCTCTGCCCCGGGGCTCGCCCCTTCCCCTCAGCCCCGACAGCCGCTCTGGCAGTGCTGGGCAGGCCGAGGAGAGGAGGCTCAGGCACGGACACCGGAGCCGGAGAAACCGCTCCAAAGCAAGGACGGGCATGTCACCTCCTTGCGCGGCTCCTCAAGCAGCACCTTCCCTGCCTCCCACTGCCCGTCGCCAGCACCGTTGCCACCTTAACACCCGGGGAGTTTGCTCTGGGGGGAAGCGAGGCACGGGAGTTTTTCGGGGAGAATGAGGCAGGGCAGTTAGGGCACCGTCTCCAACGCGATCATTCTCCCTCGCTGTGCAGGGAAAATGTCAAATAACATCTCCGGGAGCCGAGGGGAACAGAAGCTGCATGCCCCAGTCACCGGCAAGCCAAAAGGCAACTGGATGTTTTATCGAGGAATTAGCTTGATTCGATTAACCGTTTAATTAAATCGTCTGTCGCCAGCGCTCCGTTCTGTGATCGCCTAAAGCCCGACAAGGCTGATTTCTCAGTTAATTTAACAGGCAGTGGTTAATGATAACTCAAAATCTCGGCCAAATTAGGCTTCTGTGAAGGACTGGGTCGCCGTCGGAGGGCTCAGATGAAATAGAATAAGCTATGTTAAAAAAAAAAAAAAAAAAAAAAAAAAACTCTCATTTTCCCACCTCCTGCAAAAGCAANCATTTCCAACTGCCTGCAGATGCCATTAGTAAGGTTTTGTAAAGATTTATTGTCTCAGTAAATCACATGTGTTCATTTGAAGCATAGATAACTTAGCATCCCGCTTTCTTTATAAAAATAATAATAACAGGGAGGAAAAGCCCTATTGACTAAACAAACAACCCTATTGAGTAAATGGTAGTGGAAATAATGTCGAAGCTGTTTCACTCTAGAAAGAAATACCAGGATTTTGGCACACACGGGATAACGGAATTGCGCTTTGAAATGCAAACAAACGGAACCATGCCCAAATTGGAGAGAGAGGGGGAAAAAGTTAGGGACATTTTAGCACTAACTACTTACTCGTCTCTACAGAAGACGCAAATTCAAATAGCCCTTATTTCGAAGATATAGGGGAGGAAGGATTTGCACCAGTGTACACGCTGTTTATATACAAGTTGAAAAATATCCTCCAACATGAAAACGGCCGTATGTTTCCAAAGGAAATACGTTTTTTTTCTACGCTTATCTCGCTAAGTATTCTTTCTAATACATAAATCTGTTTTTTCAGCAATCATGCCAGTAGTTTAGTTCTGCACTTCACAGTTTAAGTTCACATCAAACCTAGAATTAAACAGAGATGCAGCGTGGAGAGTAAACTGCAGCTTAAATGAGAAAAACTTCTGGAAGAAAATAAACACTGAAACCTAATGCTCAATCATTTCCCTTTGCAGTAAGAAAAACAGCATTAAATCACCTATCCACGTGGGAAATAGACTTTTTTTTTTCCTGTTGATCTCTTCCCCCTTTAAAATAAAACAAGGTTAAGGGTTTCAATACTGAAATGTTAACTATCCTGATTCGGCGAAAGTTTATGTAAACTGAGTCTCTGCTTTTGTCTTGGAAATCAAATGTCTCTCCGCGCCAAAAGGATCCATCTCACTAGACAGCCTGCAAACCCTCCTCTTCCCTTTTTCTTCCGAGTGAGCAGAATAGGACCCTTAACGTATTCCTAATTAAAAAAAAAAAAAAAAAAAAAAAAAAAAAAAAAAAAAACAAAAACCAAAAAAAANAAAACCCAAAGAAACCCAAACCCAAAACCAAACAAAAAACCCAGCAACAACAACAAAATCTATTTATTGTGCCACTTGGACTTTTTGTTTGGGTTTTATTCATTTTGTTCTCCCTTCACTTTTGGATACTGCCGAGGTCAGTGAAGAATTACCCTGATAGTAATAGCGATCGGATACTTCTTGCTGGAAAACTCTTTTTAGCTCTTCGGCACCCCGGAGATTTTCTACGTATTTTTTGTGTCCACGTCACATATCATTAATGGTTTAATGTTAAAATGAAATTTTAGTGTTAATTTTTAATGAACGGTAAATCACGAATTAATGTATTAAAAAGTTCTGCTGAAAAAAAGACAAAAACAAAACAAAACACCCCCACCAATATTTAAAAAATTTCCTTATTGTTTTCAGAAATTTAGCAGATATTCACTCTTTCCAAAGCCGTCTGATCACTGAAAAGTAGTGCACATCTTATCGGCTTTCTCCTCCTGAACAGAAGCGTTTTAGCACTGAAAGGATGCAAGAAACCTACGCCACTGAGTACTTTTCGTTCTTGACAGTTTTAATCTACTGGAGACGCAATAAAGTGAAATCAGAGGTAGATAGAACAAACCAATAGCGTTTCAATACTTAGGGAGAATTACGCTGCCACTACGAGACGGACCCCGTTGGAAAATCTCTGCTCGGTTTATCAAGTTTGTCCACTGCCATTGGTTTGTGTTTAGATATCTGGGGGTGAGAAGGAAACCTTACGTGTTTATTCTGTGTGTGACTCTCCCTGCATTTCACTCCCAGAAAACTCTTTTTCCCAAAATGAACCTGAAATCTACCCACCTTGTCTATCTATAGGGACCTTTCAGACATAAAAATATGCAGACAAGCGCATACCGATTCTCTCCGCCCTGTCCCCAGCCCCGCGTGTGCGCGGTGATGAGGAGTGTATATCTTTCTGTACGTGATTATTTACAACCAGCCCTATGCAAGCACTCTCCGGGCAGATGGAAATTCGCTCTTGTACCAGGGAGAGGGGGTGTGAGTTACTCTGGAAGAGCATCTCGCTCTTACGGAGACAACGGTTCTCTATTCTAACTCCTCCAAGATCTCTTTAAATGTACAGCATGACACTTCGCAGTGCTCCCGAGCCTTCTGCTACTCATCACCAGCCCTTTGACCAGCTCGTCGGTCTGTCCCGATGAGTTGTATCGCTTTTCTCCCCAGGGAAATACAAGCAAACGGACCCCCATTACATTCATCCTGCATCCCTACCCTGCCTCCTCCTTTCAGAAAGGCTTATCATTTCCGTGCGTCATTTCCCCGATTGACACTACCTTGTTCTCCCTTCCCAGCGAAGTGATGACTTTTTTTTCTGAGTGGGGGCAGTGGGAGACCAGAATAGCTCCCCTCTTCCTCACCTCCCTCCTCCCCGGCGCAGCCGGACAAGCATAGGCACACCCGCACCGGGAGCCCAAGCCGCCCCCACCGGCTTCACGGAGCCCACTCCTTCCCCCGGGGTCCCGGGGAAAATCACCCGGGCTCGGCTCCCGCACGGCCAGGCACGGCCGCAGCGCCTGGAAGCCGCTCGTGGGCGACTCGCTAGTGTTTATTCGCGGCGAGCGCAGGGAAACCCGCGGGAAAGGGGCCGGGCCGCGCTCCGCGCTCACCCGCCTCCACGGGAACTACGTGGGAGGGCGAAGGAGCCCGCGGAGAAGCCGCCCGGCCCCACGNCCCGTGGCCCTGCGCGGCCCCGGGGGAGGACGGAGGGCGGCGGTCCCGCGTGGATGTGCCGCCCGCCCGGCGCCGGGCCTCCCGCGGTAGCGCCTCCAGGGGTGAGCCCTTCCGTGCCTGCTCGCTGCCTCTCTTTTTAATTTGCAGTTTGCCTTTAATGAGGCTGAGAAGGCTCCGCTGCCCCCGAGCCCCGCTCAGTCGCCCCCTCTGTCTCCGCACTCAAATTAGCATCTGCTGCGGCCGGCAGCGGCCCCGGCCCCGGCGCGCTTTCGCCGCACAGTTCCCCAGGGCATTCAGGCATCCTGCGCTGCCACCGAGGGACGGGGATCAGCTATTCTTCTTTTCCCATGATTACTCACAGCCTACAAGCAACACCATATGCTTCTTCTGATCAAACAACCCGCTACATAGGCACCAGTAATTGACGAGACCTGCTCGAAATCACGCAGAAAGGTAGCCTACTGAGACCGCGGGAGTTGACAAATCATTGCTAATAATCCTTTTAGGAACATCATGGGCATCAGGGTTTGCAATAGCTTTATTTTTATAAAGTATGCTCTGACAGTATAAAGGACAACTCGTTCACCTATGAAACAGAGGACCATCCCGCACAATGATCATCAAGGTGGCAGATCACATAGAAGAGGAAAGTGGATTGATGAAGGCTTTAATTATTATTATTTTTAAAGGTTTAATTTAACCCATTCTTTGGTTATAAGTGACTAGGAAATATGGAAGATTGTTTAAAGAAATCGTAGGAGGTACTGGATTGGAAATTACCGATGTGGACTTTAGGTATAAGAATTCATACGTAACCTGGGGCGGGGGATTATCTCCCCCAGTCCAAATGACTGCCACATTACATATTCATTTTTAAAAAGTAGAATTAATACTAATGGTCCACAAATTTAATCGTGAAAAATAAAATTAAACCAAAACAAAACAGACAAACAAACCTCCACCAAACTAAAGTAAAACAAAACCAGAGCATATACACACTCTTGATTTGTAAAAAAAGTACAGACCAACCGAGTCGAGATACAGCTACAGAAAACACAGGGGGACATAGCTGTATTATGTTATTTCTTATGTACACACACTTTTCAACAAAAGTTGTAGCGAATTTTGTATCAGATAGAGAGAAAAAAAAAGCTCTTGATACTTTTTCTTTCGTACAGATACAACTCCATCGAGTTGATCTAAATAAAAAGTTCGTGAAACATTTTTTATTTTTTCCCCTATGAATCAGTAGAGTGAGAACACAGAAAAAACTTTATTCTGACTCTCTTAACTTTGTGCTGTTTGTTTTTCTTGGTAGCCGATTTAGATGCCCCAAGATGGTCGCTTTAAATCCTAATTCTACTTAAAAGCAAAAGACACGAGAAACTTTAGGATGCTTAAGTCTTTTTTTGCTAGACAGGCGGGACTGTTGCTGCTGCCGTGGAAGTCAACGTTTACTTTTGCCTGTCGAGGAGAATCAGGCCCAGGCTGGGACTCTGGTTTTGCAGAACTGGGTGGACAGGGGGATTGGATGTCTTGGTGCAAAACTCCTGTTAAAAATTTCGAGGTCTATTAAAGCCCTCAAACTGCCCTAGTGATCCTAAGAACGAGACATAGCACACTGATGATGCGATTCAGTGTGCTTGACTTATTTATTTAGTGTGTGTGTGCGACCAAGCCTGTACGCGTGTCCTGTACCTGTACACCGCACCTTTGCTCGATAGTTGAACTAAGGCTTTAGGACTTTGCATAGACTTATGTAAATATTTACCCATATACTAACTCCCCCCACAGAATGTCTATAAATAGGGGTGAATCATTCCCTCTTTGGCCGCGCGTGTGCTTGGCGGGGGATGCACATCTTACTGGGAGTCTAGGGGAAAAGAAAGCACGGGTTTGCAGCAGAGCTCAGTGCCTTCAAATGTTGACAAAAGCACCATAAGTCCCCAACCAAACCTGTCATAGGAACTAAAGGGAAAGTATTTACAACAGAGAAAAGTTATAGCGGAGAGCACTCTGTCTCCGAGCACACCACCTCATAGGATTTATCTTTTTTTTTTAAGGTAAAAGTGATAAGCGACACCTGGATAGGAATGAAAATAGAGGCGAATACGCATTCTCACCTACCTTCTGGGAAAACCACCCTCATTTTTAAATAGCTGGTGGTGAGTCTGATTATGGATGCTTTGTCCAGCTGAGAGGTGATAGCGGAGGGCAGGGGTAGTAATTTAGCCAGTTCATAAAATTCACTGTTTTCTTTCTCCCGCCTAGTCCGGGCAGCATTTTTGGACTTCTCTTTCATCGTGTTTTTTATCCCCTTCCTTGCTACAATTTAGACTCCAGAGATTCATCCAAAGGTGAAAGGAAAGCTCAGGTGCAATTCATCTCTCCGGAGCATCAGGCGGTGATTCTGAACGCGGCCATTACTCTGAGAAACCGTTCTGTTGTGTAAAATGCAAACAAATATTGAAGAGCAGAGAGGTGACTTTAAAANACTTCCCGGGAGCCTCTCTCTGTGAAGACAACAGCAATCTCGGAGTGAGAGAGCCGGCACACAACGCCGCAGCAGAGCCGCGAGAAATAATCAACAACCAGCCTCCGGTGGGTGTAGTATTTTCTCCCACCAGAGGGGAAATAAAAAAAAAAAANGACACACATTCCCAAAACCCCCCCAGCATCACCTCGCCTTCCCTCGGGACCCCCAGTCAGTGCAACCCTCGGCCAAAATCAAGGACAACAAGAAATGACTTACCTGAAGGCCCCCCAGGGGCTAGACAATTAGTTCCCCCTGTTTCAGTGGAGGAAGGCACAGAGTCTGGACAATCTGCTGGAGCAGAGGAAAAAGGAGAAAAAAAAAAAAAAAAAAAGAATAAAACCTAGACGATTGAGGCACCAGGCAACCAAACGACATGTATCTGGCCTTTTTTCCTACTCGTGGCGGGCAGCAGAGTTCCTCGGAAGAGGGTCATAGTAATCCCGTTTCTTCCCGTTGTCCACTGTCAATCCGAGGGCCGAACGCCCGGCCGCGGGCTGCCTCCCAGAGAGCTGGGTGACTTCCCGGGAGCCTCTCTCTGTGAAGACAACAGCAATC
>VXAY01002809.1:337955-386668 GCA_013399855.1 Oxyruncus cristatus
TTATTTTTGTTAAGGTGGGTAATTTGGCCGTCGCCTCTCCTGCTCTCCCCTTGGCACCGGAGACGAGAGGCCGAGGTCCCAAGGGACCTCGGGATTATGAGGATCGCCGCAGTTTTACACACCCTTCTTCCCCCAAATTCGCCACCCCAGAAGCTGGTCGATCTTGGTCCTGCTTGGGAGAAATGAGCGGTCCCGTCTCCAGCGCCCACGACCCCCTCCCCAACTTTAGCCCTCTGCTCTTCAGCCCCTGGGCTGATGCGCTATGGGACAGCTTGAACCGACTCGTGCGGCGGGGCGGGAGGAGAAGGATGGAGGAAAATCCGAAATATCCCACGAAGAGAGACAAAAAAAAAAAAAAAAGAGAGAGAGAGAAGCCCCAGACCCAAACCCGAATTCTCCTACAAGAGACAGAAGCACCTTGAAACTGCCCTCGAAGTGAATGTGGGGTTTCTTTCTTTCCCGGGGAGTGGGACTGTACCTAATCTCGCGTATCCCCTGAGGAAAAGACAGAAACAACACAAAACAAACAAACAAAAAACCCTCTAAAAACCAGACTACTCCTAAAATTGCTGGCTCCTAAAAAGAGTAGATAGAGCAGAGAGAGAGCGCCTAGAGTGGTGGGAGAAGGCTTGTAGAGTCTTCCCTGAAACCGTAACGGACTCTCAGAAGCCTGAAATAATTGCCAAACCAATCGGCGCGAGACTTTGGCTAAAACAGTTGTTTAAAATGAAATTGGACTGGCAAGGCAACACTAGGAGTATTTCGAGGAAGAATAAACGGTCTCAGTTTTCGAAAGAAGAAAAATGTCAACCAAAAAAAAAGTTTAAAAAATTGCCTTTGAAGCACCCCATCCCTTTTGCTCCGCGGCCGGCTGCAGCTCAAAGCGCAGGTTTCCAGTGCCGGCTGCCTGTTCGTTTCTTATCAACTTAAATCCTCCCTCGGTTAAAAGCTTTCCCTGTGTTCATTTGGGGAGATAAAGGAAAGACGGGAAGAGAGGCATTCAACAACTCCTCTGGGTGTTCAGGCGTCTACAAGCAGCAGAGAAATGTATCCACGTAGACTCAAATGTTCTTTTGGTTGCCTTGTTTACCGAGGCGACTCGTTGTTAAACAAACACGAATGCAAGGCACTTAATGAAGGTATGGATTTGAAAAAAAAAATAAAAAAAGAAAAGGGGTGTGTGGGGGGGAAGCGCACACTTCCCCGCCCTCCGTCATGCTGTAAAGCGATCGCTGCTGTGGGGGAAGTGATACTGAATTTTAAAAAAATCTTCCCTGTGTATTACTGCCCTCAGGTGTAAAGTGGGTTTAGGGGAGAAGAAAAGAAAAGAAAAAAAAAATCTTGCTTCTGGTTTTCATTTGAGGTATTTCTCTTGCTAAACGGCACTGTCGTCTCTAGGAGAGTATTTAGACATATGGGCAACAACTGGACTAACACTGTCAGGTAGCTCACGAGTTATTTGTCAACATCAGCCGCAGAGAATGTCTTTTATAACACGTCTGGTTTGGGAAAAATAAATAGATCAGTAGGATACACTTCTGCTAATTTATACCAGGGGACATGAGCATCCACCTTACCAACCCCACACAGCGCCAATGAAGACCGTAGCTCACCGCGGGTCCGCTTTCGCGGTGTCCGGGGACTCGGTTTCTTCCCCTAAGCCCGTGTGGGTGTCATCAGCCGCATCGGTTTTCCCTGTGCCCGGGGCCCGGAGGCTCGGGCTCGACGAGCCCCTGTGTAGATTTTGAATGTATAAATGTTACGGTAGATAAAATACAAGATGTGGAAGGACCAGCTGCCGAAAGGCAATTGTTCGTCTTTCGAAGTTACAGCAAACGTGGACAAAGTCAGCGCGCCACAGAACCACCAGCGCGAGGTCAGAACGCTGGGGCCATTTCCCAGCAGATTTCAAGAGGCGGTCCCCGCATGATGGGAGAATTCGGCCGTTTCAGAGACATTAACCTTGTTTTTCTTCGTCAAAAACGCGCGACTTCTGAAAGCGGAGATCAGACCTAGAACTGCTCTGTTCCAGGTGTATAGGCAAAGGCAGCCCTCAGTAGCTAAACTCTTAGTTTTCATACGAGCCGAGAGCTCGCTGTCACCGGCCCCGGTGAAGCCCGTCTATCTAGAAGGGACTCGAGCGCATGATGCTGTTGAACAAATGAAGTGACCGCACCGCGGTAACTCCTCGGCGCAGTAGGCATCAGACCGGAGCGCAGGGCAGCGAGCGCAGCGGCGGAGAGGAGAGGACACCTGCGGGCTGAGGGACCGAACCCCGGGGGCGCACGGTGGCTGCGGCCCCTCCAGGAGGGAGAGAGACCCTCCGGTCGCCTGAAGCAGATGGATAGCTGTGCTCAGTTCAGATGCATTTATTCTCGTGAGAGAATGCTCTGGAAAACAGATAATACTGGAAAATTGAATAAACAGGTACTGCAGCGCAATTTGATTTAAAAAGGCGCATAATAAAACGGTGTATCTGAAGAAAGGCTGAGTGAAAACAAAGCGTTTCACAGGCAGGTTTCCAACTATATGTAGTAGAAAACTTGTGTAGGCAGACACAATATGCAACGTATATTGCAGCATGTGTGAGTGAGCATGTGTATGTGTGCGCGGAGGGGGAGGGGTAAAAACTGTACAAATCAAAGTAGAAAAAAAAAAAAAAGAAAAATCCTACTGGGCCATTTTCCTATAGGACAAATCAGATCCATTTTTTTTTCTCCAGCACATTCGGGTGTACTCTGATGTATTTATTAGTTTAAGAATTTGGATGCATTTACTAATCCGTAAAGAATAAGGTGGTTATTTGTTATGCGGAGACAAAAATCTTTTCAAACATAAGGCATCACTTATACACTGCTTTCTTGATGGCGTTTTAAAAAGGTCAGTATTAGTGAATTAACTACGCAGGTCGCTCTCCTGATTGCTGAAAAAAAAGAAAATCGGCTTGGTATTAGTAACAGACATTTCCACACGCCGAGTCTCCTTCCTCTTTGAACTGGCGACAGGCGGGATCCGACCCCGCATGGACTCTCATGGCCAAAGGGAGCGCCCCACCACAGCATGGCTTGTCCGTGAGACGCGGTTCATTTGCCCAGCCTCGGGGGTGCCTGAGAGAGTACGAACGCTTGGAGATCAAGACTGTTTTTTCAGAACCCGGTAACTGCAGACACATGCACTTGGGTACCCTGGTGAATTGGAGTGTGATGTGAATTTCCATCCGTGCCCTCATGGAGGCTTTATTGACATAAATATACACGGCAAATGCTCTTTGAGACCATTCAGAAGTAATTAATACGTTTTAACTGATCTAGATCTTAACCTTCAAGATTCAAACCATGCTCTAGGTACTTTATTCCTGCTCTTTTGCTAATGTTATTAGGATGTCCAGAGGAGCAGGACAAGGAGAAAGCTGACTCTCTAACACAGGAAATAGTTAACAGACCCTTGGCTACCAGGTCTCAGATATAAGCAAGCAGCTCCGAATGCAGCTCTTAAAAATAATTACGTTGCAAAGTTAGAGTATTCCACCACTATCATTATTGTTCATTATTTTCTGTAACTCCTTCAAACAATTTTTGGCGATATATCCTTGGATTTTTTAAAATGATGCTTTGCATGGAGGAGAAACACTTCACTATGCACTCCTTTCAATTTTATTGTTTTTGGCGTAACTGTAACGAGATGATTTATATTCATTTTTCCAGGGGAGTCAGAGGTCAGTACCTTTTAGACCTTATCTTATTGAATACACTCTTGCTAATGATTGGAAGCCAAGCTATCTTACAGGGAGCAGCGAATGAAAACGTAAAATAAATATAAAGAAACGTAAAAAAAAAAAAAAAAATCAACTTCGTGATCAGTAACAGTTACCCCAAGGGACATTTTTTCTTGCCTTCTACAAGTCCAGAGAAGCCTGCTACACTGAACTCCGGAAGCGAGTTGAAATGCCGTTGTCAGGGTTGAAAGGTTCGGGAAGGACACGGGACTGGAACTTTGATGAAATTACAAACTTCAGAAAGTTCTTGTTGCCCTCCCTGTCCCTTCACAGACATTCTGCCTAGCTCCGATGTCCTTTCTGCTGCACCGTCGTGTGTTGTTACCCTCCCACCGCTGGACAGTCCCGGCGGTCCGGGCGGTCCTGGCCCCTCCTCACCTGCTCCGGGCTTCCCCGGCCCCACGGCGGGAGGCGGAGCCGAGACCGGCACCCGGCGCCCTCGCTGCCCCCGCGGGCCCTGCCGCACCCTCCCTGCGCCGCGCGGAGCTCACCCCCACGCGGGGCTCGCTCCCCCGTGTGACCCGTCTCCCCTTCAGGTCGCCACGGCGCTATTCCTCTCCCTCCTCCTGGCGGAGGCGGGGGCCCGAGCGCCCATGGCGGCAGCTGCCCCGGAGGCGCAGCCGGGCGGGCGTCCTGGGCTCTGCTGCTG
This sequence comes from Oxyruncus cristatus, assembly GCA_013399855.1. Classification (NCBI taxonomy): domain Eukaryota; kingdom Metazoa; phylum Chordata; class Aves; order Passeriformes; family Cotingidae; genus Oxyruncus; species Oxyruncus cristatus. The sequence continues at coordinate 342,380 of VXAY01002809.1, forward strand.
CTCCCCCCGCGGCACTTCTTCCTGGGAGGGCAGAGCCTGGATGCCGGTGCGCTCCCGCCCCGCCGAGCCCCTGCAGCATTTCGGGGGAGGTTTCCCCGGCGACCGAGGGCTTTGTTCGGTTGCGGGCTCTCTTGGGGCTCGGCAGCGGCACCCCACGCCGCTCTCTTCTTCCCTCCCTTCACCTCCCCTCCCACGGCGCGGGATCCGCAGCGCCCCACGCCCGCGCCATCCCACGGCACGAGCGCGCAGCTGGCGCCAGCGCGGGGAGCAGAGCCTCGCAGCTCCCCCCGTGCTCACCGCCTCTCACAGCGCTGCACTTCCCAGCGCTGTCCTGCCGCCCCAATTAGTGTCCCCTCACCTGCAAGGGGTCCCGGCGAGGAGAGGAGAGGGGCCCACACAATGCCGACCACCGATGCTCTTCCCCCCGGCTTCTCCCAGTTTGTAGGTTCACCTGCCTGGAACCTTGCCCTCCTCACCTCTAAAACAGAGGGGAGTCTAAACTTGTCTGAGCTTTGAAGGGGGTGATGGAGAGGAAATGTCCCTTTCACGGTATTTTATGTGCTTTGGTATGCTATGTTGGATTTCACTCTCCCAGTCCCAAACAGGGAACGTCCTTGTTGGAGCTTTGCCCAGGTACATCCAACTGCAGACCAGCCAGGGGAGCTCATGGCAAGGGGACCCCCCTCGGGAGGGTGTGCTCCCTCACGCTTCAGGTACAGAACGAGATCTGCGCTTGTTCACGTATGCTGGTGTAGCTGGAGCTATGTCAGGCTTCCTCCAACCCCTGGCTATCACCAAAATCTCCACTCCCAAGGCCTGGCTTTGATTAGCAAAGAAGTTATTTCATTAGTCGGGAGAAAATCTGTCAGCAGGAGCCTGTTTGAATTTCAGCACCCCAAAGAATAATGCTTAAAATAGTGGGATCCATTCCACAGTCTGTTCTTACTATCAACCTGATAATTAACAGGTCACAAATAGACTTGTATCACTGCTTTGTTTCAGCAGAGGAGAGCAGTTTAACCCGCCTTGAGGACACACTTCGCTTTGAAATAACACATGCCCGTTTCAGATGAAATCAATAGCAAGAGGAACCACCCCCCTCTGCTGTTCTGAAACTCTTGTCTTCAGCCTCCTATCACCTCAGAGAAAAGGCTTGATCAGACCAAAAAGGAGGGACACAGCATGTGAGGCTGCCTGACAGCTCTGGAGCTGGTGCCCATTCTACTTGGTGTGTATCATAATCATCGCGATGCTTACAGTTTTGTCGAAAGGCAAGGTGGGAAGCATTCTCTGCATAGGTTTTAATAGGATCTTTTCTTGTTTCAGTCTCACTTGTTTGTGGTTACAAGTTTAATTGCTTTTATGAGCATTGTGCACTAAGCTGGGAACAACGTCTCTGCCTCTTAACATTTTCTGAATTATTTGGGGGCTCTGCAAGCCTGTTGTGACTGTCCTCTGCGTTCCCCACATGGTGAATAGATGCCTTATTGCAACTGCAGTATGAAATGCAGTTTGTAACTTGTTTCTTCGGAAATGATGTGGAGGAGATGATGTCTTTGAGGAAAACACTGTGGGATCAATTGCTTATATCGTACGGGGGCATAGGGAAACAGCACCAGATTTGTAACCTTGAATCCAGCTTCAACCTCTTTCAGACTATGCTAAATCTGTTGCTGAGGGATAGGGGTGATTCCCGAGGCTTGTCACATGCCAACAATTAATATTTTTTTTTTAAGTTTTGCCTCACTGTTGAAGTGTTTTGTCTAAACTTTGATTTCTATTATTCACTGATGGGGGGACTCCATTTACATAGTGTGATGGCTGGATGTAACCAGATGAAGCTAGAGCCTATTAAAAGGACATTTTCCCTACAGTGCCTCTCCTGAGGAATGTCCTCAAATGCAGCTGGAAGGAGGAGGTTCCGGGGCTAGCTTGCTCTGTGTAATTTACTGTATGATTTAGCCGGTAAGATGAACAAGGAATTGGCATTTCTTTGCTCTGGCAATAGCTTGGTGATGTCAATGCCACATTTTTGAAACGTGCCAAAACCTTAGGAGGTATTGCAGTCTGGTTTTAATTTTGGCTTCAGCACAAAATGCTTCTGGTGCATGGCTGAACCCAACAACTTGTTAGTGCAGCCACACTGGAGAATGAGAAGAAGACTGTGGGTGTCAGGCCCCTGAGTGTACTAGCGAGCCTTGATAGCCCTGACCAGCCTGCGCTGGCAGCTCCTCATTATGCCCTCAGTGCTTGCCTGAGCCAGGCTATAGGGGTTTCTGCGTCCAGTGCCTGTACCTCACCAGGAACTCTGTTGACCTAGACCCTGACCCCATGGACTGACTTCCCACCTTGACCTTGGACCTGCCTTGCCACATCAGACAGGGTCTGATGACCCTGGCTCTGGCCTGAGCCCAGCTGCCATCCCTGTGCCAGCCGTATTCTCCTCACTCAGGTAATGTGTGGGGGGCCCTGGTTAGTGAGGTTCCTGCCTGAATGTCCTGGCTGTCAACACTCAGCTTGCGGATCCCTATCCTGGCCCCACAGCCCAGCCCTCATTGTTTACTGACACTGGGCTGCTTCTATTCATTGTAGGGCTCTGATGACCCTTCTGCTTTCCCTCCAGGGCAAAGGATTCTCTGTCTCTAGCCTGCTGGTCTATATTCTTTTGCTTTTCCAAGGGTAGTGGCTGTCCAGTGTCTGTTCCACAATGGGGAGCTTCCTGAGAGGTACCAGAGACCTCTCCATGGGTGCAGGAGTCTATCTGCAATTATGGAACCTTAGAAAACATAGGGCTAGAGAAGGAAGGGTATTGCATGGCACAGAGCTTTCTCTGATTCCCTGGCAGGACGAGAATTCTTGAGTTGGAGAGATGTGAATAAGGGTCAGATATTGGATAAGAGGGTGGATTAGTCTAAGTTTGGGCATAGTTCAACTGCTAAAGAGTAGGAGAGGAATGGATTAGAAAGGTACAGACTCCCTGCACCCAAAGCTTGCTTGCCATTTTTCCATATAGGAAGGTTATGCAGGAAGCTCTGACTGCCTTGGAGGGCTAGTAGACTCCACAGGGGTGCAAGAATCTATTGACCCAGATCAGTTTACAAGGCTGGGACCATACAATATAAGCTCTTGGAGGCAAGGGCTGTGTGTATCTCCATAGAGTGTCGATCACAATAGGATCTTATTTCTGTTTAGGGCTTCCAGATGCAATGCTAGTCAATGTCTATAGTAAACAATAATATTAATAATAAGTATTTACATGCCAAGCTACAAATCACTGACATAATTTTCTAATATTGCTGGTTTCTTTCCAGTATTGTCCTCCATCCTCACTGCAGTACATTGCATACAAAAGAATTGAAACTCAATAATTGGTGTGTCAAGAGTTTGAAGGCATGATTACGTTTTTTCTTCTGAAATCCATCTATTGAAACTGACATCACAACAAGTGAGTTCACCGGCCTAATAACCCCAGTGTTCAGCATGCACACACTGTTCCATATACCAGGACATTAGTAATTAGGCTGGTAATGAGGCTGCTGTTGCACAGAATAACTAGTATGAAAACGTTAAAAGTTAAGCATAATGGGAGAATAATGTAGCAAAAATGTAAACAGTAGCCATCAGATATGACATTTATTTTCACTTATGGGAAGACAGCTGGAAGGAAGACTTCAGCTATAATTTCTCTGCCTCACTGAATCTATAAAAAGTCTACAATGATTTAGTTCTTCTGACCACAGTAACGTTGCTTCACACTTGAACAGAAATATAGCTTTAAATTTAGATTTTAATTTCATGTCTGATTGCAGACACAGTAGAAACTTTATACTAAAATAACATTTCTTCTGTAAGCCAGCTCCTTTTGTGCTACTGAAAGAAATAATAATGAGAAAGTATTCCAGCAGGAGGAGCTGGTTTAGAAGCAAATGGATTCCATGGCAACTCCTGACTCTACATGACACCTAATAACTAGCATTTATGTTGGAAATTGTCTGTGTAAAAATTGTACCCCAGATCTGATCTTCTTATAGGGTTTCCCCCTAATTTTAAAGTAAAAAACCCATAGGATGTTTGGTTGTTTCTTTTTTTTTAATATAGATCAAAAAATAAGCATGAAATAAAATATAAAATTACTTTGTCTGCCTCAAATGTGTGCTTAGGCAAGTTGTTTTCAAATATATTTAATTTAAAAAAATATTTCAGAAATAAAATATTCAGTGGGAAATGTATGGATCTGTCAAAGGAAGAGTTGTATAGGATCAGTACATTGGAACTGTGTATTTTTTAATATCCTGGGATATCCATATTCAACAGTTTGAAACATAACACAAGAAGATCCAACTGAATCAGACCATTATCTTGGTTCTCACAGTGCTGAATGCACCAGGAGAATCTCGTCACGGGGCAGCTGGAAAATAGCCCAGTCCTATGGGCATCCTGTTTGCGGTCAGTCAGCCAGTCTGACTGATTTATGATCTGAAGAATGTGGATTTATATCTTTCTGTGTCATGATCCCATCTAGTGCACGTGTGGGGCCTGACAACTGCTGTTTTTCGAGTGTGGAATATTTGAACTTGCTATTTTACACCTAAATTGAAAGAAATCTGTTCTTAAACTGTCACACGATAAGCAACCTTTGCCTTTGACAGTTGCAGTACTACTTCATGACTGAGAGAGCATTAGCTGAAATTAACCCTGGAGATGAAGTTTTCTGTACATGCTTTCTGGCCTGGCTGTTTTCTCAGCCACCTGTTGCTTGAGGGCCTCAGATAGTAGAAGAGCATAGCCTAGCCTTGGAAAAAATACATATCTCCTTCTTCAAATGAAAGCTGATTTAGGTTTGTATTGTTCATCCCTCTTCAGTATGAGTGAAAGAACAATGAAAGCATGGCTGAAAAAATCCTTCCTGATTTTGTGATTGTTTGGCCAGGGACAAGAGCAATCACAGATGGTGTTCTAAGGTGCAAGAGAAGGGTGGCCAAAACTAGGAAGATGGAAGTCTCTGGGGTAGTCTAATCTTAATGCTAGGTGTTACTGATAGCATCTGTATTTATGTATTGATACCTTTTGAAGATGTCTAACACCATTTAACTCTTTGCCCAAGGAAAGGAGTGTTTTCTTCCTCTTTCTGCTCGTAAAGACAAGATAGGTCTAAAACACCTATCGCTCAACACGTGGAGTAATCTTAAGCAAATACACTAAAGGGATGGATAGAAAATGAGTCCTGGTTTAGCTCATCTTTTACAGTAACTTACAATTAGATGCTGGAATGGAGTTTCTTCAACAGAGAGCCTGATCTGCCACAAATGTATTTGTGACTAGCACTTGGGGTCAAAACCAAACTACTCTAAGAAAGGTTATAACAGATCACAAAGTGAAGGTGATTTGAAAAAAAAAAAAAAAGGCAAGGCTAAAGTCAGATGTTGGGACCCAGTTTGAAGATAAAGGCATAGAAATGGAAAAGGCAATGGAAAATACTGAAAGCCCAGAGAAAGTTGCTCTGAGTAGCAGCAGTAGTAAGAAAATAATTTTTTATCTTGTTTAGGTGCATGTGTTTATTCTTACCTACAAGGGAAAAGTAGGTACACCACAGAAAAGAGAAAGAAGGATATAAATAAAGTAAAAGCAATACTAGACTGATTAGGATTTAAAATGGAAGTGAGGTGAGGGCTGAAATGGAAGACCGGTAGTAATCATGGGAAAGGAAGAAGAATTAGGAAAAATAGAAATTTCAAACAGGGAATTACTTTCTGTATCTTATTGCATTGCCATTTCTCACAGCCTTAAGTTTTGTGTTTTGGAGAAGAGAAGGCAGAGCAATGTTGCATTGGTGATCTGAGCTGGACAGGCATTCTTACATGAAAAGAAAAGGGGCAGATAATAGAATGAAATCACGATTGTGGACGAAGTATGGTTGTTATTCTCATTCATTATTGCCTGTTGAATTGCAGGAAAATAAAGGGGTGTGATTAAAGAAACGAAGCAGTGAAAGTTAATTTTGAAGGAGATTGTCTTCTCCGGTTACGCATAAATATAAATCATAGGCAGGGATCTGATTCCAGTCAGTAATCTTTTTGCTCTTTCAAAGGAATCAAAGAAATATTTCTCTTCTGAATGTTAGTTTTAGTGGGTGTTTACTGAAGGCAGCTTCAGTAGCAGTAGCAGCAGTTACCGCTAACTTCAATGGCTTGTTGTGTTCACGTAAATAAGTAACATGTTCATGTTACTAAAATATTTAATGGATATGATTATATATATATATACACATAACATACTACCACAAATCTATTTATTCTTCCTTCACTGAGAAATGTTGATGTAACTGACTCTATTTTATTAACATCACATACTGTACTTCCAAATGTAAGGAAACAGACCAGTTTTTAATGTGGTTACTTATTCTTAACATCAAGTTGGTATGATACAAGATGAGAGCTGTGAGTGCAAGTGTGTAAAATGGAAAGAAGAGTACACATAGTTTATAAAATTAGGAGTATGAACTTCTTCAGGTATATAAAGAAAGCCTAAGAAAGGCTTTTTAGCAAGAATCTCACCTGTAAATGAGCCCAGAATAGAATTTAAGATGTAAAGTGCTTAAACTCCCCTATCTGGTGGGTGTGGAAAATCTGGTGTCCCAAATGAGACTGGATAACTGCCTATGAAGAGAGAAGCCTAGCACAGAGATGGAACACAGAAATGTAACGTACTTTGGTACCTTGCCTAAGGCTAGAGGGGATATGCTTCTCTGTTTAGAATAAATTAGTTGGAATCTTCCCCTGAAAAAAGAAGCTTGTTCTCTTTCAGAATTAGGCATAGGACCTGTGCTTTCTTATTTAAAAAAAGCTGCATTCCGCTATCCCATCTGCTTGGATACAAAATTCCTTCTTTCAGTTCTTTCTTCCCTTTTCTGACCACATTTTCCCCTAATGTGCCCTAATCATCAGGTAAATGGTAGAGGCATGCTTTTTTGGCATGCTGTATCAAATTATGTGGTGTAATGAAAGCAGAAGCGATAATATAATAAAAACAAACAGGACTACTGCCTCACAGCAGCCCTATCTGCAGGAGCCAAAGCTCTGTTCCTCCTTGGACATGGGATTCTTACCCTGTTTTTCTCATCTTTTTTTTCATCTAATTTCCTCTTTTCATAGTCCTGAGTCCTTAGTCTGTTTCTGTAAAGTCAATGATTCGTAAGAATTTAGGACATTACCTACACCTCCAGTTCTAGAAAACATGATTTATTCCTGAATTAGAGATGTTATAAAATCTGCAGCTGTTAATCTTTGAGTCCTAGGAATGAGTGAAGGTTTAGGTAATACTCATGCTACTGTCTATTCACCCAATCCTTTGAAGGATGAAATACCCTCCCAACATGTATTATTAGCAGATTAAATTTAGTTTCTGCTGTTACTTTCAGTCTCTGAAGCAAAAGACAATGCATCAACAGAGAAGAAACTTTAATGTATTTTTTGGTCATGTAGTGTTGGGCTTTCTTTCCAGGTTTTGTTCATTTCCTTAGAAGCACTCATACTTTTCAAAAGATCTTCACTGATTTGATTAAATTAATCCAGCTGTTCCCAAGACTTTCAGGCAGCTAAATAGGCACTACATGTTTTTAAAGTGAAGAAACAAAGTGTTTGGAATTCTTATCAGTATCCTTGTGGTGAGATTTCTCCTTTTATATTTAATATTCACAAAAATAGAATATTCTAGCAATCCATCTGGACCTGTTCTAGAAAAACACCCTTATTTACTAAAGTTTTTGGTCCTTTAAGGTCAGCATTCCCTGAAGACCATGGTCCTAGCAAGATTTTGGACAAGGTTCAGTTATTTGAAGTGCATTTAAGTTTGGAATAGAAATTTAGGCTCCTGCTCTGGGCATACTGTCTTGCCAACGAAGGAAGCTGATGCATGACCTGGCAGGCTGTCATACTCCTCCCCTCTTGTAGGATCTATAGGGCTGAGGAGTGCGTGTGAACTTTCCCTGTAAACTTAGGAGTTGTTGAGCAATGCCCTGGAGCTGACACCTCACTGAGCATCTCCTACAAACTGGACAGAAAGTGAACTGAATGTCTGGTGTCAGTCACTCTCAGAGTGTCCCTGAGAACACAAACATTGATGCAGATATTTTGGTTTCAGCATTATAAAGGAATCATTGCACATTCTGTGACAATTTCTCAGGGAAGTCCAGGTTGCATTTATGTGCCGAAGATGATTCACAGCAACCCACTCTTCAGTCTTGAAAAAGTTAAACAGAAAAACAAGCCCCAAACAAAGCCCAACCAATCAAACAAAAAAACCCCTAACACTTTCCACACATCAACAAATTAAAAATCATTATCTCATTATTTTTGTTTTGCAACAGTATGACTCTGCTTAATTCAGCTTGTGTAACCCAAATGTCATTTCTCCTGCCCTTAAGCACCTAAGGAGTTTGAGTGTCATTGCTTTATGTCTCATGGGTCTATGAATGGACATTATTCTAGGAGATTGGTAGCATTTCTTGGCTCTTTAGGCTTGAACTAGATGAATTAATTGATTAAGTCTGTTCCTTTTACCATTACAAGTACTTATTATTTAGTTATGGGTTTTTCTAATGATTTAGTAGATAGTTTAAATATTAGATTGATCAATTCTCGATAATTCTAGAACAAGTAAAATCAAGTAATTTCATTCAGACAGGATGACAGTTTTGCTCTCAGCTGCTTTCTCACAAAGGTTACACAGTCTGTAACTAACTGAAAAATTAGGTGTTCTGCAAATTTGATGTCTAAGTGAAGTTTTCAGGGTTACAGTTGGTATTTCCTTTCTTGTGCTTCTAGCTTGAAGTATGAGCAGTTTAGGGACAAAAAAAATTTGTTGTGTTAGCTGTTGTCCATTCTTGTAGGTCTTGTAGGCTTATGAAATGAGACTGAAGTAATCAGATGATGAATATAGATGCAAGAAAAAACCACACTTGACTAAGTTTGTTTCTATTTTCTCCAAGTTTTAACTTCATGGCCAGGCTTTTCATAAGACTGAACAGGATGAAAGTGCTATTGCAGCACTCCTCAGGTATGTCATGCTGTGAGGGCAAAACCTGGGGACCATCAGCAATGCTAGGGCAAAAATTCTCTATTATTGCAGTCTTGCTACAAGATATTGACATGTCACAAAAAACCCACAAACAACCGCAAAACAAAAAAAACCCCCAAACCAAACACAACAAAACAAAACAAAACAAAACCACAAAAAAACCCCAACCAACCCTTATGAAGGGTATTTATCTGTTGGTGACAATTTCTGTGTTTAGCTTATCAACAGGAGGCAAAAATTGTTAGCAAAATTTTCAGAAACTTTACCTAGCCATGATTTCTTCTCTGTTGCTGGGGAGCATTGCAGGAGATGGCACTGCAACTATAGATAACTGGGGGGAAAGGAAGTCCTGTGACTTGCAATCTCTGTGAATGAGTTTTGCAACCTATAAACCTTTCGCTAAGAGGTCTTTGTGAAGCCTTCTGATGCACATGCTACTGTATGTAAATTATGGAGGCTATCTTCTCTTGAGGAGAGCACGTGTTTTCCTAATATCCACAAGGATGAGGCTGATAGATGTCAACGTTTGCATGTAGGAGACAAGTAAACATATATGAGAGGCACAAAGGCAAAACTTGACTAGATGTGTATCATATGTGTGGATATGGCCCATAACTATTTCACTTCCATCAGTTCTGAGCATTTCATTGCCAAGAAGAACTGAGAAATCTCTACATCCCTCTGTTCCCAGAGTAGCTCATTCCCTCTTTGAATCAAGTCACTTAGAATTAAAAACTAAAATTAAACCGGCATTTGCCTCAGTCACGCAGCTAACTTTGAGGCATGTTTTGCACCTGTCTTATTTGCTTAAAATATTCTTGAGGTAACATTGCATCATATTTTGAGTTTAGCACAGTAGGGCCTTATGTGGTTATTTGTAGACTGTACGTTGCAGGAACCTAATCATGGAACAGGACTTCCTCTCTGCTACGTTTCCTATAAGCAGAAAATGAAGTTCCCTCAAAGGTCCTATCTCAGAATGCTTAGTCCAAGTGCAACATGGGAGAGTGTGAGTAGGGGAGTAGGGCTGGCATGGGACAGGGCAGAACCATGCCAGAGAAACAGCAGGATCTTGTAACTGGCGTAAACTGTTAAACAGTCACTTAGTCTCTCTTTGTACAGAGTTGAACAATTTTATGTTGTCTTTTAGATAGGACAAAAAAGCAAAAAAATAAAGGGGGAATTAATCCTGTTATGAAGGGGCCTTTTAATGGAGGTGACAGGAGACAGAGTCCTCTGGATGTTTTTTCCAGCTCTGCCTTTAGACATTGCCAGCATTTGAGAAAATAAAATAAGGCTTAATTGCAGAATCTTCACAGCTACAAAGATGACAGTTTATCAGAACCTGATCTTACTGTGCTACCACAGTCTGTAATTAGTTCCTAATTAGTTGGATTTGCTGAAAAATACATAACGGGAACTCACCATGTGTTATTGGCATCTGAAACAATTTCATCCTGTTAGCTAGAAGAAAGTACTGCTGCCAAGAACGTAAGCCTAATTTTCCCACATTAGCACTGCCTGATAGAAACCGAGTTACTTCCAATCCAAGGTGCAAATTTGCTACTGTGTGAAGACTGCTGTTTATCACATTTTATGTAGAGATTTAGAGTGTAGTTAGAAAAGGATGGTGATATTTCTAGATTCCCTTTTCTACCACAGTTCTTGCCAGTAGTTAACAGCATAAAGTTAATAACTCTATAACTATTTGTACATGTATCACGTTATTGAGAGCGTGATTTTTCAAAAATGCCCAATTCACCTCTGCTATCATTACAATTAGTGGGAATCTTATTGTTTGGAATGATAATATTCATCCCAGAACACTTTTTCATTCTTTATTCTTGGTTTTCTAGCATATGAACAACAGCCAATGTCTGTATTTAATTTCCTGTCCCCTCCATGTTCTCATTTCTGTTGTAAAGCCTAGATTTAGGCATCCTTATCCCCCTCAGTGGGCACATGATATTTTCAGTGAGATCTCCATCTTGTCCTCTCACCTGTGTGATCTTTGTCATTGTGCAATGGGATGTCACCAATTCTGCTGTGTATGGATCTTCCGCAAGGAGAGATCCAAGCCTTATATTTCAGTTGCATGTTTTTATTGAGAGTCTTGATAGGACAATACTAAGCTGGAGAAAAAAGCAGCAGTGAAGCCTAATGCATAGGCTTAGTGGAGCTTTAATGCTCTTTCTTGCTGAGGAGACATGTGAGCAGAGAAGGTGGTTGTGATTTTCTAGGGCTAGGGATGCTGAAGAAAGACTTGGAGAGTCCTGGATTGAAATCCTGTTGATGCAGTATGGAGCTCATTAGAAGATCTAAATACAAGATATATTATAAATATACTTAATTACAAGATGGTGTAATCACTGTGGAGAATCCTTTACTATAAATCTAGTTCCTTTTGTCTAGATAGGGATTATATCCTCTGTAGGAATTATTTATGAAGAGACTCATTTAGTCCAAGCAGTACAATTGCTTTCCAGAGAATAATATTCTTCTTTTAATATAGAAGTTCCTTTCATACACTGCATGAAAGCAGCTTAACCTCTTACTGCTACCAATGTACGACATTAGTAACAAAGTCGGTTTGTTCATTCATGAGCTTTTGCAAATCACTTCAGTAAAACGTGCATCAAAATTTCTGTGGACATAAGTCTTGGCACCACCTGCTGAAGTGCAGTGCGCTCTGAGAAGACTTGCCATTTTAAAAAGACAGGTGGGAATCAAACATAGCTGATAGAAGAGGCATAGCGTGTAAGTAGAAATGGGAGTAACCACTATCAGCAGCAGCCCTACCAGTCTTTCTGTAGTTCTGTCTGTCTGGGCATCAGCAAATATTTCTCATGAAGCAGGAGAATTCTCCCTTCTCATAAAATTGCTTGTAAGAGAGAGTTTTGAACACTTATGGTTCTTCTGACTTACAAAATAGCATGGGCTTGATTAGTTAATTAAGATTGAGTATCTAAGCATCCACCTCATGATACTGGCCCCCCTGATGGGGGGACAATAGAAGCGACACATGACCTATGAAAGACTTCCTGTCTTCTGGAGTGGCAGCTGGAATTTCTTCAGTTATTTTGAATTTCATTAGATGCAGTTAAGAAACTGAACTGCATACTTATGACTAAACAAGTGATAAGGACTCAATTTGGTTACCTGAATGTAGATACCTAATGCTATTTCAGATGACTTAGTTTAACAGAGGCATGCACAGAGAGTGACATAAAGAGCACTGTTTCACAGCTGACAACCCCCTACAGACATGCTCTGGAGCTGAATGTAGAGGCCAGATGAGATACTGCACATTAAATGGCACCAGATCTCTGCATGTAAGCAACTAAATCAAGGCCAAAATGTGCAATTTAGCTGGAGACCTTTAGGATGTGGAAAAAACATATACTGTTTGCCTGTATTGCCTTACTTTGCCCTGTTTAGTACTTACTACATAGGCTACAATAGTGTATATACCACATCACAGAAAGATGAGCTTAAGTAATTCCTTGATAATTTACTGCCACTAATACAGATAATGTCTCTGAACAGGTGAGATTGTAGGTTTTACAGGTAGTGGAAGGAGCTAAAGGGAAGTCTACCCTAAATGTGAGGAGTGGAGGGAAGGCAAGACTGGTGATTCAACGTCCGTCTTTAGTAAATAAGCCTCTTCACAAAGAAGTGATGCTTGTTGGACTAGTTCGTCAAACCGTCTTAAAAATACCACAACCTCTTTTTTCTTGGGGAAGATAAGAGATTGGACTCAGGCTGTGATAAGCAGGGGCAGATGCACATGGGATGCTTTCTTCTCTTTAGGAGTATCTCCAGAACTAGCAAATTAGAATTACATAACTTACCTTTCTCTAAAAGCAGCCTATTCTGTGAATGTCCAAGTCTTATACTAGGCTCCAGGGTGAAGCTTTATAAAAGACTTCCTAAAGTTTTCTTCAGGATGACCATCTGGAGGTGGACTCTAGAAGCAAACTGATGATAAGGAATTTTGTGTCAGCAGCATAAACCCCTGAATTCATCTGGGTGAAATTAGGGCCTCCAAAGGTTCAATTTATAACAGAAAAAGACCTGCAGTAGTGAGGATGGCTTCATGGTGCCCCCAAGACATTCAGTACCTGGATTAGAACTGATATCTTAAGTAAGGTTCTAAACACCAGACTGTGTTGTAAGAGCTCCTTCAGAAGATATGTAAGGTGGTACATATCCAAACCTCCTCCGGCTCCTGCTGAGCACTGCTGTGATGCTATCATCAGATTAGGACAGTGTATATGATGTGAAAGGGTGAAGTCACAGCAGCAGATTTAAATACATCTTGATACACAGGATGTGCCTGTTTTTTGTTGTTTCCAAGTTTTGAAAGAAGTACCATCCATACCTGAGCAGGTGTGCACTAACTGCAGCTGCTCCTAGAAGAGGGAGGGGGGAATAAAAATAAAAACCTGCTTGCAATTGCAATGAGCAACGAGCAACTTAACATTAAAAATTTCTGTATGAGCTGTTACTTTGCTCATTTATCCATAATGGTGATAATTACATCACTGAAGTATTTATCTTGGGTTTATTTTTTTATTCCATGTTACGTTTTCATACTTTTGTTAGACAGCTATTCACCATGAGGTATATCACTGGATTGAACATATTCATCGTTCCTTCTAAGCAGCTGTTTCAAATGTATCAATCCTTTCTCTTGGATTTTTCAGCTAAATAGTGATTCTAATCAATCTTCTTAAATTCATTCTATATTACTTCAGACTTTGTCTTCATGATTACAATACTTTTGTAAGGAAACAAAAGTTTCAAGAATGTTATTTAGAAATTTCATCAAACTATTTCTAAAAACAATTAATATGCTAGGAAACACAGTATTTCCAAACCAAAGTTCAAATGGTACAAATGACATTACAGAAACTCTTTAACTGATTAATACAGAATACTGAAGCTATTGTCTGCTACTCTGCAGTTAGACTGTTCTGTGATGTACATTTATAAAGCAACAAGAGCTAGCGTCACTATGTTGGTATGTTGTTTGACTGTGGCCTAGTTCTTTTTCCTAATTAATTAAAATTGTTGAGGGACAATACATTGCTTCAGTCAAGAATTTTTCCAAAGAAAGGACTTAATTTCTGTGAAAAATTTACTTTTGGACTAGACGAAACAATTCTCTTAAAAAATGGACTAAGTAACTGCGTGAATAACCAAACTACTGCCTACCAATTAGAAAAATCCGTTTGCTCTGTGACACAGTACCATATTATATTGATATAGTCTAAGTGGCAAAGGTGGCAATCATATCATCTAGCCAGCTGTCAATATAGTCACAACTTTTTCTATTATTGTCCCACTTTCTTAGGCACATTTCTATAGGTAATATATTACCCATAATATTAAAAAATTTTTCATCACCAGGTGATGAAAACACTCAGAATTGATTACCTTACAAATGCTTCCCATAATTTAGAGGTGCTGGATATAATGAAATGAATTAATAGTTAACTATTGACAATTTGAAATCAGCCAGCCTTGTGCTCACTGCAGTGTGGTGTTGCCAGTAGGTCGAGAGAGGTGATCAGCACTGGTGATGCCACACTAGTGGAGCACTGTGTCTGGTTTGGGGTAGAGACATGAACATGCTGGAGAGAGTCCAGCAAAGGGCCACAAAAAAGATGATGAAGGGACTGGAGCATCCCTCACATGAGGAAAGGCTGAGAGAGCTGGCACTGTTCAGCCTGGAGAAGGCTCAGGGGAATCTTATCAACGGATATCTGAAGGGAAGATGTTAAGGACAGAGCTAGGATCTTTTCAGTGGTGCCTGGTGACAAGACCAGAGACAACAGGCAAACATGGAAACACAGAAGGGTCCCCCTTGAACAGCAGGAAACACTTTTTTACTGTGAGGGTGACTAAACCCTGGCAAAGGTTGTCCAGAGAAGTGCTGGAGTCTCCATACTTAGAGATGTGGTCCTGGGCAACCAGCTCTGGGTGGCCCTGCTTGAGGAGAGGGGTTAGACCAGACGATCTCTAGAGGTCCCTCCCAAACTCAGACATCTGTGATTCTATGTGGGTGCAGCATCACCAGTGTATTTTTTTCCTGTGAAGCTTCCAGGCAACAACTCTGCTGTATTCTTTCATCTGGTGAAATACAATAGAAATGACAGCCAAATGATCCCTCAGAGAGGTAATCCTTATCAGCTCAGTGCAAAGGTGAGCACATGCAACAAATAGTAATACTCAGTTTAAGGTCTGGTCTATCTGAACAAAGATGCATTGATGTTTCTGCAGTATTTTGCCTCCAAGTACTTGGTCAGCATCTTGAATCCTCTTAAGGTTGAGGACTGGCCTCAGGATGTGTAGACTCATCACTTTATTGCGCAGGAGATAGATGCTGCTACCTTCTCCCTTCAGATTTATGTCTTGCAGGTACTATCACTGAGCTGGGCACCTCTTAGACGGTACCTATTATTGCCTGACAGAACTCTTAAAGCCACCTTTTGCAAACCCCATTTTTGGAGCCTCACACTCTCTTTTTTCTAGAACATAGTCACCCAGGTTACCACTGAGCCCTAGAACAGGACTCCCAATTTT
Organism: Oxyruncus cristatus; assembly: GCA_013399855.1. Lineage (NCBI taxonomy): Eukaryota > Metazoa > Chordata > Aves > Passeriformes > Cotingidae > Oxyruncus > Oxyruncus cristatus. Next base: position 358,043 of record VXAY01002809.1, read on the forward strand.
ACATGCCCTAATCCTACAAAATTCAGGAAAAAACACTAAGGAAATTGTAAGTCTGTAATATATATGTGTGTGTGTGTGTGTGTGTGTATATGTATGTACATAACTGAAAAGGGTAAACTTTAATTATTATCTAATTATATATATTGCATCATTGCTACACTGGAAATATTTTATACTACTTAGCTACTGCATTTACTGCTTACATAATTAATAGAAATATGTGAAATTTTCCGTGAGATTATCATCTTCAAAATGTACTATGCATAAGAGGAGGACTTTGTTACTACATCTCTCATATTTTGCACATAAAAATACAATGCAAAATGTTCTTATGGGCATATTTTTATTAAACATGAAATATAACACATCCATCAATATTTTCAGCAGATCTTAAATCAAATTTTGAATTTTTCCCTATAAATTAAAAAAAGTTGACTATTTAAATGCCATTAATACACAGGCTATAGAACACTTTTCAAAATGAAGGTGATAGCCCTGAATTTGCGTAAATTACATTATTATTCAGTCTTTTATTCTGATGTGTTAAAATTCAGTTAACAAAATGACTTCCCAAAGAAGAGAGATGAAACAAGAAAGGACAAGTCTTCATAAAGGTAAGGCCACTGTGGCTAACTCTGTGTCACCAGAGCCAATACAGTAGTCACTTTCAATTTCCTAGTTGTCTTGAGGTTTGAAGTTGGTTCCACTAAGGCAAATGCATTTTTGGATGTCCCAGAAGGACCAGATGTCTTAGTTGCAAGACCAGTTCTTTTGACTGACTGGACTTCTGACTGACAGATGGCCTTACTTCAGAGCCAGGTGACTCATGGCATCAGACACCTAAGTAGTGACTTGTGCTGAAGTACTTGCTGGCACAATCTTCAGGTAAATGTCGTACTGTTGGTCCAAGCCAAGGTAACTATCACTCATGAGATACAGTGTGTAGATACACCTAAAATGTAAAAGCAGAATTGTTACTTTGGAAATTAGGTCTTGACTACTCGGAAAAGATAATAATTAAGCAAACTTAATTTGTAAATTTGTCATACTTTCCAGGAGTTTCTGGAGTATAAAAAGCAAGAGAAACAGTATTTCGATTTCTGACATATCCAGTTCTTTTCAGGGCGATGAGTTCTTTTTTATCGACTTCTCCCAGTATCAAAAACCATCCTTCATCCTTAACTTTGGGGAATCGAGGAGCAATTGCTTTACTGTCATGCTTTCCCTGTTGGGGAAAAGAAACAGCTTAGGAAAACTAGAAATCACCTTTCCAAAATGCCATTCTTCCTTGAATGAAAAACACCTTGAAAACACACTGCTATGAATTGTGTGAGACTGTAATTTTGCGAGACTAAAATATTGTTGTTATTTCTTTCTAGGTGAAGGGCTTAAAAAAAAGAAGAATCATAGTCCACAGATAAAAATCCAGAATATGAGATACAATTCAACTTATTTTGTAAACTACTAAAACTTGAATGGAAATAGGGTTCCATTTCTGCAACTTAATCTAATATTTTTCAAATGCTATACTCTGCAGAAGGGTTAATTGTAAACCTAGTGTCTTTATTTAAAGCTAAACAATATTGTTCAAGATTAATATAAAGACAAAACCAGCACAAGAAGTATTTATTTGTGGTTGATATAGCAAAAGGAAAGATTATTTCATTTATTCTTAAAGGCAGTGACTTTACTGCTGGAAGCTGAAGGCAGAATGATGCACATTCAATCAGCATTCATTTTGTGTTTTGTAGAGGGAAAGGTTTTACTTGAAGATTTATACAGAAGAAAAAACACCACCACAGCAATGAAGATTTAGAAACAGTTTGGTCCAGCTGTTTCTTACAAAAGAGGGATCAAATTCTGGGAGAGGTTTGTAAAACAGTTATCGCTGCATGAAATGCTTCTACTCCTTTCTTTTCCACGGCTTCTGGTTAGGAAAAGTCTCTGTTGGGAACTGGCACAGCAAACAGAATGATGTACGCATGAGTTTTGACTCTTTGTCCTTCCAGTTTCCCCTTGCAGTTATGGTGTACCTGCTATAGTCAGGACAAGAAGTCTTTGGGGAAAGAAGAATACTTTTCAAATATAATTGTTAACTAATGTAAGATAACTTCAGGATTTTCAACAGAACATATGTATCTCTATTAAAATTTTTATCAAAATGAAATTGTCTGAAGAGTCTCAGAAGTAACATCTAAAACTGTTCTCCACTTGTATCTTGAGCTCTTCTTCATATCTTAATAAAAATGCTGGTAATTATAATTCTCAATTGTTTGAAATGTTGGAGAAATTAATTAGCAAAACTATAATCACGGTGGTTCCATATGCCAGTCATGGTATGTAAACGACAGAAAAAGGCATCTATAAATAAGTGACAGCTACAGTGCCAGCAGTGCCCAGCGTGAATGCAGGAGGCACGGTCTAACTCTTCCAAGAGTTGACAAGCAGGTACAGTGAGTTACTGCTGCTGGGGGCAGAGCAGGTGGAAACCTGTGCAGCTGCTGGAGCTTCTGGCTTGGCACATGCAGACTTGCTGAGGGCCCAACAAGATGATCAGCCTAAGAGGCAATGGGATGTGCTTTAACTGGGAAAGGGGTGGGACTGAAGTGTGTGAGAAAGAATTGTATATGAAAGTTGTTCTAGGAGCTGCTCAAAAAAGCATCATGTGTAAAATAGAAGGAAAACATCCTCAGTAAAGGCCTGAGGAGGTGTTACGAGTAGAAACATACTTATAGATATGAGACTGCTATGTAGTTTGGAAGTACCTGGGAATATAATCAGGAAGCTTATAAACTAGTTTGAATTTTTTTCATTGACTTGAATTGGTCTACGATTTTACCTTACCTATTTTACTTAAACCATAAAACCCCCTGTTATGCTGTATAAAGCATCACTGTTAATATAAATGTACTATTGGACACTGTGTACTTGGGAAAGAAATTATAATCTACCTGATACCCCATCTGGGTTCTCTGCAGATTTATTTGGAGAACATATTCTTGATCAGCATGCAATTTGATCCATCTTTTGTCATCTCGTGTGTCTGTTGTCAAAGAAGGAACAGGTACTTCATTCTGTGGCTGAACCGGGTCATCCCAACTGCCCTTAATGCTCAGACTGACGTTCAGAATTGGCAAACGGCACAAGAAATTCCAAGCCTGTAGAAAAAAGATCCCTGTGGATTACAGGACAATCTATACAATCACTGTCACTGTAACAATAACAATTCAATGTGCAATCTACATATTTATTCTATATTAATATTTTATTGTGTATTAGAATATCATATATAATCACATGACTCTCAATCTTAAGAATAAAATACTTTTCATTAATCTCTTATGTAACTTTACTCTTAGCAAATAAAACAAATGTGAAACTCCTCAAGCACGTTACACGTGCCTCACTAAGGCTACTAATGTCTGAACACAGGAAAAATTCCTTACTGCTCCCGATTAAAGTACTTCTTTTCCCCATAAGCCACTTAAAAACTAGTATAATTAAGTTTTAAATTAAACTTCCTTAGCATAATCCATAAAGAACAAGCCACTGCAGTGCTAATTAGCAATAGGCAAACCTCAGAGAGTTCAGAGGATCAGTTCAGATAATTAACCAAAAGTTCAACTGCATATCCAAAGTTATCCCTAATTTTTTTAGGTTTTCCTCGTGAACTCTCCTTCTTAGCATCCTCCTGAGGAATTTTAAGTCTCTGTGGTTTCTGTTGAACTGCAACAGGTCTAACTTTCTTCCGTCCTTGCGCAGTGAAACGTTAGAAGATACAATTCGCGTAGCTGAATATGACACTCTCTTGACCTTAAAAAAGGCATCCTGAATATGCAGCCCTAAGTATCTCTCATTTCGGTATTTATCAGACAAGAAAAAGCATCTCTGAGAAGTTGTGACAAAAATGGAAGGGAGCAATGCAGGCTTTCATTTAGTAAAAAAGAAAATTAACTTGTTCATTCAATGATGTTTGTCAGGAAAAAGACATGGGATTGGCTGTGGAATGGGGGCAGTGATTTGTGGCCTTACTATGGCTGAAAAAAATAGATGAGGCTGGCACTGGAGGTAATAACCCAAAAGACCAAGAACCACCTTCTGCCCTGCTGTTGTGCCCCTCCACTCCCAGAACAAAACAGGAATCAGCATATATGAAAAGCCAGAGGGTGGGAAGTAGGAGGAAAGAAGAATATTGATCTTGGTACAGAGCCATCAGATGCCAAAATGGGAACTTGTGGGAATGAAGAGGGTAGGCATTGTCGCATACTATCATGGAACAGAAATGTTTTATCTGAAAAACACTAAAGCATATTTTATTTTTTAAGTATTGGTTTGACCATCCTGTATTTCAACAAAATGTATTTTCATTTAGATTGTGCTGGATGTGTCTGATTACTTTTTCTGTGCTGGAAGGCCCAGAGCCCCAACAAGATCTCAGTTTGCTTCTTGCAGACATCATTGCCACGAGTCACGCCGACAATAATAGTATATGTCAATATATAATAAGAGATACAGCAGCCAGGGTAAGCCAACCAAAGGTTGCACTGTCGTGGTGCTGTCCCTCTCTACAGTGTCTTCCCCACCAGTTAGCTGTCCCCTCTCCATCACTGGTATGTTGGCATTACTGTGCTGGGATTGTGCACCGAGATGGATCATCTTGCTAATCATTTCGGTGACAGCATGAACTTAGAGCAGCCAAAAGCTGATTGTGGAAGCATATTCTCTAATCCTGTGACTCTGAATAAGCATGAACCTCCAGTGCCACTGAAAGACGTGGTCCAGCCTCCTCCCCTGCTGGCACAAGCATTCACGTAGCCCCTTGGCTACAGGCCATTTTGACTGTCAGCGAGAGGGTTGATATGATCCCTCCTCCTCCCCTGTCCCCAGATGCTCATTCCCACCTCCTCGCCTGAACCAAACACAGCGTTTGTGCAGCTGTGCGGTGAGATGGGTCAAGGGAGGTGAAAACGGCACGGGGAGGGCAGGACTGCCTATTTAGGCTGCAGCACAGGCTTATTTGGATTAAAATGGCTGCATTATCAGAGCCCGGCTGAACTAAATGAGAAAACTGATTTAAGCTAAAAACTAATCTCTCTCTCTCTCTTTCCTCTTCTGCATGCTGCATGAACAGCTGTGTCTGTTCAATGGAGAAGGTGGGGAGGGCCAGCTGTGAATGCTCAGGAACTGCAGTGCAAAAGTAGGGGACATTGATGAATTGCACTGATATTCTTAAGGGTGTCTGAGCTAAGAAAGGACAGGAAAATTGTAACAGATAGAACTAAACAGACAGAACTTTACGCGAAAATATATCCCTCTCTGGCCCAGCTCTGAAATGAAAAGGGATAAAAAAGGCAGCACTTTGAAGAAGGATTTAAAAACACACTGACATTCTTAATAAATTAATTATTGCCAGGATTTTGATACATTTAACAAAAGACTACTAAAACCACCTCCAGCAGATCACACTGGATGACAACTTGAGTAGTAACATCTCAACTGGCAAATGATTTTCTGTTTAATGTAAAGGTTTTTAAGAAGAAACCTACTGTAGAAACTCTATAGAGCTACTCCGTGAGAGTCTCTGTGCATCTAAGCAGTTTACTTCTGCTGTGCTCAGGAGAGGTACCCTAATATATGCCAATCTTTGGTTATATTTTAGATACCACTGAACTTGAAAACTTTTATGTGTACTCTCTCAGAGGACAAGACCTGTTACAAATATATTAGAACAAAGTTTAATTTCACCAGAGATCACAAGATATTAACTCCTTTAGTAGAGTTATCTGTAACCTTCCCCACAGTCTGGTGAAGACTCTGATTTGGCTTGGTTTATACCATACAACCCCAACACATAATATTTCTCAAAGGCTGCCATGTCCTCATGTAGCTTTCCCAACGCAAACAAACTGAAGTAACTCTAAGTAACTTTCTAATTAGATAAGAAAGTAGATGCAATATATCATCCGGTCATTAACAGCTGGATTTGATGACATTAAAAGTCTTTTCCAACCTAAAGGATTCTATGATTCCTTGATTTTACAGGCCTTGTGCATTTGAAAATTAAAGGCCAAGTTAGAACTGCTTGCTCATTGATACAGTATGAACAGCGGGCTGTCTTTTTATCATCCATGCAATGTGGTTTACCTAAGAAATGCTTTTCTCACCAAGTAAAAAAAGTCAAGTAGTAGCAGCTGAAAATGTAAAGAAGATTATAGAATACAGATACTTCCAGAGTAAAAGTAGATAATACTACAGTAGGGATAATATTTATTTTCAATATTGACATTTATTTGTTCTCTTTTAATAAGATCAATATCAACTTAATATTTTAAAAGGTGCCTAGTGTCTAAGTGACAGAAACTAGAAAAGATTTGTTAAAGATATATGATTCATAACGAATCACTGAAACAAACATAGAGCTTTGACCAAAGATCGGGGTTAATCTAAATACTTTTTGAATTTACGCTGCCAGCTTTTAAAGCCCAGATGACTTTCAGTGAGGTTTAGAATTAGAACAATAACTTTTGGAAAATTAAACTCCGGCTCCCATGTCACTTAGTTATTTTTTGACAATTTTAGTGGGTTTTTTTGCTGTATAGGAGGACAAAAGCACATATTACCTCCTTTTAAATATGTCAACAGGCCCAATATGTGCATGTACATATAAACTATGTTTACCTACCAAGCCCATAGATTTAAATCATAATCACATGAGAAATCCTTCATGAACCTTTGGCAACATGACTAGTATTTTTGCCAATAATCTGTCTCTCCAGGACCTAGCCTAATATTCCAAATCCATGAGCAGCTTCAAGAGTCCTATTTAAAAATTAATTATAAATCTGCTTAAAAGGAATTTTCTTCTTTCCAAGTGTGAAATTTCTTCCTTTTCCTGTCTGCCTGAAATTTATGTAAAGCTCAAGCAGTTGTCACCAGTTTCTTGCTAGTAACAGGTTTAGGATATGGGTTCACAATACTTTCAGTGAGAAGCAAATGGTTTGTTAGAAAGAGAATGTTTTTGGCAATTTAGTGGCATGCTCATCACTTAATTTGACTGTTCATGTCTGGTGCCAGAAGGCTAGGCTCAAACTCTGTACCCTGATATTCTTTCTTTATATAAAACATATCATAGAGATGCATTCATTATTGAAGAATTTTTCTCTCAGTTGGCCCCTGCCTATGTGAGCACTGAAAGACTTTACATACGAAGACACTCAACAGGCAGTCTCATTATGAATTTTAATTCTGTGCAAGTTACTACAATAGGTTCTTTTTCCCTGAAAAAAATACTGTAAAGAATACAACATATTGGTATAAAGGTTTTCATATTTGTAATGACCTACACAATATAGTCATGGCTTTGCTATTCCCAATATGGCCATTCCCAGCTAATGGAAATAAAACTTTCTTCTTATGTGATGCCAAGACACTATGTTTTTCCCTCTTACATGCATCTATATTTACAAACATAGACATATAGAGGCATAAAGTCATTCACAGTGTGAATGTACACACCACATACACACAACCTATTTTTGAAGAAACTGCTAAGACATTTCAATACCAGCCAAACATATTTATCTGAGGATTAATCTTCATCTATTGAATCAGACAAGAACACTGCCATGCATACAATTATTTAATTAGCAGCCAAATCCTCTGCCAGTCAGCAGCCGTTCCAGGCATACTGATGGGGCAGTAGATGCAAATCTCACAGTAGTACTGCTTTTTCTCATTACTACTGCAATTAGCACTTAAATTGATGCTTTAAACATACTAATTTCTGGAATAATTCAGGATTTGTATGTTACCTGGGATCGCCTCACTGCAGAGACGACACCAGATTGCTACGCAAATTGAAGCACTTTTGAGCCAAATAACCATCATCATATCAGACAGAACCAATTTACATTTGCTTTTAAAGATAACAGAATGGCAATTTATGCAAATAAATTAAGTAAGTTTACTTCTGAGTTCTCCCTGAACTAATTATAACAATGTTCTAATTTTTTATCACATCTAAAAGTTGGACTGAAATCAATGTGTATTATGTTAGAAATCTGTTGTTAAAGGAAGCCTTTTTTTGATGTCAATATATTTCCTTAATTCAAAATTTTGATGTTAATTTGGTTACAAATGCAGATGTCTGTTATAGACATTTAAGTACTTTTCTTCTTGTTTGCATACCAGTAAAAGGTTTAACTGAAGCTGAACAGTCAAACACAGGACATATTGCTGTCCTTTTAGGTATTCAAATAAAAAAAAAACATTTGAAGTATAGCTTTTGAAGTTTTCATCTTTCATACATTTATTTCAAATAAGTTTAGCATGTGATGAATGCTATGGAACATAGCTGTCCTTTGCAGGGAATGGCTTGAAAATCAAACAAAAATAAGACTCTACTATTATTTTATAATAGTATTTTTTTTCTCTCCCCTATGAAGTGTGAAATTTTCATCTCCTTTTTCTGTTTCAAACAGAAAATGAGTGCTGGATCTTTTACTAAGAGTATTCGCAGAAAAAATGGTGTCTGACAGACCACTTCAGAAACCAGCTACGATGACATTTGCAATGCATGTATTCCTAGTGCAGAGCTGGCTGTGAAAAGGTGGATAACACTCAGCAGATTGAATGACCTAGAGAAGCATCTTTAGAGCAGAGAGATGTGGTAATATTAGCCATAAACCAGACTCCGTTACTGGTTAGCAGGGAATAAATGAGAATGATATTAAAAAAACAGGCAGAAAAGAACCTTTGTAAAGCTAGCAGTACCTAGAAATTAGTGCAATGATGTGTTGCACTTCATACAGAACATCACATGATATTTACTGAAGGGAAGTAGACAGAGTATTTCTTTTCCTAAGTACTCTTCCTTTCCAATTACATTGATAATAATCATGAACAGAAAGTGTTACCTGTGAAATGTGCGCTATTTGCAACTCACTGTCCAAAATGGAAGCAAAAACATTCTCTTTTCCTTCACAGGCAGCCATTAGTTCGGGAAGACACTCGATAGGTCCTTGGTAACCTCCATGCACACTCTTCCTTTGGCCTTGGCTCCACTTCCTGATATAGACAGAAAAACATATGCCCAGGGAGTGAAAGTAAACATTTGTATCCAGTTGTTTTGGTGGTAAAACCCAACACTGGTTTCTGCTATTAAAGGTTGGTCATTTTTTTTGGTTAGCATTAATTACTGCATCATCTAGGCATCTACAGAGATTAGCATTACCTATGATGGTAAGATGGCTACTAATGTAGTTTTGTAATGGATTAAAATAAAGAGATAATTAATATACAGAGTTAGATTTGTTAGGACTTGGAACCCTTCCAGTGATCTCTTGTTAATTTGTCTGGAATCATGGTTCTCAAAGTAATCTGTGGGGGTTAATTAATCAATGAATATTGAAAACAGAAACAGAAAATCCATTTGGGAAAGCATCACTATGAAAGACAGAGTTCTGCTTCTGATTCGTTAATGAACATTATCAGGCACAACAATGACATCCAAACACAATCAGGAGTTGGAATTGGAAAGAAACTGCAAAACAGTTAATACTTAAAAGAATTACATACCGAAAAAGGTAGAGATGTTGTAGCTCTATATTGGGCAAAGTAAGCAGGGAAGAGTCATGTATCCATCTACCCTGAACCACCATCTGCACCAGACTGGTTATATTCAGAGCAGTCACCAGCCAGCCATGATGTGCTGCAACATCCAGCATTGCCTAATCAAAGGAGACATATATTACAAAAAAGAAAGAATGCAAATATAACTGTGTAGCTGGTTCATACAAGCAAGAGCATGGTTATTTAATGTTTAATGTACAGGGATTTCTAGGCCTTCAACATAGGAATTTACTTCAATCTCTATTGATGGCAGTAGACATCTTTTGAATTAACCTTGAAAAAAGATGAGTTAAATCCTGTATCATCATCAGCAACTCTTACTCTTGAAAAGGTAATTTACACCATGTTTTTGGGCTGAGAACAGAAGGTAGTATCTATTCCGTACAAATAACTGCTCTTTTACCTAAACCAACACAGAATGAACAGAATAAATCTAAACATTAACTGTAACAGAAGTAGTTACAATTAGCTGCAGTATTTGTTTATATTCTGACATGACAGCTTTCTCAGAATTACATAATTATTCAAAAATCCTTGAACTCTTTAGGAACACTACCAATATATTCACATTTGTTCAAAAATTAATACTAGTCATTTACCATTAGCAGTTATTCCCATTTGAACTTCAGGACTTAAAAACAATTCTTGAATTGGACTATATAAAACCACTAAAATTTAGCTTAATGAGCAATTTTTGAGGTTCTGTTCAGCATTGACACCTAACTTGAAATCTTGAAGAAAGCTTATTAAATGGCTTGAGAATGTCTTGAGAATGAAGGATGTACTTTCCCAAAGCACACAAGCAAAGAAAAACCCCCTATCCAGCTATATATCAGACTTCAAAGTGTAACAATCATCCTGCCTTCCATGTCTCATGAGTTTCTGTTCCACTTTATGTCTCATGTTTTGGCATTACAAATAAAAGGTATACTGTAAGTAACACTACCATAAAGATCTAAAGCTAATTCATAATGGATTTTGCATTGCGAATGGCTCTATGGACATGAAAAAATTCTTCTGCGTGCTTTTTTTCTTGACTGGACTTAAATTCTGTTTTGTTAGTTTGAAAGGGAATTTAGAAATTCTTCCAAAGGAAAATGGACCAAACATCAACTTGTGGTTTCAACTTTTTTTTTTTTTTTTTAATAGCAAATGCAGTTATTTGAATATAAGGTACACTTTTAACCCCGTCTAGAGCACATCGAAAGAATTCTTATGACTCATAGAAGGATTTCAGCTGGTGAAGAAAATGATGCTATAATATGTTAGTAGTCTTGGTTATTTTGTTGTTCCATACCATTATGACCACCATTACACAATAAAGTGTATGTTCTCATATTACAACACTAATTCAGTAGAAAGTTATGTATTTAAAAGTAGTTTGCCATGTAGGAAATTTGGAGTTTGATTACAATGTTTTTTTAAAGAAATCAAGGAAAAAATCTGGTATATTGAACTGTTTCAACACTTTAAATACCGTCTTGGTGTTAGGAGAGTTTAGTTTGATTTTAGGACCAGGTTTCAGATGTTTCCATGGGTTTTTCTTGTAAACACAAATGATATTGTTTGATACTTAGGCAGCAGATACCTGCACCATTTCAACTTATTTCCAGGCACTAGTAATGAGGAGAAGCTGTCTATGTAAGTCTTTACATTTACTGAAATGTTTTACAGACAAACAAAAGGCAGCATTTACTTAAGGCAAACTAAACAGTGAAATCTTCTTTAAACAAAGGAATTGTTTACACACACAGAGCTATTTCAATTAAATTAGACTGATTCTAGAGAAATACTGAGTTTAAAGGCACAAGTTAGTTCCACTCCTGGCCAGTCACAGAGTTTATTTTAGCAGTTTACAATGCAATTTCAACAGGTTTTTTTTTCCAGGTCAGGGTGATAAGATCAGTGACACTTAGAAAAATATTTAAAGTGTTACCCTGTATTACTCAAATATTGTCTCATTTCTCACAAATTGTGGATAAAGTGCCTTTCAGCTAATACAGATCTAGATTTAACATTAGTCTTTTTTTTGGAGGAAGAGTCATAGTACCCTGAAACCCTCTAAAATAACATTCCTAGTGGCCCTACCACTCGTACCTCACAACATTGCCTTGCTGGTTTTCTTTTTTCTGTCTTTTCACTTGGATTGCCAAGGTCGTTTTCAGGTAGAGTTATTTTTACCAAATAGAAAACAAAATTACATTAGAAATCCCATTTGAAAGGAGCAGCTTCATGACCGGTAGATTTCTGTGTTGGTTCACATGATTTTCAGTCAGGTAAGGGGGGAATGGTTCTCAGCATGTATCAGACTGAAGTCCATCTTTTAAACTTACAAGGCGAGTCACTCTTTACCTGCTTCCACGTTTTAAAATACATTGAAGACTACCCATACAGTACAGTCTGTGTCTCTGAATGTCTTACTGAGACAGTGTAAGACATCTGTCTCCTCTACTCTGCTACCTGAGCTTTGTTCTTTCTTTTCTGCTATTCTGGCGCAGCCTGAAACATCCTGTTCCTCAGTCATGAGACTGCTGTATACATGTGAAGAATAATGGGTCCATAGATATCCTGCATTTTCCATAAGCAACAAGAAGAATACAGAGAATACAGTAAGTTGTATTTTTAGTCAGCACGAAGCAGTGGTATTTCACAAAGTGCTTCTGAAGATAGATGCATAATGTTGTTTTCATTGGTTTTTTTTTATTTTATTTTTTTTTTTATTTTTTTTTTTTNTTTTTTTTTTTTTTAATTAAATCTATCCCTCTCCCCCCGTTTTAAAAGAGGTTTGAAAAGGGGTAAGGAAGAGAGAAGATGTAAGAGAAAGATAAATCTAAAACAAGCTACACACTGAAATTAACTGGAGGATCCTTTCACATAGAAAATCTCCTAGAAATTGATAGAGGCCTACAGATAGATATCCCGTAGGGAGTAAGGAAAGCCTGTATGTGTGAGACTCTGTGTTCCACATTGTTAAAATGAAACCACATGGCAAATCCTCTTTTCCTCCTTATTTTCTGCTTCTTCACCCATAGAATTTATTCACAGCATCACACACACACGTGAAATCCAAGACAGTGACATTGTGAAAGAGTCAGAACAATGGTAAAGTTGGCTTGTTTCATCTGCTGCCTTAGAAACCCACACACATTTCATTTTCCACTAAGTGTAAACCACACAGATGCTTGATACTTAAAAGGTTACTGAAATTCCTATAAATAATCAAGGTAACAAATTCAGTCATTTCCATTTCCAAATGTAAATGTAAGCAACTAAATAAAGAATATAATATAGAAGACAAGAAATTTAAGTTTTTAATACTTATTTTATTTGATGAATAACATATTTAGTCCCTCTGGTTTATCCAGTTGCTACCTGTTTGTTTTGCTGTTGTTATTTTTAAGTACAAACCAGTATAATTTTATAGAAATTAGTGGTTTCTCTAACTCTTACTTTGCAAAGAAGAAAGTGATTTCTAAATATCTTAGAGCTGATACTATTGGAACAGATTAAGAGCATTATTCTAAACTGAGAAATGGCATAAATTGTTTATTTGCTTTTCTAGCCTCAGAATTTCAAACCAACACATGATAATGTCATCACAGGGAAAAAATTAAGAGAAGAGGACAGTGAGTTCAAGAACTGAACAGTAAAGATGCTTTTACTTAAACAAAAAACCCATAAACATATTTTTTTGTAAACCAACAAATTAAAAAGAAAAAAAAGCCTTAAGCCCACTACTTTTTAACCCAAAGTAGAAATGATGGCGTAAATAGATAGAGTCAAGGGAAGTATTGGAGAATATGTTTACCATCATCTTATTTGGGGCTCCTTCTGCATTTAGAAGAATAATAGCAGAGGCCTATACTCAGATGAGTTTTCAAGAAAGATTCAGGCAAAAGCTTTCAAACTTTCCAAATGTCATACTTGGACAACTACACAATAATAGTAGAAACTAGTAACACCTCCTTTACATTTTGTCTGACACTATCAAAAATAGCTTGGCTTTTACTAACATGGGAAGCAACAACGTATTAACTATGGCAGGGGTAGGAAAAAAATGCTGATGTTTAACAACTGAAGTAGATATACCTGTCAGGCATGGCAAAAATTCTCATTCTGATGATACTCAGAATTGAATGTCAAAATGTTTGGATCAAAATCTTCCTATTGCTTTCATCATTCCAGGAGTGCATTAAGATGAAACCCTCAGCATCTACGATCAGGTTTTCATCCTCTTATTTTCAGGAGCAGCAGTTGGTTATCCTTAAATACTGAATGATTTAAACTGATCAAACTGTACCTTTCCCATTCAACATGAAGTTGAGATTTAACAGCCTGTCTCTTTCTGGACAAAGTTACTACTGATGCTTGGAATTAAAATCATGTTTTATGACTCCCTAGCTTGAGGGAAAGCAAAAATGGAGGCAGGATGCGGGACATGTGGGTGTGTGGCACATTCACTGATAGCAAAACACATTGATAACAAAACATTGATTTTCTCTGGTGTTTTTAAACACTCTGAATATGTGCTCAAAATAACAGATACCAAATTGTTCCATAATGAACTTACGCCACCCATTCACCCCCCCCCCATTTTTGTCTAGCAACCAAAACATCCTGATTGCAAAATTCTTTATTTTTGAAGTTTTTTGCGAAGTTTTAACACTGTTTTTGGTGTTACTTTCACATTCGTCATTTGAAAGTCAGATACACTGGATCACTCTTGTACAACCGGGTAGGTGGCAGGGGACCAGAGACTGTATAACTAGCAGAATTTCTGATCTACTCAAATGACTTAAATAGCTTTTTCCTTTAAGATAAGTTATTGAAGTGATAGAATGAAACAGCCTGCATCTTATTAACAGAGACTGCATACTGCTTGGAATAATTTCTTCTGTTTGAAGTCACCTGTCATATAACTCTGAATATACTAAGCATGTCTACTTAAATCCTGTAAATATAAGTTTACTGTAAACATTGTAAAAATAAATTTTAATCCTTTGTGGATAAATTATATTTAAGGGAAGTGTTAATGAAGCTGCAATGATAACTGCTCTGGGTACAGAGGCAAGCTAAAGAAATGGAAGAAGTACCACTGCAGTTGAGAATGACACAACTTTACTCAACTAAAAGTTGACTGCTTACAGTGATGCCATTGGTGGATGGGGGGCTGAAGCTCCAGGTGTACTCAGGGTAAGCTACATGGCTCAAATTTATCTACTCTTAAAACATTAATTTTATTTTTTGTATCAGTGCTTCACAGACTATGACACTTTCATGAGAACCTTTATTCATGAAATTGCAGTTTGGCACACTAATGTAAACAACCCTCTATGCAGAAAGACATTCACCTCAGACTTGAAAGTTTATAAATATATAAATCCAACACATTCTCAGCCAAAAAAATACAAGTTTTATTCTGCAGTGATGCTTTGAGGAAGGGAATAGGTATTTAAATTAAATAGACTGTGTAAGACTAAAATTCTTCAAACTCTTACTGCACACTTCCATTGAACAGCAGAGTTAAAACTGGTTGGTTTTTTTACCTGAATTTATTTTGTATAGCATTCCAATAATAATTAGAATATCCCCACTGTTGTCTTCATTGACTACTAATAAAAGTTCTGCTGTCTAGGACTAGAGTTCAGTTCGAAATACAAGTTTAAATCCATAGATCTATTAAAATAGTGCCTAATGACAGCTGTTCAAGACTACATAGTATATAGGACAAATATTTATAGATAATAATAGGCAAAAGTATATGCATTTTACCCACTTTCCTAAAAACTATGAATTCAGGATAATAATATATCTTTTTTGCATATGCTTCAAACGTAGGAAGCCTTTCAATATGTAAGATTGTATTATGATCCTCATGTGACTTGATATCGTACTAATATAAATAAAATATTTTTTCAGATGTTAAAGCATGCCATGTACTCAAAGTTCCATGTTTTTATATAAATCATGATTAAGATGCTTCAATTTTATATCCCAGAAACAGCAACTGACTTGAAAAGTTGGAATTTATTTGACAAGTCTTACAGAAGGTTTAAGGTCACTACCTGTGGTATGTTATATATCAGCAAAACAGGCTGTCTACAATATCTTTGCACTTTAGAGGTGTAATCTAAAATTATGTTTTAGAAATGTTTTAATTTGGGAATGGGGAGGAGTTCTTTTTGTTCAATTAAATCACCCTTGTACAGCTGCATAATTTCAGCCTGCACAGGAACACATCTTGTACTTTATCAGAGATACAGTGAATAAGAATTATTTAATTCTATTCAGGAAGAACTCTTCCTATATTGCCCTCTGTATCCCCCTTCCCTTCACTTTTTTACAAGCATATTCAGTTCCCTCTTCCATATGCTCTGCTGCTTCCTAGAAGAGACTAATTCTTTATTCTCCCATCATCATAAAGGTCTCACTGCTGTATGCAAATTACAACCTTCCTAGCTGCTTCGTAAGATTCCTATCCCTGTATTCATCCTTTAGCCTCCATAGTAACATTATTAGTATTTTCAGAAGCAGGGAAAGGACAAACCATTTACAGTCTACATTTAGTGGAGTGCAACCCTTGGGTTCTTACTGATTTTTTTAATAGCATTTCAGAGATAAAAGCAGCTACAGAATGTGATACCAGCAATGTAAACTTGATAGGGCATAACCCAACATATTCAGAACTCACTGAATATCAATATCCAACTTTTCAAATTATTAATTAATTAGTTGGTATTATCTACTATGCTACTGAACTGTAAAAACAATAAAACGTTTTTGATAAAAATCTCTCGTCAACAAATCCCAGTTTCCCAAAATAAACTATGTCCTTAAGACAGCATTTCTTTCAAATATGACACAAATCTACCAAACCCATGAAAAATGCGCAGCATCTTTCTCAGAATAAATCTACCCTTATTAGAGTTTAAAGTCAGTTTCAAAGTAGGAATGTAATATTTTGTCAATAATTAAAATTTCAGGAGTGCATTCACAAGAATCCTTTTCAACAGCAACAGTTATTCCCAGTAACTTTGTCCTGAACTTTTAGCCCCATAAGGTTAGCATTCAGGAAGCTCAGCTGCTGTCTAACAAACTTAATTAATCAAAAAGTCATTTCCGAGCTGTAACTATGAGTAAAAGTGCTTCAAGTGTGCTAGCAAGCCTACAAGTTAATCAAAATGCTAATGCAGTACAAATTAAAGTTGTGATTAACATTTCACAGTAGCTGCTTAAGTGAATTGATCACACAAATGGGTTAAGCATTACTCATTTCCTCCAGCCCCAACTGGGAAAAGGTTTGTCATGGGTGGGGGAGGGATTATACACAAGCAGCACCAAATCATCATTAAACTGTCACCAAGATGCTTCCATACACCAGTTCACTGAATATCCACAGCAAGCAAAACCCCAACACCGCAGTCACAAAGGTAACCCTCCCTTCTCCCACGTATATACCTATACAACACAACCAGGCAGCAAGTAATTCCACCTCAACATGTCCCAGTACTTTCACTACAAAGTGATCCATTGCTGTTTAGTATCTATAATTGAGCATTAGTGCACAGTATATCCACTACAAATTTTTTGATTATTCTATTATTTCCACCCTCCTAATGTGGAAGAATAGCCATCCAACCATGAAAGCAGCCAGTATTTAGGTAAAATTGCAAACATTGTGCTATCACTGGAATACTGCCCACATACACAAAGAATACGTGTAGTAGCTCAAGAGATATGGCCTCTGCTCTTCAGTTATTTCTGAATAATCCTCTGCATTCTCACGTTAATTTGATTCTCTTCCTTCAGTAAAGCTGCCCGTTTATTTATAGTTGCCAATGCAGCCATTACACAAAAGCTCTTTCCCCGGACACTTCTTGACAAATCTTACATACGTGACTGTAAAATAGGCCTTTCCTGTAACTCCCACCACCTTGCAGCAAGTAGCTGGCACACCTGTACTAACAACAGGCAATATATGAGCTCACTTTTAGGATCTTTAAGACCTTCTCCATTTCCTCACAGGCAGGAAAACAAAAGATCCAAGCGATATGGCTCTCCAAATCAATACTTTTAACGGCTGTTATGTACTGAGGAGGTTTGGGTAGGATGAGAAGTGCAGGGCTGAGGGACATTCTCTTTCTTTGAGTCTTGATATGGCAACATGGGCTCCTCTACTATTTGTAGCTGTGCTGTTGTGGACAGAAACTACCTTTTGTGTACTATTGCTCCTCAGAAGGAGGAGTTTGCTCCTTCTGAGGAGCAATAGATACAGCTTCAACCATCACCCAGAATAGTCTGAAGTTTAGTACAGTAAGTATTTTCTACATAAGGTAGCTCTTAGCTGAATTGGGCAGCATATTTGTGCAACAACTCTGAACATGTACCACAAAGATGATTCTCATAAGAACTGTGGAAAAATTTGCAATTTAAGTGACCAGAAGCAACTTATTTACTTTACCTATTTCCAAATGGATAAAGCAGAATTATACACATCATGATCTAGCTAAGGACACACAGTGCTTAATCCAAAGAGTTTTTTTTTCTTTCCTGTCCAAATTACATTCTCCACAGGAGAAACATGATGGGGAAAGACAGGCCATCCGTGACAGCCTTAAAAGGTACTTGTTTCAGGGATGTGCATGCTTCCCCTGCAAACTAGTCTTTATTCTGCAGTTTGGAATCTGTTTTCATGTCCATCTTCTCTCAGTGCACAGCTACCCTACTGAGATGTGTTTAACACATCCATAGGTAAACACTTCTCAAAGGTTAGGGCTGAGCTCCATGGCAGTTCTACTCCTGGCAATATTAAAATATTTTATCAACGATTATACTACAAGTGGAGGCTTGTGGCCAATCCCAATGCAAAGCCAGAAACTGTCACATTATTTCTGAGAAAAGACTGCCCTGCTGAATCCAAGACTGACAGTATTACTGCCTCAATTATCCATTTCAATTAATGTAAATACAGGCACTAGTCTTAGAACAGCAGAGAAAGAACTGATCGCTGAATACAGAGTCACAGAATATAAGGCTTGACAAAAGAAATAAAAAGAGAGATTAGATTTAGTTTCACATATTCTTAAATCAGATAGGAAAAAAAAGGTGAGGTATTGTCTTTACAATAATAACTACATTTTATAAAAATATTAGAAAAATATTTTGATTAGAATTTTTATTATTTAATATTCATTTTCCTGCAAGAAGTGGAAAAAGGTTTGATTTTGAGCAGCTACTGGAGTGCTCAGCATCATCCTACTGACACCTCTAGCTTTTCTCAGTAAAAATACTGCAGAGTGCAAGACTTGAAGAGAATATGTTGTCTACTGTAATTGTATTAATGGCATCAGAGGCAAATAAAAGTTAAATTACTTGGCCAAGGTTACATAGGAAGTCATGGTAGTTTCTTTGAGCCACGGGAACCTTCTGTGCTTTATGAGAGCCCGTCACTGATAACAAACTGGATTTTGACTTGGGGTTTTCAATGTAGAGCAGGGGCATGCCTTCAGACTAGTCAATGCCTCAGTGGCCATTCATTACAGAGATGGGCGTGGGAGCACACAGACATTTACATTCCAGAATGTTATATATTGCTATTTCCCATATTTCTGCAGTAAAAGGGAAAAGATTCTGCATTTCATCCTGGGTACATGGATACTAAATTTTATCTTGCTATAATGAACTCCACCTACATCTAACAAAGGCCAACTATAGGAAAATTGTAACAGAATATTTTTCTTCCATTTTCTATGTTAACAATTACATTCTCCTATTGAACCAGCACCATGACTCCTCAAATTCTGTTAAACGCTTATGACTTCTATATTTCATCATAGGTATAATGAACAGAATTCTAACATAAAGCCAAAACTTTTAAGACATCTCAGAAAAAATTAATTTAAAAGTGGTTGCATAATTTTTTTCATTAGAAGATAGTGAAATCTTACCCGAAATCCAGCAGCTACATTTACCTATGTAATGCTGTTAACATAGTTTTCTGTCTGACCACTAAAACTACTCAGCCTAAAGTCACTAGTGATGAAAGAAGCCCAAAAGATGTGGGAGGAATGGAAGGGAGGACAAAGCAGGTGGAACAGGAAAGGGAGAAGACCGTGGAAGAGAAGACTGATTCAGGTGAAAGGCACCACAGAAGACTGGAGAAGTTTAATAGCCTGTGATGGAAAGACACTTGCCTATATATCATGGCTAGAGATGGCAAATCTGCTCTGCAGGGGACCTGGGATAAAGGCCTGCTGTACATATCGAGATACAACCACCTATAAAAGTTCTTTGAAAGATCTCGCTTTCTTGTAACAGAAAAGCAGTGCTGTCATTCACACACCCACCAGCAAAAATAACATTTTATGTTTGGGTCACAATTTGAAGGTTAGCTACACAACCTATACTGAAGTACTTTGTAAGTAAATAAACAAAATTTCAACGTAACTCAAAACCCAATTCCAGCCTCACTGCTGAATTTTATGTTTGGTGATGCGCAAGCACATGTTCACACACACAGAGAACAACACCCACTGAATATGTTTATGCATGGACAAAAGGGATATAAATGGGTTCTATGGTTCAGTTCCTTTTCTCACAACCAACATCTTTTTTTCTACCTCTGTTGACACAGAGTTCATCACCAGGTCAGTGCTAAGGAAAAAGGTAACAACCAGTATGGAAAGCGTAACCCTGTCTATTGCTTAGATTCTGGGAACTTTAACCTCCGTTTGGAAAGCGTGACTAATAAGATGGAACCAATATTCTCCCAAGAGATGTAAACCATGTGCCAACTTCAAAATACAAAAATGCTTGCGTGTTTTTTCTTTTTTTTTTCTTTTTTTTTAAAGAAGAACTTTTTTTTTTTTTNTTTTTTTTTTTAAGATGACTGGATACCTAACATTATGTAGTAGTTAACTGAAGGCTGGAGTGCCAAGGTATATTATGGAATGGTGTTTTTCTGAACTCCACTTTAAAGGAACTTCTGAATATTTTAGAGTTTTTTCTTCTAAGTGATTATTGTTTCTGAAATGCCTATGATGCAGTAATAGGATTAAGAAAATAAATTTCTTAGCAAAAAAGGACAAATATTAAGCAAAATATTTATTGAAAATGATGTTTAATTTACATTTTCACCAAATATGTAATTACCCCCCAAATGCTAATTCCACAAACATTCTAAATGAACTTTCAGTATATGACTCTTTTGAAACAAAGGTGAATTTTCTCAACTGAGAAAGTGACATTTTTCTCTGTTAATAACTCAGTATATTGAATAACTGTTCTTACATTGAAGCTTTCAGCACCATGATTTTATTGATTTGAAATATTTGGAATAGACTAGAATTCAAGCACTGCTGGTTGCCAATTTTAGGACTGTGTAGCAGTGACATCTGTGGTGTTATTTGCTTCTTATTTTCCTTTTCTTAATTTCAGTGTTGCTTTGTTTTGTATTAGTACGATAAGCTTGTTTTCATTACTATAAGGTTGAGCCTCAATCAAATCACTGCATACTAAACTGCCCACAGTATTTTCTCTGTCTAGAGCACTGATTAATAGTTTCTCATAGAGTGGTTTCACAAATTGCTAGGCTTGACACAATGATGTTTGCAATTACCATATTGCCAACAGGCTTCAAACAAGAGCAAAACCTCAGTCTGAGAGTTGACAAGTAGATCACTGAGGATACTAAAATATGAGCAAACAAAAACTGTAGTAAGAAAGAATTACTGGCTCTATTTTACGGATATTGAACCATAGTTTGTTGAAGGCTGCCTGATCCTCAAGAACCTGTGAATGAATCCTTGCCCAGTTTGACTACAGAGAATAATATTTCTTTCCAGCAGAATCAGAGGGGCAGTTGTTCTCTGTGACAATAAGAGCTCACCTTTCCTGCTGTAACTGTAACAGAGCTTTTCGGATATGGTAGCACTCTATTCTGAACTCAAATTGCTGCTTTAAAATTCTTTTAAGGCATGCAGCTGTGCATGTGATCGCTTGTTACCCGCACTCTCCATGGTCAGTTTAGTTTTTGTGGGTTGCAACTGCAGTACAACTGTAAAAAGTCACAAGACTCCAGACTGAGTTTAAAATCTGAGTTTGAAAGTGTGCTCTTTCACTGTGTGATAATTGGGACATAAAAGACATACACAAGTTAGAGAAAGCCCCTGTATCTTGTCCAAAATCACATTTCAAAACATGTTTTATTTATGCTTGTCAGTGACGGTAGTGCTTTTGGGTGCTACAAAAATAAAAGTACCCAGGGGAAACAGGTTCTTGAGGGTGGAGACGGGTTCTTGGGGGTCAGCATAACAATCTGCAGAGAGCACACCCCTGCAGGAATGACTTACATACACCATTCCACGATACAGAGACAGGAAGCTGTGGCATATGAAAGCAGAGGTGAGCCTATAGCAATAGATGCTTCCAGCCAGAGTACCACTGTCTTTTACCATAAGTTTGTTTACTTCCAGTTCTATAAAGTGAGAATCTTTATGGGCACCTAGTTTCTCCCCAAACAGTGCTGTACCATGTGGTACCAGTTCTCCACAAGACTGTAAGAAATCTTCAGATTTTTTCTATATTCAAAATACTACAACACTCTAAGAATAAATAGTAAACCAACAAGAGTTATATATTGAAATGCATCACGATACCTGGCATATTCTAATTGCTTGGTCCAGTACTGTCTTTGTATCAGTTGCATAATCTGGACAAGGCAGCATGGCATGACTGAAGTGGGCTTGAAGCAGGAGGTGTGTTTTTGTATGTGAACTGTCAAATGAATGGGGATTGACTTCAATTGGAAGGTGTTTTGCCAGTTCACTGTTCATTTGATCTTCATTGTGTCTCACAGGCAGATCCGTGTACTCGTCAGCATTCTTAAAAAAAAGAAATAAATTAATAATCATTGTAATTAACTTCAGAATAACTATTACTCCTTGCTGAGACATTAAAAGTATACGCATTTAATTTACTACAGTTAAATTTATTGTTAAAATAGCAGCATGTAAATGTTTAGAAAGTGTACTTATTTATCAAAATCACACGTGGGAAACAATAACTAATATAGTATTCAGAAATACTCACACAATTATAGGTTTTAAATTTTTTTTCTTCCACACAGTTGATGGTAACAATACAGAAGAGGAAAATATAAGCAGTGACAAACACATTCATTGGATGCATTCAATAGTAGAAGATGACCTTTTACAGTTATCCTACCTTGTTGGCTCACAAAAGCATTGTAAGGTTAGCTATAAAGAAGTCAATAATTCACGTTTTCAGTTTTCGGGGTTTATATTTTTCTCTTTCTATTCAAAACACAGTAGGTTTAAAATAGCTTTGGTAAGGTTATTTTCAAATAATTTTTCAATATTTTGAACAGTCAGTGTCTAAGCAACAGATGATGAGCGATCAAAGCAATGAGCAAAATTGTAAGCAGGTGCTGAAAACCATCCTCGATGCTACAGACTGGGACTAATGCTATTCATGCCAAAATGAAAGCTGCCTAAGAACTTTCTCATTGTTGCAAAAAGGAGCTGCATACAGACATGTAATCTAAATGTAGTTATGAGTAGCAACATCCTTGGGGCTGAGAGGAGCAAGTATGACTATTCTAATAGCCTGAGCAGAGATGTTAATTCTCCTGCTAGGGAAACCCACTGTCTCTGAAAGAAAGTTCAGCAGAAGCATCCTAAGAATGAGTATTTAGGCTAAAGAGTAGTTTTTTTTACTTAATTGGCAATTTTTTTTCCTCCACAAAATCCTCTTGTGCATGTATGTGTACATATTGTTTGGAATGAGAATGATCTTTCTAAAGTATAAAACTTGCAAGTAAAGTAAGAGTTTTATAATATGTGATACCTTTTCCATCTGGAATTTAAGAGACTGTATTTCTTTTGCCATAAAATAAAAAGTCATTTGGGTAGCCCGAAGGGCAATGTCTTCCAAACTACAGGCTTAGCACAAACCATTAAATTAAAGTGCTCAGGGTTTTATATTCCTCTTAAACTACAGATTCAACATTATGCATTTTAGTCTTCAATCTCCAGTCAGACTTCCTCCAAATCCATATTGATGAAATATTTGCAACAGTAACTAATGCAGAGTAAGGTAAAGAAAAATGGCAATTTTAGAGCACCTATTAGAACTACCTAATTGACTTGCAAAGTACCATATCTGCTTATTAATATCCTAACACATAGAACCTTTTTTTGGCAATTCCTAAAGAGTTAGATAGCTGTTTTTCACCCCTTGAAAATTGACAGCACAAAATTTTCTCTTTTCTTTAATGCCATGAGGAAACTACGTCTAAACCGTGATATTAATATAAAAGGAATGGTAAGTATTAGACATTTAAGTTTTGGAAAGAAAATCAGAATGTCATTAGTTTATTTCATATCTCAACTGCAGATTAGAAGTGAAGACTGAATAAAGACAACTGCTGCTTAATCCTGGATGTCTCTGCTAGATCTCTTGTGAAAACTGTGGTCATTTATTCTCTGAACCTAAGGTCACAATCTTTTTAAGCCCTATAGAATTCTGCATGTTTGCTTCACTCTTTTTATTTAACTGGCTTCTCTTTCAGAGATATTTTAAATAATATTTACCAAGGAGATTTCTTACTTAATTTTGCTTTGCAGTTTAAAGTAGCAGAAAGAAGGAGGATCAGCCAAGTCATTCCAGCGCCCTGAAAATGCACTTTCCTTAATTCTTCCCCAGCACATGTTTTATTTACCTCCAAAACACCCCCTTATTTTAAACAACTTGCCTACTTAATTTCCTGTTTGTGATCATTGACTGTAAGTAAGTGAGGTTCATTTTCTTATCTGCATCATGTAGGTAATTAAAGGAAATTGAGAATGGGTAGTGAAGCTTTTATACAACTGAGAATGAAGCTGAATGGAGGGCACTGAGGTCAGCAGAGTCCATTATATTTTTATGTGAGAGGCCGGTACGTCTGCCCTGTCCTTGTTTGCTTAGTGTCGGCTGGACAGACTACTAACTGCAAATCTGTTTCTCTGATTTGCCCAGCTGTCCTTGAATAAAGACATCTTCCATTGCAAAATGTTAAATGACAGTGATTGACAACTCTGTGATGAACTCCGCTTGTAACCCCCTGCTACTGTTTTCAGGTTGCACAAGAAAAGACAGAATAAAGAAACATCCTTTGTAATCACCTCAAATGGGCCCTGCTGTTCACTCAATATTTTTTCATTTTAGTTTTCCTTTTTATTGTGAATCTCAATCTGTGCTGCAAAGGCCATAGCTTCAACTATATATAATATATATGGCTTTAGTACATTGTATCTGAACACGGTTCTTACTTCCATGGGTGAGGAAACAGATCAAATTACGTATCAATCATTAATCTTCATTCTAAAGTCCAGAAACTCAATACAAACTTCATCGTTAAACCAAAAAGCACTGCCGTGCATTTTTCACTTTCCCTTTTCCTTCTCTTAAATCAGTAGTGTTCCAGCCCGTGTGCAAATAATATGTTTACAAGCACCTACACAGTTATTCATAACTTGGAGTACACCAGGAGATAACCAGGAATTTTAGCTACGGCTTCTGCAATTGTGCGTTTGGTAGTCACATCACATCTCTCTCTCCTACATTTCTGTGATGGACTTTCCCAATAACGTCTTGTTTTGGGTGTTAGAGACTGCTGCATCATTTCAAGGGTGTAGCAGTCCTCTCAGACTTACATTTCAACCTGTATGTGATGCAGGATGGTCATATAGGAGACTGTAACTTGCATTGCCAGCGAGAAATGTCACACATAGACCTGCATAAACTCAACAGTTACATTTTACAAGGCCAAAGGGCTATTCCGGTAATTGAATCTGTTTCCTCCGTAACACCAGCCACATAATCATCTCAGAGCACTGTCCGCAACATTGTGTTCCAAATATGCAACTTAACATCATCCTTTATTTGAACTGTTAGATTAGTTCTAAAAGTAAACAACTCATCCTGTTTTAAAATCTACCTTTTGCAGTTTTGTGGTGTTGTTAGGCATTTGAGGAGTCAGACGGAACTAAAATTTAAATAAACATCCAACATGGCAAGTACTATGCTCCACACTGCCCATAGAGTCAAAAAACTTCCAGATTTTCTTTCTGCCCACAAAAAGTCTAAGTTTGGCTGGAATTACTGATTTATAGTAAGAGCTGAAATACAAACTTATACCACACGTAAATCTTCCAAAATATTTTAAATCTCAAGTAACTACATCTTGCCACCTTGTCTACAGAAGAGAAGAGGGTACTTGCGGACCACAGACAGAAATGGGATCAAGGTGAGCAACTAAAGTAAACTTGAATATTTTAAGCTAAGTTCAGTCATGGGAACAGTAAAACTTATAAAGTTAATGAGTTCTAGACTTTAAAGAGCAGTTGATTAAATTGTAACAATGAGGGTCTAAAATAAACCAAAAATAGTTTCTCACATTCCAGAGTTGAACCAGTAGTCTTTTCTTTAGCAATGTTGTTACTGAAACTGCCTTAGAATTGACTGACTGCCTGTATGTTCCTTTTCTTTATACAGATACTGGGAACCCAACCACACCATATTCTCAAATTTAACAAACTTGCAACATATGTTGCTCTCTCTGAACTTTCTGATGAAGAAAGAAACAAGGGAAAAGCATTCTGAGAAAATGTGCTATTAAAACTAACAGTTGTTAAGATAAAATGTTAAAAAATCTTGCAGTAAACTAGTACTAAAAGTAACTACCAAAATAATAAAAAAAGAGAAAAGATGAAGATCATTTTTAGCTAATACAGTAATTGCAGTCTCTTCAACTGAAACTTGGTTTATAAGCTTCTCGTAGTCTAAGTACATGCCAAAGGACTGCAAAATCATCATTTGTGCATAGAATGAACAAAAGAAAATAAGCTGCAACAAATAAACGTGGGGTTTTTTTATGACTGTTCTGCAGTTAACACTAATAATACATTATGAAGTAAATTTTAGTTCTCTGCTACCAGAAGTTCAAAGGTATGCCACTATGCAACTTATTTTTGCAAGTGCAAACATCAGTTTTTGATCTTTGGGTAACTGGACAGGCATATATAAGTTCAACAATAATATTATTACATAATCGGCTTTTGTCTTTTGTGCCATTGTACAAATTGACACAGAGTATTCTATTACACCATCCTGACCTGCCCCACTGTGCTACAGTGTACAGGAAGCAATTGGAATCCAAAATTTGAAGCAGCCTGTAACTGTCCTCATTTGGATGATACATAGTTATCCTTAATAAAGGATGGAGACAAGTAGCATAGTCAAAATAGAGAAATAACAAGGACTGGTAGTTTGTGAGCAGCTAGATAATGGGGTCTGCCTCATAACAGATTCACAAATTCTTTCTTCAAGGATACTTGAGCTCCTGTACTTAAAATCATTTGAAATTATTTTCATTTTTTATATATACACATATATTTCCACTCATGTGCTGACAAAAATTTAATTTGATCCTGTTACCTGTAGCATGAGGAAAATAAAAGAATTTCTTAAGTTCCCAAGCTAATCTTCCTTTGCCCATGCTCCTCCCAAGAGCACAAGACCATATTATGTGACACAGGAATGACACAGCTGTATACTGTGAAAATTATTTAAATTAACCAACATATTTATAGTATATTTTATCATCATATTTTCAAATGTGAGTTTGACTTACAAGTAAAGACATTAAATTTACACAGATTTATCCTGACAGGCAGTTAGAACATAATCCAACTTACATTTATATTCAGAAAACAAACAAATGTGAGGAAACATGTCCTTTAAAAAGAGGAAATAGAAGAAAAGAAGCCCAAAATGACTTAAAACTTGTTTTTCAGCTCATACCAAAAAGTAAAGTAGATTGAAAAATGGAATTGGAAAAGTCCTTGCTAGAATTACTACTCTGAAAAGCTTAACTTTGTTAGTGATTCCATTATAAACTCCTATTTATTGGTAGCCTATAAATGTATGTGTTTTGGTCTCAGTTTTATAGGACACAATTCCAACTTCCAAAGTTTAAAGCATTTGGGTGTTTTTTTAATCTTAGCCATAAAAGGTCTAGGACAATATTCCTGTTAAAAGACAGTTATAAACATATGTTACTAGTTATAAGTTTTAAGAACAAGCATGATGCTTGTTTTCAAGACTCATATTATAGACTAAAAGGAAAAAAAACCCGTCATTTCTACCAGCTCACTCTATTTTACCCATGTAAAAATATACTTTTAAGACAAACTTTTCAGAAGTAGCATTTCAGATTTCCAGGGTAGCCTGGCAGGCTCTGCTAAACCACAGAGCAGACTGAAGTTTTTGTAGAGATCTTAAAGATGGGGTAACATGATGCAAAAGAAGACAACAAAGTTTTTCAAGTAAGATGAAAATATATTTACTACATGATACTGTAATTCAACACAGACACCATATTTATAAATAAGCTCCTCATCTTCATGTACTGTATAATATCTCTCCTTGTCAACTGCATGCATATGTGGCAGCACCATCAAATGGCACCCAGTAAATTGGAGCCAACCCTGCAGGGCAGCTCCTTTCCAATGGAACCTTCCCACCCCTTCTTTTCCAGGGCTGGTGGCTGTCAGGGAGGAAAGGCAGAAAGCAAAGCCCTGTGCTGGCCCCTGAGGCCCAGAGGAGTCAAAGCCACAGCCCCCAGACAGCAGCTGTTCCTGGCTGTGGAAAAGGGCATCCCTCACTGGGTGCTCTGTCTGCCCTAACACTCCATTCCAGCTTGGGTAATGGGAAAAGGATCTTGCCACTTCTCTAATACCCCATCAGAGTACTCTCCACTCTCTACTTTTGGAAAAATGACAGGAAGAAAACAGATATGCGTAGGATTGAGGATGCTGTCCAAGGAAAAAGACCTGCTCGGTATCTTTTTGAAACAAACTTTTTTATTTACTATCTAATTAGTGTTACATGCACTTTTAGAGATAATAGAGACGTGTCCAAAAAAAAAAAAAAAAA
>VXAY01002809.1:386706-437616 GCA_013399855.1 Oxyruncus cristatus
TCAATTAACTAGGTAAGAGCAGAACAGTGAGGTTGGGCTACCCAGGGCTCTGTCTCCAGATTTAAGACTCACCAGAGAAGACACTGGAAATTTCCAACTGAGCATGAGAAGTTAAAGAGAGAAAATTGTAAACCCCATCAACATGCAAGTATGCAAATCTATTACGTTTTAAACATTAGTTTGTAACTATCTTTCAGGATTTAAAAAGGGGGTACATTTTCGCAATGGGATCTAGAAACATAGATTATAGGAACATACAAGTTAAAAGTTCTTACAATTCTTATAAATTTCTCATACTAGTGATCAGAGAAATCATATATTAATTATATATATATAATTATATATATATTATAATTATATAATATAATTAATTATATATAAATATATAACTCTCAGACTTTTCACTTTAAACAGACAAGCCTTCAATTTTTGCGTTTACATAGCTGCATATGATAAACACCACAAATTTTACAATTACAGACATTATAAAAAGTACAAGCTAGGGCCATGAAACAGTTGAGTGATCACTTAAAAACCCCCTGAAGGGTTTAGATTTCACAAGTTCACCTCTTACTTAAAACATCCAAACTACAAACTACTGATGACATTCCTGATGACCAGAGGTCAGGAGTCTAAAAGACCTTTGCCACTGAACACAGAGCAATAGGAGGTCAGCAATATTAGCTACCAGTAGCAGAGAGCGACCTGGAAGATCTGGGAACTTCTAAAGTACAAAGTTAAATTACAGAGCTCTGCTTCAGCATGGAGTTGATAAAAGAATACACAAGCATGCTGGCACACAGGAGAGGGAGGATTATATAAAATAACAATAATTTGACATGGGAAACAAGTTCTTAGGAGTTCTATACTAACTTGAAAGTTGATTTTCCATTTTCTAGTTTCCTAAGCATCTTAGAGAAGCTGAATTTCAGTGTAGAGGAACATACAGTAACAGATAATACAATCATTTTATTGTAATAAAATATATGCAATTATTTTACCAAATGTTAAAAAATACATTTCGGGAACCATTCTGTTTCAGGATAATTTCTTTTTTTAAGTTGCATACTTTACTAAAACATTAAAACAAAGAATGAATTAATGTTTCTAAATCCTAACTCTCACAATCCATATTTCATAAAGGTTATGATCATAACCATAATTCAGCACTACTGTTTTTTGGCCAGTCCTAATAAAACCTGTTCTAAAAATATATTTTCCCCTGAATGTATAGGTACCTTCATAGTATTAAGCCTGTATGACTTTTCATAGATATGGCTTTAGTTCCCTCTCTGCTTCCTAAGTTAAATTATTGCTTATAAGTAAGGCTGTAACACTTGCATAATTTAATGAAAAATAAATGCAAAAGAAGACTAAAGTTGGACAAAAATAAGGGTAAACATCTGAAACTGAATACACATTATTTGCCTACAATAAGTTACTTTGACCACAGCAAAGAAATATAAATGGAATCTTATAAATTCCATTTATAAAGTGAAGTATCATAATGTGAGAGAATTGTTACATTTTATTGCTGTAAATGGTATATTTGAGTTTTTGCCTCTCCAACAGGCCTGACTTTTCTGATTACTTCTTCTGAAAATGCTTTGAACCGGCACAATCTGCATGTGTTATCATCACCCCATTTATTTTTAATCTTAAAACCTAGATGGGGCAGTGACCTACAACTTACTTTCCCTGTAATCTCAAGTCATATTATAGGAAAGATTTCAAACTGACTGGTTCTGGCTGTACTGAAACTGTATTACACTAACACAGAAAAGCTTTTCATTCCATGAACTCAGTAATGGGCTAACACAAAACAGCAAAAATCTCTCTGAGTATACATTCAAAAGTCTGATTGTCATGAGAAATCTACTTCAGTTCCATTTGGACGTCTGTCCACATTTTGAAACTGAGCTTGGCTGAATTAGCTGGCCCAACTACTGATTGAGATGATGATAGCAATAAAAACTGTAATAGCAAATCCTGGCACAGAGCTTTCCTGGGAAAGCGATCAGTCATTTTCCATCTTTGGCTTTGATCCTCCATTGGGATCTTCCAGTGCAGAGTCCAGACCCAGGGAAGAAGTTAACAGATCTCTGCATTAAGTTATTGCTACTCTGCATGGAGACAGGAGTGTTACTAATTTTTTATGTGAAATGGGGCCCCTATATACTGTATATGTTAATGGCAAGCTGTAAAAGCTCTGTGTGTTGAAAACTGGATTTCAAATCTGCTGACCTGTGGTAGCTCCCCTAGTGGGGAGCCACAAATGCGCACTGCTGCATTTCTGTACTGGATTAAATTCCAGATCTGGACTACTATGTGACCAGAGACAAAAGGGAATAAAAAGTTGACAGGCGTGAATACCTGTCAACATGTGGTGAAATCAGTAGCAGCCTCTGTTCAAGAGAGGCTCATGGCCAGAATAATACAAGAACAATACGAACTGGCAGAAATATATGGGAAACTTGGAAGGTGCCTACATGAACAATGTCTTTTCAGCAAGCCAGTGCTACTGGTCTAACTCTGATCACTTTTAAATGAAAATAGTTTAATACTACAATAAAAAAAAAACACAAGTCTAAGAGGAAATGACAGCTGCTGCAAGTAAATTTCAATAAGGGTAGTTCCCTGCTGATAAAAACTGGCACATCTCCACTCATTTCAGTGTAGCTATGTGGATTAACATTGCTTGAAAATCTGACCAAATGTTTTGGAGAACTTAAGAGCTACAGGGAAATACAGAGATGGAAGACACTGGTAATTATTTTCTCACCCAAAGGGCGAGAAAGAAGGGTAATCACCGAGGAAGCAAAAAATTCAGTAAAGAAAAAATATTTTGAAGTCTATTAAACAAATGGAAAATCTGTGAGCATTTTGGGGTGCTTGATTTGAGGAAGTTCTATCAACATTTCTGTCATGAATGACCACAGGTCTGATACAAAGAGCAGCATGGCAAAAATGCCCTTGTACCACACCTGACCTTAACAGAACATGCTATTCCTAGGAATAGGACATACCATACATTCCTAGTGCAGACCTAATCCTTTTTGGATGGCAAGTGATAATTTTTCTTGGTGATGTTCACTGAACACAAATTTTTGAGAATATTGTAAACCCAGTGTTCCTACACAGACTTATATCAGGTCTTTCTGACCTGTAAATAAAGACATTAATCTAAAGTGAACTGTAAGAGTTAAAAATATATATATATGGAAAGATAACAGATGATTAAGAGACTTGCAGAAATTTTGGCTCTGGTGTGAAGTTTTAAGAACTTCTTTTAAAAGACAAAGAAAATTGAGATTTGCAGGACCAGATGTCTAGGAAGATCCCATTTGGATTTGAGCTACTTAAATTTGCAATCATGTATTTATACATCTAACAGAGCTTCTGTTTCCCCTAGAATCTGAAAATTAACTAGCTTTGTAGCATCTTCCTTGATCTGCCACCCGTGCCCTGAGGATTAGAGACTCCACCTGAGCTTGTTTTACAAGCATAACAGAAAAAATTAATCTCTGCTGGCAGCGATCCCACTGGGATACTGATGAATAATGATATCCCTCTCTTGCTGCCCTCTCAGTCCACTAGAAAAGCCACTCTAACCCAGCAACGTGGAAACCGCTGAAACCATTCCAGCTGTGGATTAGCAGGCAGTCAAGCATCCATCTGTTCTGTGTGAATCAAGAGAAAGCAAACATGCATTCTTATAGCTAAAGAAGTATTAAAAATTAGCATCTTATATGACTACATATAGTAAATATTAAGACAATTATATACAAAGGAAAAATAATCTATTATCCATACCTCATGTTGTTTATCATTGCTTATTACCTTGAGAAAATGATAAAACAGTTGAAATTCCACTCCTTAACCTACAAAATACTGTGCATGCAAAGATTTAATATGTTTGAGACAAATTTTTTTAATACTGTATGCATCAGTTATACCTAAAAAATACTTTGTCAAGAGACATGCACATTATAAGCGAACATGGTGACATGCCTTCACCTTGCCAGGAGAAACATTTAAGAGGCTTGTTGTGAAAGGGATTTTAGCCATTTTCTCACCCTATAATGTGAGAGGTATAGACTTGAGATATTTTCTCTTTCTTAAAACAAGTAGTTTGAATAATCTCTGCTAGCTTGCCAGTCTTTTCCACTGGAAGACAGAAATGGAAGGCAGTGGAAGTTGGCATGTGGACAACCCAGTCAAACTGGTGATGTCTGATTTGACTCTTCCATGGGAAATAGGACAATGATCTACTAAAAATTAAGGAAAGCTGTATTTGAGCATTACTGCGGGAAAAAATACTTTAAAAGAGCATAATGTGACTGTTTTCCCATACATCAATTCTAATATTTTGATTGATGCCTGGATCACATTTATTAAGCTGCAGAGGTTTAATATCTGCAACTGTCTGTTCTCTAAAAGCAACCTTCCCATGGAACACCAAATTTCCGACTTCAAAATGCTAAGAAAAGTTTAGGCCTTTTAGTAACAAAAACCCCTCTGCAATTTCTTCTAACATTACAGGTAGCAAACGTAAGTAACTGTGAAATAAACATATCATAAATATTAGGCCAATAATAGAAGAGGCAGATTTCTTAAAAGTTCATCTCTGATAATACATAACATCAACATTTAAAATAAAATTCAATTTCTGAAGCTATACAGGTTCAATAAGGAAAAAAAAAAGAAAATCAGACAAAGAAAGAATCTAAATGTAAATAGGAAAATACAAGTGTCAGATACTTCATTAAGGACTGATCAGTAATCCTCTTATGTCTTTTTTTTTTTTTTTAAGTACTATGCTAAAGGAACAATATATGCTGGATACCAATCTTTTATGATGTAATTATTTCAGCCAAACCAATCCTTATCCTGAAGTTTTTGTTCCAATCAGAGAACAAGCAACAATA
The DNA here is from genome assembly GCA_013399855.1 of Oxyruncus cristatus. Classification (NCBI taxonomy): domain Eukaryota; kingdom Metazoa; phylum Chordata; class Aves; order Passeriformes; family Cotingidae; genus Oxyruncus; species Oxyruncus cristatus. The sequence continues at coordinate 391,635 of VXAY01002809.1, forward strand.
TGTCATCTTCCTTCTTAACAGTTTTATAAGCAATAACTTCTTTGCTGACAGACAAAAACATTTTTGTGCCTTAAAACAGTAGTCTGTATGGCCCAGTTGGCGTCACTCTATTCTGTGAAAACAAATTCATCAGCTATATGATTGTTAACTGTTATCATTTATTGTACAAATGTATAATTCTATCAAAGGCATTCCCAGAAGCCAGTGAAGACAAAAGAACTGCAGGCTGCAGAGACCCTAAATTTGCTTATCGTGCTTTAATTACAAATTGAGAGGAAGAAAGTAGGCAGAACTTGAACTGACTTACTAAAAGCACACTGAACTTATAAGACTGCCTTCTGGAGCACTTGGGGCATGAGAACACAGACATTTACCAAAGCAGTATTGCAAATTATAAAAAGTTCAGCTTTACTTTAATAAAGATACTGTTCAGAACTGCAGTTTTGTTTCAACAAATGTAAACATTATTTCAACAAATATATTTTATTTTTGGAAATCAAGGCATATGACAAGACTGCTGAAAAAAAAGCCATTTCCTTTCCCATATGAATACTTTGCAAAGTATGGCTGCATGTACACAATTATGCATAATTCGAAATCTTGCATGATGAAGGCTACAATTCTAACCACCAACTGATAAGTAAAAGTGTTTGTGCTAAAGGAAACAAACAAATAAAGAAACGTTCCACGGTTGAACTGCCTGCAGGTTTGAGCAGTCAGCTAACCAAGCTTGCTGTCACTGAACTTGCTTCTACTGTGTGTACCAAGGACAAACACTGATTTGCCACCAATGGCAGCCAACATTCACATTTTTAAGTACAAGACCAGGACATACAACCCTAGCACATACAACTGTAATAGCTCCTGGCTCACCAAAATAGTTTCCATTGGTATACGTGGGTGTTTTGTTGTTCTAACTGCATCTATAGTTCCTGTTAAAGGAATTTTGTTCTTCATTTTTTCTGACAGAAACAGTTACTAAAGCAGTTGTTTGAAATGGGGGTGTAGCCTGAGGCTACTGCCTTCCACTACCGCAGCTATATACACTTTCAGAAGTTTTTCCCTTGGACGTTGCACTGCAATCAAAACTAATAAAAAAACCTAAACAGAAACCTTTATTATATCCAAGATAACAGTTCTTGTTTTATGGCCTTCCTCATGGGAAATGTATGTCAAAAACCTTTAACTACAACTCTAAAATGGGTTTTAACTTTCCTGAATATGGATTCAGTTTTGTTGTTGTTGTTTTGTTGGTTTTTTTTTTTTTTTTTTTTAAATGGCACATAATGACAGAAATTGAGTAAGAAGACTGGACAAGAAAAAAAGGAGATCTGTTAATCGGAGATTAGAAAGTCATGAATATTGGAGATGGGAAAGTTTTATATTTTCTGGTTTTGACTGTAATTCTTTCTTATTGATGCCATAAAAATGGAAGACTTATGCCATGTTCAGTTAGCTGTCAGTGGTGGGCATTGTTACCCTGATTTACCAACGGACTGTGTTTTTCTGGAAAGGCAGGCAGCATATGATGCTTTCAAACTAAAAATCAAACAATCACTTGGAAAAAGAAAAATAGGAAACAGCTGTGTCTAGAAAAAAATTACTATATCCAATTACTACAGCAACATTAAAAACTGCTCCATCTACTGGGACTAGAGAAAAATCAAGACTAATTGAGTATGTGAGTATTCATATAAGTACTTTTTCTGCTAAGTACAAAATATTTCTGAATATCAAATTTGGATGCTATTAAAATCCACTATAACATTTTATTTTATTTTCATGAGCCCAAACACCATTTTCAAATTTAAACTATTTTATTAAACACACTGTGATACCATCTAGATGTTTCAAGTGGGAACTGAAGCACAAATGTTTTAAAATATTAAAATCCAGAGAATATAGAATGCATAAAAATTAAGTAAATGATCCTGGGAATGCCTATGTTTAGGAAGAAATTTATGCATTGAACAGTCCTTGGTATGGATTTATTGTAAAGAAAAGATTTAATGGTAAGAGGTAACAGTTTTCTTCTATTACAAGGGGTCACTAAAATATGCATAATGTCTGAGGCCTCTTCCTATTTGCAGAGTGTCCACAGCAGTCATGTTCATATTTTTGAGAATGTAGGATAGATATGAAATCAAATATGGAAGTTCTGTAAAGGTTAGCATGTAACATAATTGATTTTCATCTGATATAAAGTATTTCTATTCTTGACACTGAAATGTCATATTCAAAAAGAGAAACGTAATGAATTCAGTCTTGCTGTGCTTTTATGCCTTGAAGAAACTCATAGCAGCACCTTTATTTTCTTCTAAATTCAACACAAATGTAATTTTAAAGTAGAAAATAACTGACTTAGCAAGAACAATCTCATTTTTTTCTGCAATTACTATAGAACAGAAACCCAGTTTTATGTAATATCTTAAAACATCCTAAAAGCAATGTGTTTTGCCGTGGCTTGCACAAAAATGTTAGAAAAACCAGATTTGCTTCTTCTTGGACAGTAATTTTGTAACTTATTAATTCACCCTTCTCTGGTGCCTAACTAGGGAGCTGTTGAAAAGATGGTATATCACTGAGTCAGAAACCTTTGTGGTCCCTTAATGGGAGACCAAACCAGCAATAAAATTGTGATACAGAAATAAAATCATTTTAGACTGAGAGCATAAATATTCACAAAGACTCCCATATTTCCCTGCTTAGTGCCAATGATGATGAACAGAAAATAAAGCTACAGGTTAATAGAGTTACCTAGAACAAATACCTAATGGGCAATGAAAGACAGATAAGGCATTAATAACTTTACTCTTTTGTTATCTATTATCTGGGATAGAGAGTGCCTGTTTTATGAACCTCCTCCTTATACCTTCCAAATCTGTGACTCCAGCAGTGACAGATTTTCTGCTGAGTTCCAAATTACTTAGTACAATACAAGCCAGTGTGGCCATATCAATTTTCAGAAAGAAATAAAGGGAGGAGATATGTGGATAAAAAACTTTTAAGTTCATCTTTACATCACAGAAAGACAGACATGTATGCCCCACTATAATGCAAATACCATGTCGTTCTGTCTCTAAGCTCCCTGAAAGCTTTTAATAAAAGAAACCTATCTCTTACCAGTGTACATGAAAGAGCAGTAGACACATGAAAACCAACTAGTTTTCTTTTGTAGGTAGAATTAAAAAAAACCAGAAATCAGGGACAAGATGCAGATAAAACAAGGGATGAAAGATGGTAATGATGTTCTCCCCTTTACTGTCTGGTAGGATTAGGCATGACAAATTTTTTGCTCTCTAAATAGAAATATTAACCAGATAACGACGTAAGTGTAGTAACAAGTCACCAAAAATCATGAAACTAGTAGATCTAGCCATCACAGTCCTGATCAATCAGTAAGACAGACTTTTATTTTGTCAAGATACAACTAATCTCTATTTGATTTTAAAAACATTTGTGCAGAAAAAGACAAGAATCACCCCAAAGTATCTCTTTTTGTTTTTTTACCTAGATCTCTGTTTTAACCTCGGCACCTAACTTTCAGAATAAAAGAAAACAGTCTTTAGGTACCTCAGAGAAACCCAGCCTGTCAGTAATAATTCATGAACACTTTCTCATCAATAATACTTAATGCAGGAAGCACCAAAACTCAACAGTGATTAAGCTCATCTGGATTGCTACTGTCTGAGCATGGTTAGAAAAGTTTTAAAGAAGGCTCTATGGAAAATCCTCAGACATTTTTTCTCAGAAAAAAAATACACGTCCACTAGCACAAGTCAGTGACAAAAGTACACTGAATCTGAACCTCAGCCTGGTACGTGCAAACCCAAGACATACTAAACATCTCGAGTACAGATTTACTGAGAGGAGCAGGGAAAGTGTGAGGGGATTGTACCCCACCTATTTGAATCACTTATAACCGTATACTTCTAACATGACTGAAGGGCTGTTCTTATGTGCCATGTTCCTATTCATTTTACGAATACCTCAACCCGTACACAACATACTGGAAAAAAATTTATTTGATCTTGCAAAATGCTGGCACATGATCAAATGAAAAGATGAAATAAAGACAGAGAAAAGAACAGATACCACAGAAGATTACGAGTAGTCTTTACTAAGTGGAAACAAATCTTACTATCGAGTGACTTTTTTGAGAGATCCATCAACAGTAGAAACAGGGTAACTCAAAACTACTTTTTCAAGTGAGTTGTAAAGATTTCTTGACAATTCACTGGTGAACAAACCTGAATTTTGAACACTTCCATCAGCATAGAAAAATATCAATCTGAAGCTCAAAATCCCTTAATCCAACTCAGATTTCAACCCCTTAATACAATCCTAAATTTCTGAATTCTTGAATGCAATCTTGCTTTTCTCCTCGTTTTGTTTCAAGCAAACTTTTGCTCCTTTTTAAGTTCCATATATAATTGGTCTATATCACACTTAAATCCAAAAATCATGCTTTTCTTTGTTAAAACTGTTCACTTCAGCCTTCCTTATCATCAGACAAATTGTAAATGTCTAAAGGTTTGCAAGATTATGAAAAAGGCCTGCAAATAATAAGTGTTGCATCTACAAAATCCTGCAACTGCATGAGAAACGCTCGGATAGTTATTTCTAAAAATTTTAAAAAACACAGTCCAAAATTCAAAACTTTAAAACTGAGTGATCAGAAGAATAATCACAATTATAATTATGTTCTGTAATGGTAACAGGCCTTTTTGTACTATAGCTACAGCTTTCAGTTCCAGCATCATTAAGAGATTCTTCAAATTACTTTTTAAACATCCTTTTCCCTCAGGATTTTCACTTATACCTAATTAGACTACTTACCCCATGCCATGTAATTCCCTATTGCCAAAACTGCTAAATGCTTCAATAAGAAGGAGGAGGGCAACAGTGGAGTGAGGCAGATGTAATGTCATTGGTTAACAATAGAGGTGTGAAGCAACTGCTGTAATTATAAAACTCATTAATTCACAGTGTTTAGGGGAAAAAAAATCCTTGGCAATAACTGTTGAAATGGCAACTCTTTTCAGCACTACATCAGACTGAAAAAAACCCTTTCAATTTACACCTTCAACAAGACAGAACAGTAGTTCCACTAGTAATTATGAAAATCAACATAACCATAAAAAGTAAGCTCTAATGGCATCCAGCATTCATATATCCTTTTCATCTTTTAAACTGACACGTGGCACATTTTGACCCCTAAGCAATTTTATTCTTAGTCCCATTCCTCTTAAGATTGCAAAGGGACAGCTTCAAAGACTATATTTCCAGGGGAAAAAAATTAGAAAGAATTAAAGGAAGCTTAATGAATTTGAAATTTTACAATCTCTGCCTAACAGTAGGTTTCTAGGTTTCACACACAACAGAAATATTTGCCATTTACTTTTGTGCTTCCTGAATGCAAGCAGTTCAAATACATGAGGACTTAAGACAGGGAACACCAGGTTCTGCTTCCATCGTTCCTCTTCCATATACTGCAGCTTAGGCAGTGTTACAAAATGCCATCTCTGCTAATGCTATTCTCAAACTTTTCCTGCCCAAATTTGTCTGAAAAAAAACCCCTGACATTTCTAGGTGGAGAAAATTTTCTCTAGAGAGAGAAGATTTTAATGACAGCTGGAGTAAAGCTCTCATCTTAAATACTCAACATTGTATTATTTGACTTCTGTTCACATGTGGACATTTCAGTTATTTTACATAAAGGACATATAGGAGTAGTGGATGATTATCATTTTGAATTCAGACAAATACACTGAATTTCATTTAATATAATTGCAGTGTTTTCTGACAAGAGAATTACTGATACTGCAGGGTCAGTGATAGCAATTCTGCTTATTTAGGCTAACACTTTCCATTATAAAAGATTACTGTGGCCTTTATTTCTGAGCTGTAACGCCGAATGTTTGTAGTAGGTAATTTTAAATTTATCAGAAAGAAAAGTCTCTGTACTAGAAGAGTGGTTTTCCCAGTGTCACAAAATGCTGATCAGGTTTTGTTCAGATGCAAACTGTTGAACAGTACTATTTTAACTTTTCTTCTTGTATTTCTCCTCAGAGAGTTTTTGGCAGCATGTCAAAACAATAATGAATATAAAAGTTATATACATAAATACTGCAAGATGGGACTCTAAATTTTGTGCTTATAAAGGGACATAAGAAGAGAAAGAGATGTATAAATTAATTTTAGTGTACTGATTTCCTGAAACACTTGAAACATCAGAAATTATTCAGGTACATTTCTCAAAACAATAAACAATTAAATTATAGATCAGGAAAGAAAGGCTTTTCCTTATTTCAGGATGTTTTTTTCACACACTTGTGTCTTTAAAGAGTCAAAAAGTATGCATGTTAAAGTTAAGAAAATATCAGCACTTACTGTCAGAATTAAGAGCAATTCTTCAATGTTGCTTTCAGGTTTCAACTGCTCTTTGAACATCCCAATGGTTGGATGCTTCAAATAGTAATAGGAAGCAATACGTCCGTATGTCAGAGGTTCAATGCTGCGATTATCCTGTCAGAAGAGGAATCAAATATATGTGGTTGCCAAGCGGTTCAATGCTAAGAGTTCCTACATAACTGTGAAACATGTTAAGGCTACTTTGTAAGAGAGAACAGCAAAAATGATTTAGCATCATAATTTAGCCACATCGGTTTTCAACGTAAGTCTTACAAAGAGCTCCACAGACAAACTAACATCTCAAATCAAAGAGCTGTTCACAACTTTTAGGAGCATATATCTTCCTGGATCTTGTAAAGCACGGATTAGTCTTACCTCCCCGATTTCAATACAGTAGGAGCATTCCAAATCAAACAGGGATTTCTCAACAAGGCTTGAGAGGTACTTATTCATAGTGTCATGGCTCACATCATCCAAGTTATAGTAACTAGATAAATTGAAAACAGATGCATTACATGAATATTTTTTACACTCTGAAGATTTCTAACAATAACGTCTTGTAAGAAAACTATCAAGGCTTCTACAATGCACACATACTTGGAACAGCAACTATCCACATTAAACAATTAAACACAAAACTATTATCTTATAAAGACTAACAAGAAATTCATGATTCTTAAATGGTTTGTGGTAGTAACCAACATAAGACAAGCATGTACATATGGAAAGATGGTAATCTATCTGTCTATTAATAGAAAGGTTGATACAAACAGAACTGGACTGGTTATATTGTGTGAGTGGGAAAATTTTCCTGATAAGCATGAAAGTGAAAAAGCAATATTAACACAAGTAACAGCATTTTAACTTCAAGAAAAAGGAAGAATACCCATCCAGGAAAGCAACTGTTCTTACATCCTGGAACTCTGAAAGTAAAAACTAGGCATATAGTGACATCTCTTGAAAAATTAAACTTACACCAATCCAAATGTTGGTGTTTGTTGTTATATTTCTGTGACATTTTATTCTCAAAGTTAAAATTGCTAAAAAAAAAAAAAAATAAGGTATTTGACAATGTGGTTACTTCACATATTCACTTTCATATAAAATGTTTAGGTAAACCATGTAGTCACAGTGGCTCTTTGTTCTCTGTATGAAGGAAAAATGTTCATGCTTTTATGCCAGCCTATAAAAAAGACATAGTGACTTAAGTTTGCACCCTTTAAGTGTGGAACTTAAGGCATATTATTAGATTTTTATTCACACAAACTAACGTAAGTCCAGTGAGAACTTTTACTCCAGATAAAAATGCAGTAAGAACTTGTGTCCTAGATTCAACAAAGACACCAATTCAGAAACTAAAAATTTAGTTCGATGAGCAATAAAGAAAAACTGAGCATGCTCAGAAAGGTATAAAATTCTGAATTTAAGCAGAGCAATTAAATCATGCAATTTCAAAGCAGAATTCAAACAAACAAACAAAAAAGATGATTTATTGAAATATTAAAAAGCACAATAAAAAAGTTAGTCCCTGCTCATTTAATTCTGTCAAATACTGTTGCACAAATAGACTACTGAGATTGCGGCAATGATGAAAGATACTCCTTTGTTCTAACTGGTTGCTTTACTAAGACTTCCTACTGTTATGATGTACTCAGCATCCTCAGCTGAAACAATACCACATGCTGTCATGGAGAGTAGGTCCTTTCAGGGCTATTTTGTGCAGGTGAACAAGTGGCTGCAAAACATTGTGCTGAGATTAATTTCAGCCAATTTTACATAGTTACAGCTGCACCTGAGTTACTTTTTTAACTCCCCTCACTGCCAACTGAAAGAAATACGTGCTTGCAGAATGCTATTAATCTGAACTATTTTAAGATCTGCTTTAGGAGGAGGTGAAATGTAAACACTGATGAAAAAAGAAAGAACTTCAGACAACCAGTGCAGTTGTTCATACTATATCTGGGTAGATGTATCCCATTCTCTGAGTTAAGCTCTATTTCATTTTACTGTAATGCTGCTGTTTGCAAATTTCAAAAGATGGAATTGCATTTTTATATACTACAAACATTCTTCCATAACTGCTTTATTTACAGAATCTGATTTGCACTACTACTTTCTTCAAGTTTTTAACATTTATCTTTTTAAATAGCAGTAGCATAACTGAAAAAGCCTGAATGCTAAATAGCAGTCTTGTAGTTTCCAGGTTTCTCCCCCTTGTTATTATTTTCAAATTATGGGATTAATTCTGTGAAGCTTTGAATGTTTACTTATAATTGAATAAAGTAGGAGTAAAACAGTACTACCATAAGAGAAAGAATAAAAAAACCTGTTTTGATAGCAGTCAGTTACATTAGACAACAACAAAGCATAGATAAATGGCAGTGGAGTATTCAACTTGGACATTTTATATGGGTTCATGCTTAAAACACAGCTATTGTCCAAACTCAAAACAAACTGAGAGAAATATTTGCATTGGCTAAAACACTTTATATGATAGACAGTCATATATTATCAGCCTCATGCAAAGAAAACTTCTTGTAAAAAAAGTACTCTTACAGTGTTTTTGATGCAACCTAATTTTTATGAGTTACCTTTTAAATTTACTGAAGTAATATAGTGATCATAGAAAACCGTCAATATTTCCACCTGCCCCTTTTATCTGCCTGATATCACTGAAAACATTTAGTTTCTGCTTATTAGCAGAAATCACTTTGTAAAATTTTGTTTACCTTCTGAAAATAATTGAGCAAATTAGCTAGATAAGTTGTTTAAGGATGTGAAAATATTTTCTACTTCATACACCTAAACCACTAATGATTCATTAGTATTTTTCTCTAAATTGAACAGAACACTACTGAAATGCTTATAATTAAGGCACTTTGTTGTCATGGTATTCAGACTTCCACCATATAATTTCAGCACTTTTATTTGCAGTACCATAACATTGATGATGAATACTGATAAAACAAAGGAGGAAACATGGGCAGTACACAAATTCTTTTCTGAGACTTTAATTTAAGACACTAATTCAAACAGATTTTATCTTGTGCTATGCCTAATTTGCAGTATTTAACACAAGTTATAATCATAAAAAGCATTTATAATGCCTTTTAAAAATTATGTGAATTTTAAATTTGCAGCTTTTTGGTAATTTTTTTGTCAAAGGAGTAAATTCCTAGCTGCCTAGTACAAATAAAACAATCTAAGGAAAAATTTTAAATGATTTGCAATTTGAGTGAAGTGGTACCAGTAGTTTTAACTACTATCTGTAATGGGGTAAATATAATTTTGAGTACACCCACAGGATCTTCTTGGTAATTCAGCAAATTTTCCCTTAATAAAAATCAAAGCCATTCATCTTCAAAAACTGTGTTAAAATCATTGGTGAAAACAGAGGTATCATGACATTAGACAGTATTTTCAATGTGCAGGCATAAGTGCAAGTTGAATTCTGCATGTTGGTATGCTCCAAGTATAAAACCTGCATTGCATGTGAGTTCCTCTATGAAGCCATATTACCTATCTATTTAATTACAGATAAAGAATAAAAACAATGCAGTTTCATGCTCACTGCATTGAATCATCTAGTCATTATTTTCCCTTTGCTATAAACAGACAGCCTACCTTTTTATCAGCACACCATTTCATTTATTTCACAGTGAAGCCCAGTTTCACAATAATTGACTTGTCAGAAGCTCTAATTTATGAGGCTGGGCTCTGTAAGCCTTCTCCTATATTGGACTCAACCTGCACACAAGCAGGGTTGAATATTTACAATGCTGTTAACAGGTGCTGAGTTGTTTAATGATTCTAATAGCCAGAAGCGTACTGAGAAAGCCAGCGGGATCACAATTACAGGCTGTTTGAACACAACAATTACTCGTCCCCTGAGAGGTGTGAAAGTCAAAGGCAGTTTTATCCTAACAGCATCTAGCACATGGGCTAGACAGGCTAACTTCCATTAGTAGTCCATAGGGAAAAAGCAATAACAAACCCCTAGGTATCATAAAAATTTACAAAGTATGTAAAATTTAACCAATCAAAAACTGAAGGAACTTTTTATTGTCTTTTAAAAACATATTTAAAATCTCAAAACCTTGTAGAGCTTTGCAAGAACAACAAACTGTGAAACATGAACTTATTTCTCTAATCTAAGGAAGTGTGGAATTTCATCAGCTGAGAGAGACAGAGAGACGTGCAGGAACATAAAATGTAGATGAAGTTACACAAAACATTTAGGATTTAATGTGAATGGTGGCAATCATTTCCTGTTTAGCTTATGTAAACCTGACCTGAGATCTCTCTGGGAAATTTTTCATCAGCCTTGAAATGGTCCTGCTATAACTGTCAATGCTGTGAAGTCATTTGTTACAACACCATGTTTTTTATGTTCAGATTATACGGTAGTAATGGTGACACACATAATGAAAATTGGTGACAGAGTCAGGCAAAAATATTAAAAGAAAAAACTTGCTAGCCAGTAGGTCTTTTGAAGCAAACGCACAGCAAATCCACAGCATTTAGTTTATAGCAAGAAAGTGTGCTTTCTGAGATTTTACAGTTCTGAAAGCAGAATTTTGTTACGAACAAGTATGGGGGAGCATAGATAGTAATTTTTTGTAAGCCCCTTAACTGCAGTCATCAATTATATTTACTTTCATCAGCTTGTGGCCTTCAGTAGCTCCCATGTTCAAATGGTACCATGGAAATGCTATAGAATATATGGCACAATTGATGAACCTTCATAGCCAGAGAACTATGAACCAATGTACCAACTCACTTCTGATTGATTCTGGAATCCAAAACTGGCTTGCTAAAATGCATTACAGCGTTCACAAATGCTGCAGACAGTTACGTCTTTCTGTTTTTTACTTCTATCATATTTTCCAGCATCCATATATGTGCTTATGCCAGGTATGAGAAATAGATACATTGCTATCTTTAATCAGCTTTTAGTAAACTGTACACTGTGGCTATGTAAGAACAAAAAATGGTTCAACTTCTCTGACATCATCAAGGTATTTTCCTCCACATCAGTGCTTCTAATTATAACATTTACAAGAAAGTTTACCTCCCAAGATGCGTTCATGAGAAATGAGAAGTAATAGCCACACGTAAATTTCCCTACATGTTGCTCTGACATTTCTTTTTCCTATCATATATTCCAACAGATAATTTGTACAGGTAAATCATACCCAAGAGTAGGAAGAGAATTATGTGAATTTGCTTTCTGAATGCAGATAGGTGGGGTCTTCAGCTTTATATTCTCACCTAAGGTTGCGGCAGAATGGGGAATAGGAGGCGGCTCAAATACTCAGCAACCTGGGGCTTCCCTGTCTGACAGACTCAGAAAAACTTTATTTGTCTGAATATTTGGTAAAACCATACCATGAACTACATTCCTGTACTTGTCACATCACTGTGACCCTAACACTTCAAAAGAATGAAATTCATAATAATGTCTATAGCTGTCATTTATGAAATATATACGTAAATGCATATGTATCTGTGCATGCATATAGATATGAATATTGCTGTAGAAGGAAGAGTCCACCCTGCGAAATATCTGTTTACCAACTCAAAATATGGATATTGCTAATTACTGCAGTGTAATATACTTGCATGTTCTAGTTTCTGTTAGTAGATACTTCCAAACTTTTTCATTTTATCTCTTGATCTTCGCTAATTTAACTTTCTTCAGTAATTCCCCCTTCTGATACAATTCCAAACTAACTCTAAGATTCTGAATAACCATGATTTAGGTCACTGAAATACATATGTATTCTGCCCTGACTGACTTCTATCCTGATATTATCTGTCATCTCAATACCAGAAACTATACTGGAGCAGTATATAAGTTGTATTCAGATATTTTATTCACGTGCTCAGCTAGTCATACTGTGAAACTGAAATTTAAAGTAAAACATAAGTGTATGATGATAAGAGCAGCAGTCTGAGGTAATTTATTTATAATTTATGCTGTATTATTCATTCACTCCAGAAAACTTTGTAAGACTGATATAAAGTGAAAAAAAACCCTGAAAATAATTCTCAGAATGAATTAATAGAATATTTTTTTCAGGTCTTCACAAGGAACTTATGCAGAAAACTGATTTTGTAAGCGTGTACATGTACACAGATGAACTCTCGTATATATTTATAAATACAAAAAATAGCCACACACATTTTAAGCGTGAAGTGATATGTGCTCTCAGAATATTTAAAAATTAACTTTCCAAATGAAAGCTGGCTCTGCTTAACTTTACATATGTTGTAAATTTCCATTTCTCTTTTGCTGCACATGTATCTGGAAAATATCATAACCTGATTTACAGAAAATGTTTCCCATAGCCATTTCTCTTTTGTAGAAAGTTGTAGCTTATGAACTTTTATAAAGGTAAAAGAATATAATATATTCTTTATAATAAAATAATCAAGGCATTTCAGACAAGGAAGGAAGACTGATGGACCTGTCAAAATAGCCCCTTGCAGAAACAGGGTCCTTCACTGATCTGTCATATATGGCCTTGACTAAGTAAAGAACATATCGACCACAGTTCTATGGGGAAAGGAGAACACGCTGTAGTACTTGACTGAAGTAATAAAGAAACTTTGACTTGATGTGGGGAAGAATAGAGAAGAAACTCTGGATATTGAGACTGATACACTTCGATAAACAGTTTTATTTGGACCACCCCTCTTGTTTGCACATCATCTCTTGAACAGCATGTGCACGACTAGCCGATGTTACTCTAAACAAAACTAGCACTCAGCTACTCCCCCAAATCAACAGCTCAACTGCTCCTCTCAACTAGACTATTAAAACCCATTCCACAGATTTTGAGAGACAGATGTTCATCAAACAAGAAAATTAAAATAGTTTGATAAAGTATTTTAACATGTAAAGATTTTCAATACCATTATAAAAAAACATCACAAGTTTAACAAATTATCTCAAGTTTGCCAGAAAAACTTTCAGAATGACTTGATGTTTCAAAGAAACCTGGACACTTAGAACAAAAGGATACTTTGATCTCTGTCTAACAACAAATGTGGATTACCATTACTTAAACAGTACTTTTAAATTGTAGGCATTCAGTAAGGCATTTTATGGTACTGGATGGGAATAGGATGATCCTACATTTCTTTATGCAGCTTTAACATACAAGTAGCTAAAACTGGCAATAAATGAGAATATAAATCTTCTGCATATTATCTAATCCCCATTATTTTGGGGATTTACAGCATCACATGCAATGACTTTTATGCCAATGAATCCCAAGGCAATTTACTAATCATGCATACAGGAATTACTTATTCACCACTAAGGTACAATCACCTGCTGTCTGGAAAATCGTTGTTGTTTCACAGTGGAGAGAAAGTCAACAAAATTGCTTTGGGGCAGGACATGATAAAGAACACTACTATCAAATGACAGTGAGTGGGTATTGGGTAAACCAAAACCCGCAACTGTGCCCCCACTCTTCTGAAAAAATAAACCCTAAAATCTTTGGATTATTACAGGCTGCAAATAGTTCTTGGTTGGTAATATCAATCAATTCATATGCTCATTTATGGCACAGTAAACTCCATTCATATTTCAATTTATTCAAAGTTATCTCAACTATCACTGACTTCTGTTCATAAAACTTCAGTTTTCCTTGGATTTATCTCATTCAAACACTGACCACGCTGGAACTGCTTGCTTGGCTTGTAGGAGGTCTGGAAACACCCCAGATAGTAGGTCCAGGAAAACTATTAACTGGATAGTTTAGTAACTTTGGATAAATCTTGATATTACTATCATATCAAAGAATGGAATGCATGTATGTTCATTACATTTGTGCTTTGTATCTAGAAGTGACCTCCTTGAGAGAGTCAATAATATCCTTCGTTTTTCTCCCTTCATGACTGAATATAGAAGGAATGCTGACTACCCGTGCAGATGACACAGGGGGTAAAGCAGCTCAACTTGTGAACTCTTCCAACCTGCACGTGTGGTGTTCCAATGGAAGACTCCAACTTCGTCAGAAACTTCAACAGGCATTCCTATCCTATCATTATGGTCATGACTACTCAAGATCTGTTCATCTCGCTTTTCACTACAAAGGGTCTATATCTTATTATGAAATGGGTTTCTTCTTCCCCCCTCCTCCCAACTGTCTTCCCACAATCCTCTCAGAATAACAGAACCTTTGCTTTAAATTTGAAATTAATAACTCCAGATTTAGCTTTCCGTGACAATAAAGAAACTGCAGAGAAAAAAGGACCATCAGTCAACATGCCAATCTCCAGTGGAAACCTTCTTTTATATTGGGAAGAGCTTGCCTATTCAATCAAAACAATGATATTTCTATATTTTACACTTACCTTTGGGCTATATGTTGTGTCTTAAATAATCTACCTACCACAGATACCACATGATTTGCCAAAACCAAATCAACTACAGAACTTTACCACAGTAATTCAAGAGCAAAACATTTTAAAGTAACAGTACTTACTCTTTATACTAAAAAAGTATAACATCTAACCTACACAAAATCAGAATCTAGCTGTTTGTCACTCTCAGAGGAGAAATACCTTCCACATAAACGTATGCATTTTGTTAGCTATGAAGTGAGAAGGTTGCATATGTTTTCCCTAGTTTACAGTTCTATCACTCTGCATTTTTTATTTCCCAAGATTAGGTGGAAATTCTGTTTGTTTTGTGGGAGATCCACAGCATAGGACTAGATTCAGAATTCAAAACTAATAAAGACTAAAAAAGGATCAAAGGAAATTATTTTATCACCTGTAGGCTCCCAGCAGCAGTTGCCCATAAAGAACCCAGCTGAAAATCTGGCCAAATGTTATGGACATTAACCTGATTTCAGAAATACGACATTCTGGAGCACATTAAGAAATATGCAGTGATATAAATGATTAATTCTTTATTTGCCACATTATTCTGGCAGATGAGTGATTGATCACACGACAGGTAACATACCATTTACCCAAACCAGCATTGTGGCAAAGGCAGGCTACATAGCTGGAACTGCTCAGAATGATCTGCATACCAGCTGGAGCTAGGCAGGATGATAGCAATCATCAAAAATATTGCACACATGGTTTCACCAGGATACCCTAATGAAAGCAAACCTTATCACAGAGAAACAGCTGATAGCTATTCTCTCATTTATTAGGAAAGTCCAGGTCTTAATAAATTTTCTAAAGAAAACTGGGCAGAACATATCAATGTAGTAGCTAAAAAAAAAAAGAATTGCATTATAAATACAATATCTGAAGGAATGTGATAATCTGGAATTTTATTTTAGGGATGCTGATGTAGCCCTCTCAATAAGGCTATTTTATAGTTGTCACCAAGTTGTAAAGTTATCTGCCAAAAAATGCATTTATATTTAGAGAAAAAAATTATAAAAAAATGTGCACACAAGATTTATTCCATGTGTGGGCCAGTAACGCTCCTGCACTGGAGACTAGTAAGTATTCTAGGCTCCAACAGCAGACAGATCACCTTTGTGTCAACTCTAACCTCAAGTTACCTTGAAAATAAATTGCATTTGTATTGTATACTCACCTTGGGTTCATTATAAGTCGACGGAAGAAGTAAGTCCAGGTGATATAATCCATTGCATCCTGCTTAGATGTAATAGTTCCAGCAGCAATTTCAGCATTCAAGTGGTCAGCCAGCACTTCTAACAAGCTGAAGAACAGGAAACAAGAGGACTTAGCTGACTTTACAATCACAAAGACAGGTAATATATTTTGTGGAGTTGTCCATTAAAAGGTTTATTACTTTTAATCTGAAAATACTATATATTTATCTTCTGGTAAAAGAAAAGAGGGGAAGAAGGGGGAATGTAATTGCAAGGCCAGTCATCTCCTTTACATGATAGTGGAATGAAGCTCAAATTATTTTTTGATTGGACCAAGAATGCACAAGTTTAAGTCATTCATTGAATGTATTCAGATGGAGCTACTCAGTGGTAACTCCTGAATATTGTATGTTGACCATATGATCATGCTGGTTTAATCCAATAGAGAATCATGTGGAAAGACAAACAGGAAATGAAACAGTGGCAATAGCTTAGCTAATACTCGACAAATACTTGAGGGTTATTAAAATTACATCAAAACTTCTTCCCCCAGATTTTGCCTCATCTTCATCCAATGTTAAAAAAAAAGCAGAAAAAAAGAAGAGCAGCTACTTTTACCCAGAAAGATCTAAACTCAAAAACATGGAAGAACAAAAGCAGTTAAAGTCATTCTTAAAAAATAAAATACTGTGTCATTAAATGGAACAAAGACCTCCATTAGAGTATCTAATGAGATCATGCCTGGCTAGAGTTCAATCAGAGAACTGTAAATATCCTTAAGGTTCAATCTAATTTTTCTCATATTAGAATCCTTTTTCTTTTCCCAGTGTTCTTTCCCTGTTGCTAAACTAAAGAATAATTTGGCTTGAGTAGGCATTTTACTGCTCTATACTGCTGACTGCATGCTTCTAAAGGTCACAACTCCAGGTGTTCTACACAGACTGTCCAACAGAAACCGGACAGATGATCCAACAGCTAGTCCACAATAATGAGTGCTTTTTCTTGTGCAGTGTTTCAGGCCCGTGATCAGGGAGAGCACAAGGCCTGTTATACGAGTTAAGTACTCATGTCTACTACATAGACAATGGCTTTTAGGAAAAACTTTAATTAAAAAAATACAAAGTTTATTTTACAAATTGGAAATACTACACAAAGCTGATAAATCTGCTCTTTGGTAGAACAGACAGAAAAGCATTCCAAACTAAAACCCCTCCAAAACACGCAGACAGTTTCTCTTTGAAGAAGTGAAGCATCTTCAAATACTTGATCATAAAAGTGACCGAGACAAATCTAAATTAATTGGTTCACAACCTACACAGAACGTAAGGAGATTGTTCTTATATGTGAATATTCATCTGAAAAGTTATCAAATATTCTTTCTTTACAGCAAAAGATGGAATATATCAAGCTACAAAGTAAATATATACACAAAAAATAAGCAACTAGAAACAGAATATTTATAGTCTTCCAAACAGGAAAAAGGTGCGATTACTAGTGTTATATTGAAGATATGATTTCTTTATTTAGAAACACCACTTACCAATGAACAGAGATATTTCTTAGTTTATGCTAGTGCCAAGCAGTCCGGATATATCATCAATATTTTAATCACACCACTCTTTTGACTTATTTGCTATCATTTTGAAGAAGTGCAAGTCCTAGCCTTTTGTGCTAAGTGAAATTTCTATGTTAAAAAAGTGTGGTTTCCTAAGGAAATGAAACGTATGTTTCCACATTTTCTGTTTGCAAAAATTATATGTCTGTCTGTGCACCACAGAAGTTAATCTTCAAATACACCCGTCCATTTCAACTACATTTCATAGGTGGATTGCACTCTCAAGCTCCTACAAATTTCCTGAGCAGATAAAGCTCCCATTATCGCTTATGTTGAGGGATGAAGTTTCCTTAGGAGAACAATACTTCTTCATCACTGAGAAAAGCTTTCAGTAATGTTCATGCTTTATCATATGTCTGAGAATTCCTCCATGAAACGTGTATCTACAGGAGACTGATGTAACTAGCTGGGCTTCTTGTTGAACAACTAAGTATATTAAAAATATCAAAACCAAGGCACAAATTACATTACGCCAGACAGCAAACTTTGCAGCAACTTCATTGAGAGGCTGCAAAAAGGTAGTGTTTCTATATTTCTGACAAAAATGTTGCAATTTTGAAGGGAAAGATATATTGAAAGTGTATTAGTAAAAGTTTACACCATGTAGATTTCTTGTTGAATTTGTGAGATTTTGAAGAATGTGCTATCTATAATGATACCACAAGTACTCTAGGTAAAAAGTGTTAGAAACTCACCTACTTTTTCCTATTAAGAATTTATTACAGAATTTCAAAGAAGGTTCTGATAATCATGTATAATTGTCCTGAACACTGCCCTTGAAGAACAGTTTGTGCTCTCATATATATGTCTGAGACAACACCTGAAACCAGAGAGATATTTGTAATATTATTTAGGAATGGACTGAAGCGCTCAACAATGCCTGAAAAGTCAGGGAAGAAAGATGGGTAAAGATGGGTAATATTTTTTTGAAAATTATCTTCCTCTGGACTCCAATATCTAGGGGTTTTCCAGCACAGGAACTTTGTTTCCTTTTCCTCTGTCCCTCTTTTGTAGTATTGTTTTTATAGTTAGATCAGCTTTAATGATTACTTTATCTTTACCTTGATTCCACTGGGAAAGGTTCATAAAGGAATTTTTTGTAGAAGTCTTTCTTTATATCATGAACTAGAATTACAGCTTTTCCTTGGTCATCAAACTGTGGTCTGCCAGCACGCCCCATCATCTGAAGTACATCTGCCGAAGAGACAATAATGTATAAACCAAATGTATTTGTTTGGATGCATAAATAATATATTTATGTCTGTATAATATGCAATACAGGATTTCTGGGTTTTTTTCCATCTCAGATAACTTTATGATGAACTTCTTTCTGGCAGAGACTTATCTTCCTGCATACTTGAAGACCACCACTGAAACAGAATCCAAGCTTATGTCTAATACAAATTTCATCTACTCTCCTTCCATTCCACAGCCATCCCTGATTTGGTCATGTGCAACTAAAGATGTTGAGTAAGAGAACTCATGAAGGCAACAATGACTACTGTCTATTATTCTTCAGTTTTCAAGTATTTGACTTCACATTTATACAGGTTCCTCATATAAGGTTTTCTGCAAGATATGATTTCCTAGGTTTTGAGTATTTGTGAGATAAAATGCTAAATGCACTTTCTAATTCCTGAATGCTATGTTATTTACCACTCAAATTTCATGACAAGTTATATTAGTTAATGGAACAGGAGCAGAGATGGTTTCATATCCTATGTTGTCCCTATATCAGACCACAATATACAAATTTAAAAGCTGGTACAGTTAAAGCTTACCTCTACTACTCTGCCTATACACTATTACTTGCACATACTAGTTAATGACTTTTATAAACATTGAAAATATTAGTTTATGTAAAAAAATGCTCAACTTGCTAGCTGGCCACTAAGATGTTTATCATCTATTTGTTTGTGTCTTATCTGAGAAGTGCATCTGCACATACTGTTTTGTGTCCTGCTCAACAGAGCTCTGATTCCTTTCTGGTACCTCCAACTGCTATTTAACTTAGAAGAAACAGTGGAAAGCAATTCATAAGTAAGTTTTACATCTTTATTTTAAAACTTTTTTTATGTTTTGTTTATTCCCTATGAGCCCTATCATACCTGCCCAACATGTGGCTTGTAGTATCGGGCATTTTGAAAAGAGATTTCAAGAGAGTTCAGAATCAATAAGCTTTTGGCCCAGAGCTCAGCTGGGTAAAGAAAACCCAGAGACAATGGGATACATCAGTGGACCATTACAGGAGAAACAGACAGCCCAACGGTGAGTTTTAGTAACATGTTTTCACTTGTGTACTGACAAGCTATATAAACAGCAATGTTTTGTATCAGTATATTACTTTTGTTAGTTTAGGAGTGACATTAAAATGTAAAAATGAAACCATTTAAATCTGCTGCCTCTGAACAGGTATGTGCACAGGCAGGTGCATGAAACAAGTTCTTGCTACTCTAATGTAGTAAATTAAATTGTGCAAAATACCATATAGGAAATGGATTTACCAAAAAGCATCAGGAAATTGTTTTTGCCAATATTCACTATGTAATTATACAAACCCAATATTTTCTTTACTGACTATATGTTCCTTGGCTGCTTTTAATCACTGGACTAAACTCCTGAAATGTTAAATATGATCCAACTGACTGACTAAATAAATGTCTGGTAACTGAGAAAAGGCCCTCCCCAAAACCTCTGACTTCACTCAAAGAAGCATTCTTGCTTATTTTGAAATTACTGAACACTCCACAGTGATTCATTCTGCCCTCAGCTGCTTCCTTGGAGCCAAATGCGTTCCTCATACAGAAAGGCAGCTTTGGTAGGGAAAACCAAGTAATACCATGACAGAACAGTGAAGGCATAACTTCAGGGTAGCATTAAAGACAGTACTGGGAAATTTTGGAAGTATTTCAGAAAGAAATTAATTACATTTTCATTTTATTGCTGCTGCAAAACTGTGCTGTGCTACCTATCCACAAAAATTCCAGATGCAAAAATATTCTCTAGAAAGTTAAAAATAAAAATGCTTTAGGCAAACCACACCACATGTTTCTTCATAAAGTAGGGAATCTGCATTTTCTGTTGCAGTGCAGACAACAAAATCTGGATGCTTCCATCACAGCTGGTGGTATTCCATCCACCCCCTCCCCCATCTCAAGTCTTATTGAAAATGCAGGAATCGAACTGTGAGTGCTGAAACTACCTGAATTAAAAAACACAATAAAGACTGAAAGTATCAGCATTCTCTAAAGCCTTTGTGAATATCTGTACAACAGATTTGTAAAACAGCATAGTAAGTCTCCAATGCTTACTGAGCTTCTGATTTCTTTAAAATACATTATTTTCTCTGTTACTGATTTCTGACAGTCCCACAGATTTAACATAAAATTTAAAATTTCAGTTGATTTCTTTCTTCGGCCCTTTTCCTCATTCAGTAATAAAGTCAGTCATCTCTGTTCTTCCAGTCGGCACGAGCGAGATACGACTTCGCTGCTGAGACTGTTTCTACCAAGTTTACGTCAGCCAAAGCCTGTCACAAAATACAAGTGTGCATGGCTAAACTCCCAGGTCAAACCAGAATCTCTGAACAAGACGGTCTGGAAATTGATCCCAAGTTTCCTGCAGAGCACTAACCACTAAATAAGGCTCTATGATGGGTTACTTGAAGAAGTTTGAGGTTTTTTCATTACTAAACTCCTCTTGCTGAAAAGACAGTGTATGGGCGAAAAGACATTGCATGACTAAAAAGATGGAAGCTCTCTATTTACTTTACAAATAATATTTAGATTGTCCTTAGGTGTATACATCACTGGTGTAGTTCAGGATTATTTAATAATAAACTTTCTCTTGTGAAAAGAGAAAGGAAAAACAGAACAGGAAACCTGGAATAAATTTAGCTTGTCCTCATTCTTCAAGTTTAGTACCAGCCAGACAAATATTCTCCCTGTCTGAACTCTGAAAGAAGTTCTTCCATGGTTAACTTTCTAAGGCTAGTTGAAAACACTGCAGAACATGCATTTACCAAAGCCAGAAAGCAATAAAAGTCTCTGTCAAGACCTAAATTCAAATATTTAATTTAGCTGCTTATTTCTGAAGTATTCCTTACATCAGTAACATACCAGACTAGTTAAGGTTTTTCATTTACTGTCAAGTGACTATGTATACACTTTATTTTCTCATACATGTGCGATTCAACTGTTGTGTTTTAAACCACAGCTAAGTTTACGGTTGGAAATTTGTTTCTATTTAGAAAAGGTTTAAAAAATGAAAAAAAAAAAGACATGCATGAAAACTTCCTTTTATACAACTAACTAGGTAGCTAATTGTCCCCTTAGTTGTTTAATATCTATTTTGGACGCTACACATTAAACGAATTTAGCATGAAAAAAGATTTTTAAAACAGAAACATTTTCATTATTACATCAAATCTTAAGAGTTCTCTTACAAGTTGCATTAAACAAAGAAATCTTTTCCTCATCTCTCCTAGTTTGTATCCAGATTAGGTATTTTCAGTGATCAGTTATTAAACAATTCAGATCATTTGCACATGATTAAAATACATTTCAACATAGGAACATTTCCATAATTTATGTCAGTACCTGTAATGGGATAATCCATGTAACGCCTTGTTTTTCCATCATAGTATTCTGTTCCTTTAACAATTACTAAATGAGCTGGAAAATTTACACCCCAAGCTAATGTGCTTGTGGCAATAAGAACCTGAGACAGAAAGAAAGATTAATGAGGTATATGTAACAAAAAGCCAACTTTTAAAATTCCATGTAAAACTCATTATGGCAGGATTCAAAAAGAACACATGTACCTGGATTTTGCAGTTCACAAACAGTTCTTCCACAGTTTTTCTGTCCCTTTCATGCAGACCCGCATGGTGCATGCCTATTCCAAAAGCAAGTGTCAGCTTCAGATTTGAATCTCTCACTGTCACTATAACGTCATTCATCTGTAACAAAAAGAATAATTGCATATTTTAAAACAGATTATCCAGAAATTTTAAACTTTTAGTATTGTTTTTAATTTTTTTTTTTTTTTTTTTTTTTTTTTTTTTTTAGCAAGGATAATTTGCTCAGTGCTGTTTATGCAAGCAGGAAAACAGAGCCTTCTTCATTCTCTGAAAAGTCTGGTTTTAGTCTAAAAAAATAGAATACTTATATTAATGATTGGGGGGGAATAGGAAATGCACATGACTTTATTGACATGCTAAGTAACACAGACAAGGAAATGAAAATGCTGAAAATATCTTGACAGGTCTGGCAAATGCTGTGCATTCTGTTCTGTGTTTGTTTAATGCAATCCCTAGTATCAAAGGGGCTAGAACTGGTACAAAAACATAGCAAATCCCTGCAACCGGTAACATAATAAATTTGGCTCTCTTTAATGCCTTTGAAAAGACAGACACAGTTCTTCAGTCTGATAATTTTACCATTATTATTCACCAAGAAAGTTTTTTTTTACAGGCTGAAATGTATATTAATTTCAATTTTTTTTTGAGGATGAGTTCGTAATTTATAGAATCAGACCCTGTAGTGAAACCCAGCATTTATTGCATTCATTTAAAACTTTTAGAAGTCCAGACTAAAAGCTATTTTTATTACTATTACTCAGTTTTCAAATCTAATGTCGATGACTACTTGGAATCATTTTAAGTACTATCATTTTAACTATTTTTCGTGCCTACATTTTCAAGTAGTAAATTTGATAATAAATTTATTTATTTATGAAGATGACCTCTATGAAAAGCCTCTCAGTAATAATGAACAAAACTGTCTTGTTTAGTGATTTTACCCCTTGATATTCCTTTTATTGTTTTATTTTTAAGGCTGTTTATTATTTTATGAGATTTTAATTTAATTATAGCCAGGAACTTTAAAATTTATGCTCTTATTAGTGGTTTCCTGGTGCCACCAGCAGTGGTATGATGATATTGCATACTTATGGGCAGCATCACTCATGGTTAACATAGGAGATATAGTCAAGGTTAGAGAAAAAATAGTAGTGCAGAACAAATAAGTCAGAGTAACTGAAAAATTTCGCCACAGTGTTCAGTATCATCTCGGACTGAGTATCCCAAAGTACCAAGATATGATACTTGCTTGACTGCAGTGATATCTTCATTTCTACTTTGGACTTTGAGGTGTTGCACTTCTGATGTTTAAAATTGTACCCTCTCTAAATATTTCCTGGGTTTTATAATTCTCAGACCCTAATGTGAATAAAATTATTCATATATCTAAACTCAAGTAAGATGTTACTACTATTATACAAAGAATCCTTAAGAGGTACAAAAAAGGTGGAGAACATAACAGTCCATACTAAGGATTTTAAAACCAACCAACCAACAAACAATATAGATTTTGTAAATCAATCAATTTTGTTAGGAAGAGCAAATTACAAAGCATTTAAAAAGTCTATTTGTTGAAGTAGTATTGACTAACAGAACCACAACTGATAAAGGTAACAGAGAACCAAACTGAAAAAAAACCCCACATTCAAGTTTGGCAGATCAATCAATTTAACCTGTCAATAGAAGCTCTTAAACTTTACTTCCCCTCACAGGGCAGTTGCCTGGATGTTCCTGAGAGCTTCCTATACTAGAAGACATAGAAGTTTTGTTGTATAAACTGATGTGGCACATAAAAAAGACAAGCATGTTTACAGAAGAAAAGAGTGAAAGGGACCATAAAATACTGAAAAGAAAGGTAGCAGAAAGAAAAAAAAAACCCAGCAATGAATTGAGAAGTGAAGAGGGGATAAGTTCATTTAGGAAAGGGAAGCAAGAAGAGTGGTATATAAGTCGAAGAGAGTAGAGAGCTGAATGAAAGGAGGATATGTTAAAGGATAAAGTTTATCTATTGAGATACAATCAGCAAACCTTTGATTTCTCTAGTCAACATGTAGACTGCAGTGTGGACAATGTGAATTATGACCCATCTTAAAGAGTTTTGCTTCTAAGATGAAAAACCAGCTAATGAGAACGCATATACCATTTTCTCTACAATTATGACCATCAACATACAATACTAAAAATATTATCAAACCCATTAATGTTTTCTGTGCCATGGATTTATGAAGTGGTATTAGTACTGCATAGGCTCCCCATGCCTAAATAGATACTTTGAGAAATAGCTATATGTATATATTATAGCTATATGTATATATTTGGCAGGATATTAAGATGAAAAAATAGAAAACAAAATTGGTAAATACCTGAAAAATAAACAAAAAACCCCAAGAAGAATGCATTTAGATTTTACTCCATTTCTGTATTCAAAAATTGGTAAAAGATTGCTGAATTAATTTTTCTTCTCCCACCAAGAATCAGCACCTCATGATAGTTATGTCTTTAATGTAATGGAAGAAGCCAATTCCAATGACATTTATTCCATTATTCACATCAGCAGAATGTGATATTGAGAAAATAATTAATCTAACCTCCCTTTTCCTCTAGAGCAGTACAGGGATCAAATTAGCTGATTTGGATTAGTCTATAGCGATTAGATTGCTCCTTCAGCACATGCAGTTTTACAGCGTGAGTAATTTTCAGTACAGAACCTGAGTGAAGCCTTTTTGCCATATAGTTGCCAGCATAAAACATCCTAAATTCACACTGCTGGGAATTTATTCAAAGATGTTCTTCTTGCTTTTACAATCAGTGGCGGTTATTTTTTTCTCCCCCCTCTGACTTGTATTACAGCGGTGGCCTGTGGTGCTGTTAGTCATACCTGCAAAGCAGTGTAATTTACCACAGGAAAACTAAAGAACCCTTAGCAGGAGAGCTGGCGCATGTACTACTATCCTGTCATTTTAGCAGCAGGGAATCCTAGTAATTTTTAGCTGACCCCTTACTTTCATATAAATCACTGTAATAAACGTAACTCTTTTACCCATAGGCACAATCCAAGGCTTAAAATTCTCATGACAATTTATTTAAAAATATAACTATCTTATGTCTATGTAGTGTAAGAATATTACTACTTTCTATTAAGAAATAATGGCACAATTAATAGGTTCATTAACCAGAAACAGACACAGTACTGTGACTATAAAACAAATCTAAAATTTCTGCATTCCTATAACTTAATTATTATTTATCTTTATGAAAACAACTGTAATGTTGTTTTACTCATAGAAGGGTTAAGAAAATATATTTTAAGAACAGAAAATAAGTATATTAAAATAACATAAGGAAATATGCACAGTACTGACATGACCACCCCCCTCTCCCCCCCGCTCCGAATAATACCAATGTAGGAACTTAATGCAAGGAGGGATTTTTCCCTGGACTCCAAGACAGGTAGGATCAGGCCCACACTGAAAGGTTTTGCTATCCTTCACAGATTTTTTTGATAAAAAACTAAAAATATTTCCTGTGCTTTCCGAATATTAGGTTGATAAGGAATCCGCCTTTTAATAAAAAACCCTTTGAAAACCAATTTGGGACTCCAGTAGCATTGCAAAATATTTATTCTAAAAAGCAAACTTTATTTCCATATTTTCTATTCTAATTTTTGAACAAGCTAGATTTTTCCCAAACTACTAAGTAGTCATTTTCTTTGTTCCTGCACATATGTAAACTGTTGAACCATTTACTTTAAGCTAATAGAACTTTTTTTTTATATTTTAAATTTATTATACTTAAAAAGCTTTTGTAGAAAGATAGGATTCCATTTAAGCAGATACATTACCCTGTGCCTGAAATACATTCCAGTCAGAGTATAACTCAGCAAGTTGATGACAATGCTGGCTCCAAAAGAAAGGAGGAGACCAGATTGGACAAGAATGAGCTAACAGATTGTGCAGCCCAATTCTGTCCCTTTGAGTGTGATATATTGTTTCAAGATGCTAAAAACCCATACTTTCTCAAAGCATATCTGTTGTGCTGGTTTTCCCATTTTCACAGAATCCTCATTATTAGTACTCTCTACTCTTTTCAAAGCACGTCAGACTCAGACCATATGCCACTGAATAATGCTTATCAATTGTCTAAAATGCCCAATAGAAGAAAGATGTGCCAAACAAAGGAATCGTGAAAGTTATGAAGTCTTTTACAAAAATAATTACATATTTCACATCTGCTACAGATGTTAAGTGAAATAAAAACATCTCCTTGTTATAACTAAATGTTAATTTTTATGACACACTTTGGTGTCATAAAACCAACATCTTGTAGAAGGAAGTTGAACTTCTATAATGAGTGAAACATTTAGAAATCATTCTTGGGTACCCTCCTGATCTTTAAATGCTGAAAAAATAACATAGAAAATTATTTTTGATGAAGAGTTGGCTTTTACTTCAGAACTCTCCCACACAGAACAAGATGCCTAAACCAACTCAAATAAGATTATTGGAGAAACATTTTCAAATAAGGTTTAAACAGTTGACATATATTATTAAAACATATATTAATAATACAAAATAATACATTAAAACATAATATATTAAAACAATTAACACTAAAAATCTCATCTAAATGAGAGCAATATAGCTATACATGACACAGACCAGATTCTTCTATTCCTGTTTTATAGCACAACATTACCTCAGAACATTAACATGGAGATAACAGGTTATTTGATTTAAAGATCAGAGAATGAGAAGTCATCTTTTTTCTTTCCAAAAATTCTTGGGATTTTTTTGTTGGTTTTGGGTTGCTTTGTTTGTTTTTATTAGCAGTGCAAACCAGAACTATTGGTAAAATTTAATTCACTTTCATGCATATGTCTATGCATATATCCACACAGTGTACAAACACATATACATATGCATAAGTACCGCACACACGTTTACACACTCATGTGGACTAAAATGGCAAAATCAGTATGGGTCTGATTCATTCCTTTGGAGTCAATGAATGTCCTTCATTCAAGGGCCCTTGAATTCAGTGGAAGCTAACTATTGCCTGATATGGATGTTATTGAATATTACTGTAGGTATGTTTGTGCTAAAGGATATTGGTTATTTCTAGAGGTTTCATAAAGAACAGTCTTAACAAGATGCAGATGGCACAAAGCAGAATGCAAAAATCATTGTGGTTAAAGTTAAAACCATGTACATTGGTACATTTCTTCTCCCTCCTTGTACTGTAAATAGTATAAATAAATAAATAAAACCCCAAGTATCTGGACAGGGAATGAATTTTAAAAAGAACCCCACCAAATAAATAAGAAAACACCCTGCTTGTCTGCTGGTGAGAACTGCATTCCAACTTCAAACAATAAACCATAAATACTACTTTGTACTTTTGTTTTAGGTTAAAAACAAAAAGCTGTAAAAACATTAGAGAAAAATAAATAAAGTGAAAACTTGATTCTAATAAATTATGTTGTAAAAAGATTGCAACATTTTCCACCACCACAGATGTAGATGCAATTTCTGACAGAGAAGGACTTGTTCCTCTTTAGTCAGCTCCTAATGTTGAACAGTATAACTCATCTTACCCAAGTTTACCATCACAAACTGGTGGTAGTGTCTGTTTCCAAAAGCATAATCTGAGCTATCGTCCCTTTTAACAAGATAAGTTATGGGTCACAAGCTTGAAATGACAGTCCTGGCTGACAACTGCAAATCAGAATTTTAGCAAGGATGTGTGTATTTAAAAATCATCTAATGATTATACAAAAAAGCAGGGTAAGCATAAGGTTTTGTTTTCCTGTGGGCATGTTGGCATCAGCGAACAAGAAAAAGAAATTAAGAACTACTCTATTTACAGGTGAATTCTTCTCTTTGAGACACACTGCCCATTCACATTTCTGTCACAATGCATCTGTGCCTCATAAGTATAACCAAAACAATCTCTAGAGAGTGATGTCTAACGAAGAGTCCTTGTTACTACTGAGGATGGCAAGGAAGGCAACTTCTGCTGCTGATTCTTCACTCTTTGGTGAAAAATAAACTGGGCTGCATATTGTAAGAGGGATAGAGAGCTCATTTTGTAATGCGTATGGACAACGAACCTTACAGAAAAATTAAAAAACATCTCTAAGGTTCTAAGATAGGTAACTATTTTTTCTTCTTCAAGAGACTGCCCACTTATACTCCAGGCAAACTGTGGCAGTCTCGCTTAAATCCTTAAGAGCGTCTGCATGTGCAATTGAAAAATGCAAAAGAGATTTGGAGTATCATCTACAAATCTTGGCAAGATGGGTATTGCAAGTAGGGTTTCATTGGAAGCTTCCTTGGTCAGACTAAGGTATGTATAATACCTGAGGTATTTGAGTGGGCATTTATTCACAAAAAGCATGCACATCGCCTGAAACTTGTTGCATAGAACATATTAAACAAATCTAACTATTGTAGTGCAGCAACAGGTCCAGTGGAACTGGAAAACTGATCAGTACTAGAAACAGCAATTTTAATCAAGTACTGCTCAGTGTTATGAAGACTGACCGCTGTCTCAACCTTCTGAATACCTTTTAACTTTCTGAATGCTACAATTGGTATGAGCCACAAACTGCATACCAGACATCAAATTCAGGGAAAGCATCCAGGAAGAACCATCCCCAAAACCTAATGGAGCTGCCTATATTTTTCAGTAGATGGATGTATAACAAAATTCCTTCTCGGCTATGATTCCAGTTGCACCTGTTAGACTACTGACTTCTTTGAGGACAAGAACATCTTTTATGATTCCTCCATGATCCAGGCATGTTGTTACCTGCTTTGGTGGCAGTGGTTGAAGGGTTGTTCCTGTATGTCACTTACATATACAAATACGTATTCCAGACGTTTCATGCAAGTTCATGTAGTTTGAAATGTCACTGATTGATATATTGTCTGATTTTGATACTTGGAGCTGAGCGGCAGACATGGAGGTGGATTTGCCTGTAATCTGAGAGTACTGCGAAGAGAAGCAGTCTGGAGTTGTGTGAACAGAATCAGTCACAAGTTGCAAATGGGAGCCTGGTTTTACACTGCCACTACAAAGAGAACCTCTACAGAGAAGATCAGGGAAGTTAAGATGATGGCAAACAAAGATGATGATAAACAAAGATCCAATACTGGTAACAACAAAGGTAACAAAGACCCAGTATTGGTCTCTGCCCTACTCCAATCTCTTCCCCACAAGGTCTGAATCTCTCTGATACCATCACAGAAAAGCTGCCAAGTAGGGTAACACAGAAGAAATACTTTTAATGGCTGTAAGAACCTGTGTCTACCTCAATATCAGTCCTCTAGATGTTATTATGTATGGCATTGTTTACAGCATTTCAAGAAGCCTTATGAAGTCTACCCACTGGGAAGCTCACATAAACACAGCCTAACTTTAAGCCACCATGTAGCAAAAACAATTACATCATTGAACAAAACTAATGAATGAGTTTTCAAAAATCTTATGTCAGCCAAAATTATATGGATAAGGCTGACTGAAGAAAAAGTGCCAACGTCTGTTCTAAAGCTTGTTAACTTTGTATACACCCATGAAAAAATCTCTTACGTCTCAACATACTTCACAACTAACAACTACAAATATTTTGAAAATAATTTGTCTGTAAAATTTGTCTGTCCTAAAAACCAGTGGTTGGCAAAAAAAAAACAAATGTGAAAGACGGACATGAAAAAAAATTGTTTGAAGGTAACAACAATTTAATTCTTCTATCTGGTCCATTTTTGTCCCGTATGGAATTGAGAAACTTGAAATATTTGGGCAAGGGATTAAGATACGGAACACCTACTATAAAGTATCTGCTAGTTCTATTTTTCATACTTTAAAATGTTATAGCAATAGGAGAGAATTTTGTCCATTTCACCTAGTCTAAGTCTGACCGTAATATAACTTGAAGTTAAAATTTTTATATTTAAAAAAAATTAAATTATTATGGATAAAGAATTAGGCAGTATATACACTATATATGTAGCACTACTATAGTTTTGTCCTGTGCTTCAATGTCAAATGATACCCGGGCTAATCATGTTCATTTAAAATACAAAACTACAAACTAGTTCCATAATTACCTAAAGAAACGTCCACTTGAAATTGTGGGTACTTCAAACAGAATTGTGTTCTGCATAATAGCAGTAAGATATAACAACTTAGAACTTAATCCCCCGTCTTTTACATTTACGTAATCAGAACTGAGTAACTTGGTAGGTATCTCATGCTCCAAACACTCAGCTTATTAATTCAATACAAATCATATGCAAATGTCATTAAACTAATAAATGCAAAGTCTGCTTGTCCTTGCTGGTTCCTATGTCGAACCCTTATTCTGAAACATGAAATTCAAAGACTCCTAATAGGAAATCCTTTTCCAGCAAGCGAAGAAGTTTCAGTTACAGTTCTTTTCAGGGTAGTAGTGGCTCCCAGGACATGGGGAAACTATTCATACTAATGTAAGTTGTTTAGGGAAACCACACTGCATATTCTAATTGTAGGTGACATTACTGCAATAAACCAGCACAAGCCACTACAGTACTCAACTAAATAGTAATAACTTGGATACGAAATGTTTCTGTTAGGCTCAAGAAAACATTAAATAGAGGTTATACAGCTAGAAAAGCAGCATCAAGGTGAGATATGCTTTAGTACTGGTGGTTTATCAGGCAAGACAGCTATTTTCTATTTTAAAATCCATCCAAAACAGGAAGGATACAGATGTTGTGCTTTATCTCTGAAAAATCACATTTTATTTTTTTTCCAAAGAGCAAACAAATACAAACACATAGTTTAGTAACCTATACTTTTTGGCACATAAAGTTGGTATACAATTGTATACCAGTACACATAAACTCATAAAACCGTCAATACATAAATATTCATACAGTATTCAGTTTGGATCTTTTATTTATGATTCCTGCATTTTGCTGTGGTTTAGCCCTAAATTATCACAGAAATTCCTAGTAGAAGACTTGCTACCATTAGAAAAAGCTAATTTCCAAAGTCTATAAAATCTGAATATTAACAAAAAAAAATGTTTTGAAACAATGATATACTGTAATCAGGACCATCAATTCAGAAGGAAACAAATAATACTGTATTCAGAGCAGGTGCCAAACTGAGTGGATTAAATATAGTATGGTATACCATTTGAAAAATGCAGATAAAAGAGAATATGGAACAGTCATCATTTTGCCATCACCCATGTTTTGTAATAAAACGAAGCTTTCTTAACTTTTTTTATATTGATTTATTTCATTGATACGAAAGACTAAATCATTCCTAAATGATTGGTTCTGCAGTATATCTATCTATAGATGTATGAATATAGAAGGACAGATGCATGTATATACATATATACATACATTCACACAGATATGTACTCATATACATAATGCATCTTATGAGAAGGGTGATTTTTCTCCTAAAAAACTGTAAGAGATTTGGTTTAAATTCCAGCTCAACATCTATATGTCACAGATGTCCAGCTGTAAACTTTAGAGAACACTAGCCCTCTTTCTTCTAGTCTTTGTCTTATCTTTGTATCAAAGACTTGTACCACGTGATATATGTTGTCTGGGACAAACGGAACTAGCATTAATAAGAGATACGCAGGAAAAAACAAAGATAAAAGAGTTTGTGTTCTGAAGTTCAGCTCTTGCACAGACGCTTATATAATCTTTATGGTGACACCACTTTTAATACATATGAAATTTAGCATATGCACAGCTCTTTCAAGATCTACCCTCAAATGACTCTTGTTTCAGAATGACTTTCAAACAAACATCAATAAAATAGAAGCAAAGCAGCAATACAGAAGGTAAAAAGATTCTACCTCTCTTTCATCCATCTTCAGCCATTGTTTGGGATCATCTTCAGTGGCTAGGAAAGCTATCAGATCTAAGGCAGTAAGCCTTGTCTGACGTCTGGACGACACAAAAATAAGAACAGGCTTGGCTGGAGAATGACTCCGAATTGCTGTCAAGGAAAACAGAGCTTGAGAATTAGGTCCTTTAATGACGAAAATTAGAGTTTCTCTTTGCAATACGTAGACAGATGACAGACCTCTCTGAAGATGACATACAGGTACATGTGTATACTTTGTCTTAGGTGAGTGTACACTACCTCTGAACCAAAGACCATAAAATTATTCTTAGCTGAGTCTGGGTTAAGTGCCCTGACACTTCAGTGATCATTGTAAGCTTATAAAGAGAATCAGTTAGGAAAAAAACCCCAACAAAACACCACAAAACCTAGAGAAGCTTTCTAGACTTCAAAGCTTGTGAATTTCTCTATCTCAGCGTAATAAGTATGTTAATGTTTTTTCTACCCTACTGGGGTATGCTGTCTCAGATTAAGTGCCATAAAAGTCTAAAACTTGCTTTTTGCCTGACCCTTTGTTTCTGTGTTTACTAATTAGTCTGATATATTCCAACCAATTATGTTTTAGGACTTTTTAAAAAAGCATTTTCTTGCTCAGTCCATTTTAGAAAAGTCTGAGGTTGCAAGCAAATTTTTATGGTCCAGGAATAAGTATTGCCATGAAAACGTTAAAATAACCTTGACTGTATCATGTCAAACAAGTGGGGAACAGAGCCTTCAATAAATCATATTTTTACAGATTTTCTGCCATCAACAAGCACTAGAAGAATGAACAGGTGTACTTAGAATTTCAAATACTCTAAGTCACTTGTAAATCCATTTGTGTGTTTTCTCATGTAATTCTCATTCTAGCAATTAAATTTATGTATTGTTAATTTCTGAAAACTATTTCACGCTATCTACCAGCACATATTGTTCCCCAGTTCATGAATACTACCCAGCATGTGTTCCTGCATATACATACACTGTGCAGTTGTGAAATTATTGAAATACGATGATTCATGTGTATCTCACAACCACATATGCCAATATATCTATATATTTTAAAAGCCCAACATCTAATGGATTTTTGTTGCTTTAGGAACAGGTGTGGCAGAATAGGCCAAGACAGATTTATTGTTCATTAGTGTTTTTGTACAATGCTCTTGTGGAGGCGTAAATAATCCGAGCTGTCAAGATTGGTCTCTAGTCCACAATCAATACTTTGCTTCTGTCATAAGGCTAATTAAAGCAGCTAAAAAGTCACCTCACAAATGTCACTTCACAATCAACAGCAGTTCAC
Organism: Oxyruncus cristatus; assembly: GCA_013399855.1. Classification (NCBI taxonomy): domain Eukaryota; kingdom Metazoa; phylum Chordata; class Aves; order Passeriformes; family Cotingidae; genus Oxyruncus; species Oxyruncus cristatus. The sequence continues at coordinate 425,315 of VXAY01002809.1, forward strand.
ACTACAAAATTTATTTTGGAAGTTATTTTTAATTGATATAATAAATATTCCTTATGTAACCAAATCGAAACGTGTTCAAATAAAATATGAGAGTTTTTCCTAAATCTATCCTTCTTGCCAGCTTGGTTAAGAATAAAAAATTGGAAACAGAAGCATATCTGGATGCACTAGAAATTTCGAATTTTATGGTTATTGCTTTGAAACTAGAATTATAGGAGGTTAGACTGACTTGCAACTTCTGTTCACAATTTTTTTAATGCTTACATACAGTGGTCCATATGAAAATACCTCAGCAGATTAATAATATGAATGGTTTTATTACTTTCTAAATTTCAAATATTTTTACACAAATGTTTCTTTATGGTGTCAAACACTAAGAGAAAACACATTTTATTTCCCCTTCCCTAGCACTAATTTTATTCTTCTGTTCTAGATACATTACATTCTTCTGTTACATATTGCATTTGCAGCACACTTTATGTTTCAGACAAATAGCTTTGGGCCATTAGCAGAGCAGATTCCCCCAATACATGCCAAGAGTACATACAGTAACACATGTTGCAAATGTGCTGCAAATGAACTGTGTAAAGTCTTTTTTTCTTTTACAGAAAGAAGGAAAAGGTCTAGGAACTTGTTGCTTACCCTGAAATGCAGGTTTGTTCATGCTAGCCATGCGAGGGCAATAATGCTGGCCAGGGAAGCCCTGAATGTGCACCTCCAGAGGAACAGGACGTACTGATGGTCGGAAGTTGAACAGACCCATCTACAAGAAAACATTTTTTTTTTTATTTATTTCAAGTTTAACGTTGAATTATAAGTTGCTATTTTGTTTTTCTGCAAGACAAATACATATCTGTCTTTTAAAACCTTTTTTCATACCTGATTAATGTTTAGCCAGTCAGCAAGGTCTCTGGCATTTGCTAAAGCAGTGGATAAACCAACTACTCTTACAGGCTTCTCGGTGTGCGATGAGATAAAGTTTGTTCGGGACACAATGACTTCCAGTACTGGGCCTCTCTCATCCCCTAGTAAATGAAAATTGCATTGAAAGACAGAGAAAAAGAAAAGCTTCAGATGTCAAAAAGTATATTCACATCATAAATACCAACACACTTGTTCAAATTCAGCAACAATTCTCATTAAAAATAACAAAACATGCTCACCCAGAAGATGGATCTCATCTATGATAAGAATGGCGACTTTCTGAACATAGCTTCTGTTCTGCCAGCTTCTGCTGACACCATCCCACTTCTCTGGGGTAGTAACAATCAGGTCAGCTTGGGCAATGGCTCTCATGTCAGGAGTCACATCTCCTGTCAACTCTACAACTCTGTAATCAAGAAAGATGGCGGCTTGGCTTTGCAAAGCTTTAAAACCTCTTAATGTTCAAATATTTACTCCTAAACTTAAACTCTTAGAAGACTGAAGTGATTTTGTTTCTTACCAAACACATTTAATAGGATTTTTGAAGTTGTTTTAAGTAAGCAAACTTGTCTCTCTGTTTCCCTAGCAAATACCATATAAATACCAAATACCATTCCTTAGCAAAACCATATAAAAAGAAGATGATGAATATGAGTCCCAACCCATCCATGGTTATTTTTTCAAAATGAATAGAACACTATATTAGTATGATACAATGTGAATCATAACATCCTGTCATATCCAGGATGAAAGCTTTCTACAAAGCTACCAAGTTGCTGCCTGCTGTTCTGCACAGATCTCTGGTTTGAATAGCGAAGCTAAACTGAAGTGTGTATTGCATTTGTTGGTGAAGGTCCATTAAGACTGGTGCAGAAATTATCCTGAGATCATTTTTTGGGAAGATTAGCAGAGTTTTTCCAATTGTTTGCCTCATTATGTTTTCTACAAACAGCATTTATGATGATCTATCATTTTAGATGGATCCATTATAATGGATTTTTGACATTTCAATGACACATGCTACATCCAGTTGAATAGAAATTCCTCACAATAATGTGTATCTTCTGTTCAAAATTTCAGTCACAAGTAATTATAAATTTCAAAAAGGAAATATCACCTGAAAATATTTTAACTCATTGCTACAATAATAACAGGAATATCACTGGTAATTTCATGTACACAGAGTAGCACTTCTTTCTCATGAAACCTGTGGTGTGCTTTGAGCTTAACTTAGGAAAAAAGCTACATATAGAAAAGGCAAAGGCCCTAAATAATTCATCCTATGGATAAAAATTTTAATTCAGGAAACTATAATTTTGGAAACCATCACCATGACTGATATACCTCATAGATCATAAAGTAATGGCTGAACAACACCTGAGAAGATCAGCAAGAAATTAATGCTACCAAGCAATAAAATTATATGAATTTATATATCAAGGGTATCATATGATTACTAGTACACAGTCCATGGAAGTCCTGTATATTCCTTAGAGCTGAGGTTTCTAATGAAAGCTTATCTTGAGTTACATTTTCAATTTCCAACGATATTGTAGAGTGAAATCTCAGCTTCATATTTGTTATACTGGCAAGGAAGGAGAATGAAAATAGGTTGGTGTCAAAGTGTAACCCTTTCTTAGTTTTGGTTTTGCTATCACTACAATGACTGTGGACAGTGTTTTTCAAGTACTAGAAATTTGAAGGACAGTATATAATCAAAACCTATTTTGAAACACGCATAAGTATTCTGTAGATTTTATTCATACTTGATGGGCTGTTCTTTTGCTTCTCATTTCTCTGATTAGGTAAGGAGAAACATACTTTTTACCAAGTTTTTCTTCAATCCTCACTTTCCAGTCCTCAATTCTCTCACGGACGAGTGCTTTTAAGGGCGCAATATACACTGCCTGTGAAAGAAATGTCACACCGTTATTAGAGAGTACCTACAACATATAATATTTGTGAGATTTGAACATAATCTATAAAATGAATAAGGGCTGAGTTCCTCAAATGACCTATAACGGGATTATATTTAAAACAGACATAATGCTTGAAAACATGGTTTTGTTTCCTGTGACATTAATAAGTCAAAAAATTAAGATAAAGATTAATTTCTTGAAATTGAAGTATTTATCACATCATTTAAAATAAAACCCCACATATGTAAATGATGTCTTTTTTTTTTTTTGTCAGGACTATAAAATCAGCAAGTTAACATTCTAGAACAAAAATAATCTGAATTTCTAGCAAGCAATATCTTACCTGATTTCTAGTTATGTCTTTAAATTATTAAAACATTACCAGTTAAATAAAAAAGCTGATTATTTTAAGCTAAATTTCACAATATTTTTCTCAAAGAAGCCTGCAGTGCAGAGGGGTATACTCTCACATGTACAAACAATATTTACTTACAGATTTATGATCAAAAATTCTGAAGCTTTTGAACATGAAGAAACTGCTCATGAAGAATTCACATACATTCTTTAAAATGTATAGCCAGGTTTTCAGCTTTATTAAAGCCTGAACTATATGTTCCTTTAAGAACTGGCTATTTTGTCTGTTGCAGATATTCTGAAAGAGCACGAGTGTTTTTTTACCTCACTTGGACTAACTAATTACATGAAGATATTGAAATTTCAAAGATGATTAAGATATTTATGTACACAATTTCTGTTACCTCAAAGTTTATTATTTTCTTAAATCTTACAATCAGATACAAAGATCTTTTCCAAAGACTTTAAAGTTAAAATGTGGTTAACTAAGACAAGATGGCTAAGTTAAGAAACAGATATATATTCAGTTTGAAAACAACTTTGAGTTGTTCAGTTTTTAGGAAATTTAAAGCACAGGGGCAAGTTGCAACAGAAAATTGGCTTGTAGTAATTAATTGCAACTTATTTGTTTAAATAAGAGAGAGACTGGGCTAGTTGTTTTCACATGGAAGGGAATTAATAAAACAGTACTACTGCTAGTAGAAGGAGATTAAACTAGGAAATGCAGTTAAGCAAGTAAGAAAAGGAAATCCAGCATGCCTACATGTCATGTTTGTAGATTTAACTCTAGCAGTACACTGATTAAAATAAAAAATTGAAATAAAAGCATAATGTACATAATGAAATGTCATTTCATATCCAGACAGATATAAATTGGAGACATGAAAATTCAGTTTCCGATAGTATTTTTCTAGACTTTTGTATTGCTCAAAACACAGTAATACAAAATGAGTCTAATAAACCTATTTTACAAACCTTTGATGTAGGATACTTGTTAAAAACTCTAAAGATGGCTAATTCAGCCGCAACAGTTTTTCCAGAACCTGTAGGCGCTCCAAGAAGAACATTGCAGTCTGTGTGATAAAGGGTATGAAATATCTGTGTCTGGATAGGATTGAAGTGTGTGAATTTGTACAGGACTTCATATTCTGGATGTCCCAAGGCTGTGACAGGCAAAGGCTGAAGATCCAGAAGCTCTATAACCACAAAATAATTGTAAGACAAGATATGCCATGACATAACATAACTTACTATGAAGATAAATCAGTAATTTAGTGGAAAACAACTTACACTGGAAAATGTTTTACTTAATATCTTACATGACACAGAGTCCATATTTGGGTAATTGTTCACTTTGATGAAGAACAATGAAAATGTTTTTATAGCTCTGAAATATTTCTACAGGTACTGTTTTAAGTACTCTGATAGCTGTGAACCAGCTATTTGCATAGATTAATCTTCTGCTTATAGCTGGTTCTTTATACCTTTACTACTTACTTGTAATAAGTTCTAAACTCTCTGTATTAGATCATATGTATGTAAAGGTCTTATGATAACAGAATGTGGAGTATTTCAAGTTCAAGTTAAAAATCTATTAAGGAAGGAAGGATTCTTTGGAGTTTCTAAGTTGATGGAGTAATACAAATCAGATGAGTACAACTAAATTTTGCATCTAATCCTTTAAACATGTAATTAAAGACATAATCTTAATAAATAAACAAACAGCTTTTCAATATATAATTCTCAATGTATCTTGAGGGCATCTGCTATCCAAACAATTAGAGACTGTGGAATTTGGAAGATGATATATATAACCAGATTGGATTTGGAATTCTACCAAATTAAGAAGACTGCAGTGATTCTGCTATGCAGATGCTTGCTTTGAAGTTGGTTAGTTTTTTTTTTTTTTTGTGGCTGGAGGTCTCCCTGTCTTTTCAGGGTACTTCACATTAAGGTATGATATGGGAGTCATAAAATCTACTGAGGCAATGATGCCTAATATTCTTCACATGTTTTTCACTGATACCTTATGGCTGTTTTATCATTCCCACTGAAACGGTGATTTCTTGGGCTCTGTCAAGGAGAAAGAAGGGCTTTTTTTGCCTAGCAGGGCCTCTACGTACTTCACTGTTGAGTGGGAACCAGATGGGAATTGAAATCAATTACCATAAATCCTAGAGGCTCCATAACTGGTGATGTGTAAATATCTTTCTGTTTCTTCTGAATAGTAGTCAGTGATCAGTCAATTAGATAAAAAGGTTACACATGCTTTTCCAGACAGTGTAGGTACAGTATAACAATAGCTAAACACTTCACAAACACATGTGAATTTATGCATGCCAAAGGACAACACTGCATGAGAAAGGAGTATTTCTGAAGGCACTCACTTCACAGACTGCTAGATGAGCCAGATGTAATTGCAGTGGAAAGGTTTTACAATGACATCAGGCCGTATGAATGTATAAAGCAATTTATGTATCCAGAAAAAAAGAACCAAAACACAAACATATGCTTCTGTGCCAAGTGTTAAAAAGAGGGGGAGGGGAAGGCCACGACTTGATGAGATGAAATGTGGTGCTGTGCTGTAACACTGCTCGGTACGATAAATTTATCTTAGCAAAAATAGTAAAATATTTCATATTTTCAAAATTTTAGCACTGTTTATTTTTTCTTTGATGAATGACATTTATAATACACTCAAGATTATTTTAACCAGTCCAGAAGAAAAGTAATGCTTACAAGCATTAAGAGAAGACATACTGTAACACAGAGATTGACTTAGTTTTATACGACAGTTTCAATTTTCTTATGGTTTATTGATAACCTGGAGTAACTAAGAGGCTGGTATTATGCTGAGATGAAATGAGCTGCCTTTTGTTCAGGAACTGAAAAATTTAGAGAGCTGGAGAAGAAATATCACAAAGTGAAATTCCATAAACTCTTCTCTGATGAAGCAGAAGTAAGAGTTTTATTGCACTGCCATAAGAAAAATCAACATGAACAATATTAATTAAAGCAAAAGGATCAAATTTGAAGTTACCTGTGTGGGGTGGATGTCTCTCTGGAAGAATCAAATGTTGAAAATTTATGATACATACAGCCTCTGCTCCTAACCATCTATCAGACACAGCTCGAATGTAATATTGAGAAGGAAGAGGTTCAAAAATTGGGATTGTGAACACCAGCAGTTGAGGTTCCTTAGTAATAACCTAGTGCAAACAGGTAGAGAATAATTACTGCGCAGAAAAATCAATAACTTGAAAAATCATAGTTTGCCTCACTTCCATAAGCATTACTAACACAAAACAATAAAGTATGTGTGCACCTCCATGTGCTAAATGTTTACATCTTTACAAAATATTTCACCACTGGGAATGTATTTTGCTTCCGTGATCTTCAACGGACAAAAATAAGGCTTCATCCTTTTCTTTAACAGACAAAACCATTAGAGCCTTTCTTTTTTTCACCTGAAAATAAATGTCCCAGCAAAGAAGGAAGAAAAAAAGGGACATTTGAGATTAGAAAACATTGTTGTGGAAATCCAAGCTTATCAAGTACATCTGAATCTGAAAGCTTTGCTACTGATTTGAAAACCTGCTTGGGTCAAAATACTCTTTGACAGTACAAGTCCTCACCTCACTAACTTTATTTTTGTCTTGCTATGAGATTCTGAATAAAATCTGTTACCTGTTTCTTTTGAATGATGAAGTACTCTGAATGATAAATGTGATCATTAGTAGGATCTTCTACCCAAATCCACCAGGGCTCTCCAACAGTGCCATGTACCTTTAAGAGTAGAAAAGATAGCTTTGTTTTAGTTGTAACAAGGTTTGGTAGGTATATTGGATATATTTCTAAATGACACAGGCTCACAAAGGAATACAGAAATATAGAAAGCGCAAAATAACATTTTGAATTAGATCAGTCTGCTTAAAGATTATGTTTCGATAAGAGTTTGTTTAAAGTACGTATCATGTAAATGGTCATGATACAAATGCAACTGAAGGTAATGCCTCAGCTGTTTATAAATAAACTGAACTGCCAGAGTTTCCTCTGGACTCCTGTGATTGCCTTCTCTTTATTCCTCCCCGTACTTCTGTCTTTGGATTCTGTACAGAGGATTGTCTTTTGCTATTGTCTGTTCATTTTTTGATCAAAAACGTTCTCTCAGGAAACACTGGACACTGAATTGTGACATTCCTCTCTCCTTCTCTCTCTTCCTCTCTCCTCTAGAAAGATACAGGAAGGGGATTCAGAAGGCTATAGATTGTAGTCATTGCTAGAGGTGAAGTGAGAAGAACATAAATAGAGCTGTCTCTTGATGATGTCCCTGCCATCTGGCAACAGTTTTTTCCATTGTAGATTTTTGTTAGTTGTGTACCTTACTTTGCAATACCAGCCACAAATCATAGCTATGTGGGATTCTCTGTTAAGATTTTTTTGTTTCTTTAACAGAAATGAACAAGTATTTTACTTAAATATCTAGGAAAATAAAGAAAAAATGTTTAGTACAGGTGTACAGAAGACATACTATTAAGTGAACATAGATTTATGATGTTTCTGATGAGGACTGTGATAAATTGCATCAGAAGATGAAAAAAAAGTCAGAATTATTCCCAAACTTAATAGAAAAAAAAGACAAAGTGCATGGTTGCTTCTAAAGGCAATTATAACACTACAGGAATGTGGTCTTGATTCACACAGTACGCATTAGTTTCAGCATAATTTGCTCCTGTGGATGTGTCAGAAAACAGTCTGTACAAAGAATAGAACCAAGGTGCTTTTGTCTCTTTTCTACCACAGTTGCGCAACAGAGAAGTAGACGGACATTCATTTTCATTTATTTAAATTTCACTAGTAGCTTAGCTGGGACCTGAAGCAGTGAAACTGAAAGGACACAGGTTACTGCAAGTGACATTTTGAAAAATGGCAGTGAGACTATTATTTCATCAGGGTTTAGGAGAATTGAAGAGAGGAAAGAAGAATTAAGGAAGGGGATTAAGTTCAAAGCCCAGAAATTTCATTATTAACTGTGACAGCACCCTGATTTTGGAGAGTCCTGTGGAAAAACTGCAGGGCAATCTGGGCACAGGAAATGCAACACTCTCTCCAGTAATGATTCTCAAGAAGTCTGGGGAGCTCTTAAGAACTGACACATACCTGTATTTTGGGCAATCATCACCCTCAAACTGCATGTCTGATATGACTCAGCTAATTAATATTAGTTGCATTATTCTATATTTCTGCTGGACTACTCCTGACTGCAGTAAGGCTTAATTGCTCTGCCTGGGTGTGTTTATAGTCCTTTCCTTCTAACAAAAGAATAAAAATTTTTCACTGTATATGGCTTGCTCACATGCTTTTACTGAACTTAAGGGTTTCCAGCACCGAAAACTAAAGCCATTAAAGATCAAGATGATGTCATATCTCATGACTACCAAAACATCTTTTTTCACTTGTAACATCAAGTGCAAAATTTGTGATGAGATCATTCTAGCATTAAGTATCCAGGTACAGGAACAAACTTAAAATCATGAAATGTTAGCCAAGAAGGGTATTTAATTTTTTAATATTCTGGTTTTATTTGATTAATCCAATTTTTTGAATGGAACTTTTAAGCAACTGGCTTTTGTACCAGTTACAGCTATACTTGTAAGTTTCTACAGATGTCTTCTGAAAAGTGTGCTAAAATACTGTGTGATGATGAACAAGCAGTTTCAGTGTGTCAAATTTAAGACAGTTATTAATTTTCAGAGACTATTAAAATTTAACAGCTTTATTATTTACTGTGATAGAAGTTTCATTTACTGAAGAAACAAGAAAATCAACAGCTGCATTACAGAAATAAAAAAGTGAAAAAAAGGTTTTCGAAGTTTTTATAACACACAAATTCACATAAAAACAGCTCCTTAAGTTGAATTGATAAAACAATCATAATGTTCTCAAAGCAACCATCAGAAAAACTGTGCAAAGGGGTTATAGCAGAAAATAGATTTTTGACAAAATTTTGCTATAACTTTAGAAGTTCAGAGTCAAAATAACAGTATTATTCTGCATGGATCCCTTTTCAACTTGTACAAATACTGAGGAACATGGATTTTGTAGAAAAAGCTAAAAAATGGATTGAGAAATTGCCTTTTATTAAGATAATGTTTAATATGAAGAGCAGTATTTTTTTTTTATTTAACAGATTACAGGTAAAGTGGATGAAAGACTGAATAATAAAAATTTGTTTCAATCCTAAAAAGTAATGGCTTTTTCCCCTTCTGAAGTATTGTATATAAATAAGGCAGCAAAAAATATTTCATGTTATAATTCATGGTAGGAATTAATTCAAATGCTTCTGTAATAAATTCAGGCAGCCAAACAACATCACACTTTATATATTTTCATTGTTAATTTTCCATTTCTAAGACAAATTAGTGAAACTTCCAAAATAAAAAAAAAATAAAAAACATTTAGGCCAGGAAAATAAAATTCTAAAGTAATTTAAATGTTTGTAGAATAAATTTCTAATTTACTTGTGATCAAGGTAAATTTGTAATATAAGGAATTCGAAAATTAATTTTTAATCAAAGAACAGACACTTAATATCCACCTTTCAAAATAATTTATCTTAGGTGTAAATCTCATAAGTGTAAAAGAAGAAAAATATGTTTGCCCATTGACATATCTTTTTTCTGTAGAAAGTTTCAGGAGATACCTTTTTTCTGTAGAAGTTTCTAAAGTACCAGCAACAATACAATGCCCCCATGTGGACACATATATTTAATTTAGATTTATCTTAAATCTATTTCTAATGAATAGCTTCTGAATCAAAGGGTAGATCTAAAGCTGCAACTAGTACAACTCCTTTTATATAAATTTGCACCATAAAATACAGATGAATATAATTTCAAACACATCTCAGTTTTTCTGTTCAGACAAGTCCCCAACAGAAAAAAAGGCACAGATTTGTGAATGTACATTTGTAAAGCCATAAAGAGCAGCAGAACTTGGCATACACGAACTGCATTTCAAGGCTTTATATGAATGTGTTTGCCATTCATTCACAGTTCAGAGACTCACTTGTGTCTCCCTTTTACTTCTTTCTCCTTTTCGGGCATAAAACTAATCAGTGTGTGGCTATTGTTAATATTTAGCATAAGCATTTGCCTCAACATGTTATAAACAGCCCAATCCTGTAAGAATTAACAGAAATAAAAGATGATCTTTGCCTGCCTTCTTCTGCAAAAGTCATAAAGGTCATTCAATTCCTATTATCAAATTTGCTTTTTAGCTAAAATAAATATCTTTTTTCTTATCCAAACAGCTATGGACTGTAATCATCTCCTTTACTGAAGCTAAATTAATGCTTCCTGTCCTTCCTCCTCCTCTTTTTTTTACCTGGTCATTCCACGTGAAGTCGGGAGCAATGTTCAGCCGAACTCGGAGCACTGTGCGGGTAATTGGCTGAATTGTTGCTTCCATTATGATGGAGGGTATTTGATGGACACACTGTTTTACCTTTAACCCAATCTTCACATGATGCAGCATATGACCTGCCAAGAAAACATTAGGTGTAACAAATTTGCATTTCCAGGAAAAAGAACAGAACTCTGACTTTCAAATAGGCTTTTAGAGAGAAGTATTATTGCTTGCTTGTTTTGCTCTTAGGTGCGTAAATGTCTGACTCTCTTGACCTGGCATGTCTGAATGTTTTGTAATACTTAACTTGAATTAGCAATTTAGTGCCTAGAAAAATCAGTATTAACCCCCCTGCTGGCTATAACTAAGGGGTTAAAATAACTATTAAGAATTCACACTGAAAACATATGTCAAGCTACTTCTCTTTCCATTACTGACTTTTTGACCAGGTTGTTAGCAAGCCATAGAGGTCTTTCTTAAAGCATGAATACTGACTTTTTACGTAATGAAGGGCACACAGTTGAATTTCTACAATTCCTGTGTGGTGATTCAAGACAGAAGAAATGCTTTTCATAAAACTGAATACAGGTAGTTAATAGGTTAAAAATACACATGAACAAACATCTCACAGCAGCTCTGATCTTTGAGAATATACCCCTATGTAACTAAGACAAAGGAAAAACTAAATGTTGCAATGTTTTTTCATTTTCTATCCCCATCATGGCAACTAAGGCAATAAAGAGATTGTATTTACTAAGAAAAATGTCCTACTTGAATTTTACAGCTTAGATCTCTGTTCCCTTCCTCTCCATTTTTAAATATAAAAAAAGTATTTAGCAGGGATTTGATTCCCGAAAAATACTGCACCTTCCAGCTTATTTAGAGAAAGTTGCCTAATTTATTACATTTTTCACTGAAATTGCTTATGTAATTATGTGGAGCATAATGGTCTTAAGTACTCCCTGTTAAAAGCTACCTTGTCAATGGCTACTAATATTTTCTGTTATGTGGTTCCTTAACCACACTTACCATGGGCACACTTACCCATTAAAAAAAAAAAAAAAAAGAAAAAAAAAAGAAGTCCTACTATTTGCGTTATGTGTAAAGTGAAGAGGTGATACAATCTTTTTCTTGCAAAGAAAATAATAATTTAGGGCCACAGCATCTTGCAATTGCTATTTTTTTCCTACTGATCCTGACTAACTTTTCAGTTTTCCGTATTTAAAACACAGGCAGATATTGCCTCACACAGGTGTTTATACTCTGAAGAAATGAATGGTGATCTTGCTTAAGAAACAACTCCCTAATACAACAGTTTTAACACTTATTTAATCAGTTTAATTTCCAGTTGGCAAAATAAGTGCAACTCCAGCAAGTTATTAAATTATATCAATACTAGAGCATTTTTGCACATGGACTAGCATTTACAATTAGAGATAAAAGTTCAGAAATCAGGTTAAATAAAAGCAGATGACAAATATTCAAAGATATGACTCCATAAACCTATGCAGGCAAGTACACTTTTTCATGCCAAAAATCACTTTCTTTATCATGACGTGTGAGGTGAACTGCATTTGTACAGGACAGCACTAAGGGTTTTTTACACTTACCTGCTAGGGGAAAATAAGGCTCCCCTCCCAAATTCTACAAAATATTACAAAACTCTGTCCCCTAGCTTCCTTCCCCCCCCCCCCCCCC
>VXAY01002809.1:440121-479955 GCA_013399855.1 Oxyruncus cristatus
AAAAAAAAAAAAAAGCAAAACTGTTGTAATTCTCACAAGTATTCTTTGTAAAATGAAAAGGATCCCTTAGACTCATCTTTGACAAACCGTAACAGTAGTTTTTCTTTCCAAACTTCTTTCAAACATTTTCGAAAATTATTTTTTTCCATCACTGTCTAGTGGCAGAACTACCTCATGATTGCCTTTAGAAATTACGAAAAGAAACATGCAACCAATTACAGTTGCAGTGTCAGGTCTGCTATAGAATTTTGATCATGGTTATGCTAACATTACGGAGTTTTAAATTTTTTGCATCCCAATCACTTTTGAAACAAATTCACTTAAGGTACCCCCCCAAGTAAGATCATACACCTGCAAACTCATTTTATATGGAAATTCAACTTCTAGATTTTTTCAGTTATACTTCCATAATAGCATCCCATTTCACACTGAATTTCACATAATGTGCACAGAAGCTTAACAGTAGTGACTTTTTTAAAAAAAAAAAAAAAGTTACCATATTCTGAGACTATTGTTTAACCAAACTGTATAAATCTGCTTTGGACTTGGAGCACTAATTATTAACATAAGTTTGAATGAGGTCAGTCTTATCCTGAAAACCTAAGTTATGATACTTCTTTCATAAACTTTTCAAGCTGTATTATGAAGCAGTGTGTTTTTTTTCTTCCCCTACCGGTACTATGTCTGGACTAGGAATTATGTTCTTGATTCATTGAATAGAATCATTCCCTACTGGCTCTGCTAAGCCAACAGGAATAAAAAATAGAAAATTATTTGGTCGTGATAGGAAGCATATGTTACTAAAGAAGCACATTCCTCTTACTTACAAAGAATGAATAATTTTCTTAATAGTCACTATCCAAGTAAAAAAAATTCACAATTTGTAGCACTGGTTCTACAAATACAATTTATGAAGACCTGAGAAGACCATGTTGTCCCAGTAAAAATGCTATAAATGAAACAGATAAAAGCAACTGCCTTGAAAGCAAAGATTAAAATAATCATACTGAAAATCATTTTGCTGTGCAAGTACCTCATTTATACCCATACAGTGCTACAAAACGAAACCATTTCTGAAGAAAGTTATGCTAATATGAAAATGCTGCTGAAGAACATGTATAGTTTTGAATATTTAAATCTCATCTTTAGCAACAACTTAATGCAATTTTTCAACTAATTCTTTCCAAAGCGGTTTTGTAAGGATGAGACCAAAATGATTCCGTGAAACTTGTTGCTGACTGTTAAAACAAACAAACAAAAAAAAGAGAGACAGACATAGGATGTGCTAAAAGGTCAAACTTTATAATAAATTTTATTATTGTTGCACATCTTGGATTGTCTATGAGCATTTTGTCGCTTTGAATTCCCAGGGATCCAGAATTCTAAACTTTGAAGGAACACCCCTTTCTTTCTAAGATGGTGTCCTGTTGTGTAAGCAAGCCGCTTATGGCATCTTATTAGACCTCTGTGTCATGTCCATGTAGTAACTAAACGTGCTGTGTAACAATCAACCATTCCGGTGTCAAATCAAGCCAACAAACAAAGGTACAGACTTGTATGTAAATCTGCACAATTACATCTAGCAACAAAACTATAATAGCACATCTTTCTTGTGTAAACCAAGGTATGTGAATCAAACACAAATTATGTTTTCCAGAATGAAGTATAAATGTAGCCAGAACATAAAAATAGATTACAATGATTTTTCACATTTAGAAGAAAACGCACGAAGTTAAGAACATAATTTCTGTGCAATCACAGTTAGAGCTACTAAATAATAAGGGGTAATACAAACAAAAAGAACATTCATAATTAACAAAAAAATGTCCTAGTCTCCCAAGGTAGCTTTTTGCAAAACTTTTCTACTTAAAATTTATACTACACATGCTCTAATTTTCATATAAACTTGCATAAAAATGTACAAAAATATGCTGATCAGGGCCTACTTGTATAATTGTAAATGTTTGGGAGAATAAAAACCACAGAAGACAGCAACAGATATGTAAAAAATACTATTTTTACCTGTGCAACATATGCAGAATCTGAAATAAGTGAGAAGCTGTCCATCTCCCCTCTGCTAATGTATGTTTGAAGGAGGATATTAATTTTTCCATAATTGTTTTCCACACCTCCTGGAGCAGGAAGTTCACAGAAATCATTCAGTAAGGTATCTAGCTCTTCTATTTCTTCTTCTCTTACCTAAAACACAATTATACATTATGAAGAGGCTGAAGCAATTTGATAAAAATTTTTACACTGAAATCAAATTTGCCTTATAACAGTTACATTACTTTTAAATGGAATCTCTAGTTTTAAGGAGGAAAAAAAGAAGAAAAAAAGCAGCAAACCTACATCTTCCACAATGTAGCTAATAGACCATAATTGAAACTATCTTAATAGGAACACAATTACATTTTGTTATTCATCACTATCTATTAAGGTTGCCATTGACATACAAAAATTTGATATGCCACAAAAATTGAATCTTCTGACCTTACCGTCCTTCATCTGATGAGATTTCATTTTTTATTTGACCAGAGTAAAACCTCTGTCCATCTAGATTAGGACAATCTTGAATTAACATTAAATGTACTCATTACAGTTACACAGTTAGCATGTGGCATAATAAATTTTTAAACTCAAAACTGTGAAGTACTATGATTCATCATATCAGAATTTTCACTGTTAATAAGATTAAGTCTTAATATGAGTAAAGAAATATTAATATCTATGGTTTGAATAATGCATAACATTTCACATTCTAACTGATGACCCTTACATGGCAAAACTAGCATAAATCTACATATTCTTTGATTTACTGATAGTCTGTTAGTGTGAAACTTATTTAAAGAGGGTAAATGTTTGGTCCCTGCAGGGAATCATCTGAAAGTAATTTTCATTTGGACCTGACTACCTGACATACAAAAGACCCTAAGACAATTGGGTAAAATCCCCAACTATCTAGTCACTGGTCCCATGGGAAAGAAAGAGATGAAGTACAAAAACATCATAGATGACTCCAGTGTCAGGGGAATACTATGGTCTGCTTATAACAGCATTTTTGATAATTTTTTTCTGCTCTTGCATAGCAAAGTACAGGTCAAATCCAGATCTGTATTTCAGCTACTGGTGAGTTACCTATCTCAAAATGCAGAATTTTTAAAGGCAGTATGGAGACATGACTCATATTATCAAAAGCCACAATTTGTATCACACAGAGGGGGAAATCCTGAGTTATTCTTACGAAAACCAGTTACTAGTTTTTAACATTCAGAGACACACAGCAAATGAATCACAAAAATCTGGAAATGATGGTGCACTGATACCATGCTATACAAATCGGAGAAAGCAAATGGGAAAAACTATGTTTTAGTCAGGAAGCATCACTACTAACTTTTTTACAAATATAGAAACACAACACATCATATTTTCCATATGCTTTTCTTTTAAATATTAAATTGCGCTGAATTTAGACACAGCAAAGCAATATCACTATCATAAAAAAAAGTCCTTCTAGCTTGGAAAACGTTCCATGTATGACTGTGAAACCTGACTGCTTATTATCTTCTATAATAGAAGAGATTACAGCAAAACAGAATTTCTCCATTAGATAAAGAGATGGTAATGCTCAGACAATGTGTGCAAATATGTAAATATGTAGATGGTGAGGGACTCACACTGCCAGTTCGCAGAGCCGGGTGAATGAGAGCCAACTCTGGTCTGAAAGTTGTATAATTGTGGTAAAATGGCAATGAGCCCAAGCTAACAAACCCTGTGGAGTCTGGCTTGTACCTCTATGAGATGGAAACATGGGCAAACAAGCTCATGCCAGCCTGGAACGTATTGCCTTGTGTTCTACCCACAAAAAGGAGACAAAAAGGGAGGTTGGAATTGAACTGAGTACAACAGGACAGTAATCTTCTAGCCTGCACAAAATCTGTTATGACAACTTTCTAGATTTCAAATTTGAATTTAATTTATGAAAATTTATCATTCTGCCATCTAATACTGTTCCCTGCATGAAATATATCACAAAGTTAACTTCACTGAGTCCTGCCTCATTCCTGATAAAGCAAATTGTTCAGGGAGATATCTAATAATGCTTTAAACTTCAAACAGAAAAGCTATCTCATCCCTGGGCACGCTATTCCAATGGACACTTAGCTTCACCTGTTAATAACTGAGGAGCTGAAAAGTTCTTAAAAGCATTGGAAAGAAATTCTCAAAGATCCATAGTTAGTTATTAAATGTGCACTATCATTCAGGTTGAACTACATATAACTTTGAGTTAGAGCATATCATGCCTATTTAGAAAACATTTTATAATGGTGCTTAATATTTAACAAAATTTGTGTCTGTAGACAATATTTATGGAGTAAGTATTACAGAAGTGTCTAGTTTCAAGACATGCTTTTACTTTACCTTTATCTGTTCAAATTCTTCAGCTTTTGATACTATAGCAAGAATATCACCTTCTGTTTTATGAGCATCGAACAATTCATTGAAAGTCTATCAAAAATAAAAAGAATTGATTTAATACTGAAAATAAAAATACAAATATGGTACAAAACAAAGAAACATTAACAAAAATTTAAAAAGGCATATAAAGTTAAAATTTAAGTTATTGGAAGACCAGAGTGATGCAATTTCAACAGCAACAATGTTGAATTGCTGAAAGAATGACTTTCTAGCAGTTTCAGAAAAAAAGTTCTTAGGAACTTGGCCACCCCAAAATCGAGAGACATGCAATACGGCCACTTAAAAAAAAGTCTAGAACATATCTGAGTGAATAAATATGTGAGACTAATTATACGTAGTGACAGTAAGCAGTTAAAAATTAGTCATGCTGAGTCTTCAGCTTTTATTCAAGAAAATTGCTTATTTGCTATGAAGGAAATTAAGATGCATGTGTACATCGAATCAAGTTTCCAACACTACAAAATTCTGTACATATTTACAACACAATCTGTTTACAGTGCCAAAAGTTGTTTAAGGCTGGCAACCTCAGAAGCTTGTCTGTTATCAGGCATTATACTTCAATGTGTTATCATGTACTAATGGTTGCACACACTATGGATAACAAAATGTTCCTTATAATTCTCCTAAAAGAACTGAAAAAGACTACAGAAATTTCAAATCTCACTTCACACCATGTCTAATTTTTCAGTATTGCTTGATATTTAATTTCTTTTTCCTATTTCCTCTCTCCTCCTTCTAGTAAATACGATTTGAAAACAGTAAATAAACTCAGCTACACATTCTGTAATATCTAACAACTATTTTAGGTATACATTCAAAAAGAAGGAAAAAATCCCCAGAAACAGAACATCATCTTTTACCTCTATAGTATTGTATTTAATATAGTAGTGGCTGGCAGTTCTGCCTAAATCTGTTGAAGAAAAAAAGCCAGTTCGCTCTTCAAAGCGAATCATGCGGGCTTTGTCCAGTTTTCTGCCGACTTCAATTACCAGTTGTTCTCTGTGCTTTTCTAGACCTGGATCCATCTAGGTATGAAACAGACATACGTATTTGCATTTTAAAAAAGTGTTAAATAAATAATTTTATTGAGATAATCCAATCACTCAAAGCCAGAAATCAGATAAAAGGAAGGTATAGTTACTGAGTCGAGATTTTCCTGAGATCTTACTAATAACAATTGACATTATTGACCAAAAACTGTATGCATGGGAGAAAATTATCAGAATAATATTTCTTTTGCAATGCTTTGAGACTATCAATACAACGTAGACCAATAGTACTTATGAAATGGTTAGCATGGTCATGAAATAAATTTACCCTGGAACTTTTGAAAGAGGTTCTAATGATAACATATTCTTCCTTAAATTATCATTACTGTATCGCTTCACAAAAACGTGCAACCTTACAGCGTCTTCTGTTTATGAAAGTGGTTGATGATATACCTTGCCTGGTTAGTTGACAAGAAGATGACTTTAGTTGTGTCCTTAAACTGTATCCTTAAGTTGTATCCTATAGATTAGGCTTCACATTGATTAGCTTAAATGTTTACTAGCAAAAAACCTCTAACGTCCCCAAGAGCCTTGGATATGTCAACTGGGATATTCTAATTATTGAGTTACAGACATACATTTGTGTTAAGAGCACACGAGGGGTTTGCTGTGCCCAACGTCATTTCTATTCATACCAAAGTTTGGGAACTTCGACATTTTGTCCAAGTAATAATGCACATTATCTCATTACTACATAAAACTTCCATCTGAGTGTATAATTGTGTGTTTCCACATCATGCACCTGGAATACCCTCACTGACAGGGATGGGTGAAAAGGGATTCACAGTCATGTTAACCCTCTGGAATATGTGCACCTAAGATATGGCTCTAATTAGACAAGCAATGTTAGTCACCAAGTTCGAAAAGACTGAAACTCTATTCTAGTCCACAGCCAGCATTCTTACGTCAGGGCTCGTATATAGTTCAGATTTTCTACAGAGTGAGTTATACCTGCCCTCTTGGTAAACCTGCAACACAGATACGTGACCAAGATGGCAAAAAAGGAGCAGGCTTTAAGAACTGTTATGCCTTGGCTTGTTCTGGTTTTCACTGGGCCAGGATTCAGTTTCATCTTTGTGCTGAAGTGCTTCATCTCACAGTCAATGAAGCTGCAGACAAACATAGTCATCTCCACAAAGCAGCTGCAAGGCTAGTTCCTAACACTCTCTCTTTGCCAGTTACTCTGAAGCTGTTTCTCCTTAGTTATGGCTTGCCACAGTTTCAAGTCAAAAGCTAAGATGGCAAAGGTCTAGACTGCTTTTCTCCATAGTAAGTCATGCATTGAGGTCAGATTTCAGAGCAGAGGTGGTCAAAAAAGTGATCCGGATGCCAGGTGTTTAACATTTATTTCTTAAAACTACTGAGGAGAAAAAATAATAATAAAAAAAAAATCAAAACACTCCCCTCCTCTTTTGGTAGTCCAAATTACCAGCCAATCTTTTGTCTTTAACAGTAAACCAATATTTTTTACAAATAAAAAGTTTTAACTTTAAAGTCATCAACTTGAAAAGGCTGTGAAACAATATTTGAGTCCAGAGAATCCATGGTTAGCAACCTTCTTGTTGAACTTGCATAATTAGAAATAACACAAAGTAAAAGATCCAGCCTAGAACACCTTTTACTCTTAAAATGAGCCTTGGCATGTCCACAGTAAGAAACTGAGCAGGTCTGGAGTATACATACAGAAATTTAAGAATGCATGATAAAGTACAATACAATTTTTGATAAATGAATTATTATCCACATTGTTTTCTCTAGCCTACTGTGAGAAATGTTCCGCACACATTTCTCTAACTTTTATAGATCTAAACATAAGGCTTATGGGGATGAAAAGCTTTGCTTAACTGTGGGAGCACCAAAGAGTGGAACCAAAAAGAGGACAAAATAGACAAAAGGGTTTATTTTAAAAATGCAGATACCTTTTCTTTGGAATCCTAGAAGTATAAGAAAATCTTATAATTCATACTACAGGCTTCACTAACACAACATTTGCATTTGCTCCACTTTTTCCTTCCACTCTTTGTTTCCTCTTGCTGCTCATCATGAATTTTGGTCATTTTCACAAATCAGTGAAAGGCATCCTTGACACTTCCAGCAAACAACTTGAAAAATGACAAATCAAAGCTGCAGACCTGCAGTAATCTACTCCTTGGCATAGCCCAGAAACGTCCTGGAAACAACATGTGGGGTGCCAAATGTGTCAGTGCATGGCAGGTGCACGTGTGTCCCGGTCGCACTGTGCAGCACAACACACCCATCACATGGACAGGCTAGACCTTTGGTGCCCTGAAGTAATTACTGGATGTGGTGAGCGATAGTGGAAAGGGAAAGGAGAATGAGTTTGCATCATCTCAGCCCCATCAAACAGCTGGGAAGTGTGATCCATGATGGATATATGGATTCTGAATGGATAACACTGGTTGTCAGTTAAAACAGAGATAGAAATTGGCACACTGCAACATTACTAAAAACCACTAAGATACTAATTGTGAAAATTGAATACCCATACCCAGAACAGAAGGAATAGAATGGTCTAATTGAGCAAATCCTTGGTTATGCCTGCAACTGGCACTATAGCATCCTCACACTATCTATAAAACAATAGCTTTGAAATTTAAAACTGGTTTATCTAGAAAATAAGGGGATTGGCATTGGTTTTATTCCTACATGAAAGAGTAACGCTTCATACTGATTTGTTACTGCCTTAACACAAAAATAAGAATATCTAGTATTAGGACATCAAATCAAAAGGGGTAGAAAGAAGGTTAGTAGCAGAAGATGACAAATGCTGGCAATCTCTACTTTCTCAGCAGCTGAATAAAAACACAAGGGCAAGGGAAGGAGTAGCAGCTCTTGTTCATTGTTTTTTAAATTTATAAAAAATATTTCTGTTAGTTTTTTATTACTTTTTTCACCGGTTATTACCAACATGGTTATAGTTCTTTTAATCTAAAATTTGATGGTCAAAAAAAAAAAGGAATTTATAGTAATGAGACAACAACTTTCATAGCAAATCAATTTTTGTTTTTCATTTATCTGTTACTTTGTGGTCTGTGTTATACACGGTTATATTAACATATGGTAATGTACTATACAGCTTTTTATAGAAAACAGATTTGAGATGACCAGAGGTATAACAGTGTCTGCAGAAGCTTAAACAATAGCTCACCTACCTCCTCTGCAGCTTCCACTATCAGAGAGAAAAGATATAAAAAAACTCTCTCCTGATATTTACCTCTACATGCTAAAAAACTGCTGCTCATCAATGTCAAGACAAATTATGAAGTCACAAAAGAGATTCATGACAAGTGAAATAAACTGCAGTTACCATTCAGTTGTGAGTTTGACCACATCCAACTATGTTAACATTAAATGTTTATAAATAGCTGTACAAGAAAAAGGTAACAATATTTAGATAATCTGTAAATTATTAAACCTCCTAAAAATTACAGATAATGAAAATAAATTGGGAAAAAACCCCTTATATACTGTGCTCTGACTCAAATCACTTCATGGAACACTTCTAAATAAACCAAAAAAAAATCAAAACAAAGTAATAAAAAAACTTATAATTAATAAATCCCAAGAAAGAAAATACTACACAACTCAAAATGTCATTTTATAGTTTATAAGATGCCATGTCATGAAACATTTTAAAGTGAAAGCTGACAGGGGTGGGGGGAAATCAAGCAACTCAAAAATGCTTTCTTTTATCATTTGTATCTAGCTTACAAAACTGAAACACTGAAAACGGGCTAAGTTACAGTAACTGACTGATAAGAAGGAATGGTGTTCTTTGGAGCATAACTTGACCAGTTAAAACATATTTTTATGTGAACAGAAGGGGCCTCATAATTCAGTGTAAAAAACACTCTGCTACAGAAAATATCTTCCTTTTTCTAAGCACTTTAAAAGAATTGCTGATGTCAGGTTAAGTAGAAATAGCAAATATTTATCCTCACATCAGGGAAGGATTACAGACCCAGAACAGGTTACAGATTTTTTTAAAAATGCATTTTATACCTGATAAGCTTTGTGACTGATGCCATATACTAATGGATTTGCTCTCATCCGTACATAAAGGTAAGTGTAACTTATCCACTTTACTGCTTCTTCCACATTAGTTACTGTTCCAAGAGCAATCTGGAAGTAGGAAAAGAGACAAAATTCAGTTTATATGTTACAGCTGCACATAAGTATTTGGCTGAAAACACATGGAATTCAGAGTAGTAGCACTAGATTAAAGAAAATGTCAGGATGTTTCCAACTTAAATAATTTTGAAATAATCATAAGACAATAACTTCAATCATTTACACGTCTTTATCTTATGAACATCAAATAACACAGTATTCTTTGACACACTAGAGACATACTTTAACATACTTTGACATACTATAGATACACTAAATATAAATGATCTTTC
The DNA here is from genome assembly GCA_013399855.1 of Oxyruncus cristatus. Lineage (NCBI taxonomy): Eukaryota > Metazoa > Chordata > Aves > Passeriformes > Cotingidae > Oxyruncus > Oxyruncus cristatus. The sequence goes on from VXAY01002809.1 coordinate 450,074, forward strand.
TACATCACTTATGATTTTTACAATAAAAGATGATATTGAGCAAGCTTGTTATAAAAAAAAAAGACAAACAAAAGTAAATAATTCTTTAGTCAATATGGCCAATGTAATTTTAAGAAAAGTACTTTAAAACAAAAACATTACATTTAAAAGATTTAACTTCATCATAACAATGTAAAAGCATTATCTGGTCCAGGTCCTAAACAAAATGATACCAAGAATCTTTAGGATTTTTCTTCATCATCTCCTCATACTTGGCAATCTCTTTATACACAGTTTCTATAAATAGTTTTGTCCTCCTGTATCTGGCAAATCAAACATACAGGTACCTGCTATATCTTTTTTTATATGAAAACATAACCAAATTGAACAGATAATATGCACATAAATATACACGTTTATCTATATTTCAAGGCTAAATCAGGTATAACAAACCCATTTTTTTTACTGACTTCTTTTTCTGAATTCAATACTTTTATCACCAAATTATTGACCACATACACTTTTAATTAATAACTTCAGCTCTATTTTGTATTGGCTACACTTATGAGAAGCATTTCACCGCTTAAATCCACTTAACCTCATTTTAGCAGGAGAATCTAATATTTTCTGCGTGTCCCACGAACAAAACTTTTTTTGTTTGTCACTCACAGTTTTAGACATGCAAAATTCCCTCTTACCAAAGCTTTGTGATCCATTACCACATTTTTAAAGCTATTTTTGTTTTATTGGTGTTTGGATTTCATATAAATGTTCCACATGACTTGGCAAAAATTAAAAAAAAAAAGCCTATGGAACTAAGTGAATACATATGCATGCTCAGATTGAAGTATCTAGAGCTTACTAATAACATTGAAATTCTTTTTGAAATAACATACATATCTATTAAAAAAAATAATGAAAGCCAAATCTCCCTTGAGTTAAAATAACTTCAGTCCAGCAAAACCTTGTTGTTACTAATGACTAATAGCATGGAGTAACCCCAGGCTTTGTTTTTCACATTTTTCAAGTGGTATTTTGTTCTTTAAAGAGCATAAGGAGGTCGGGGGGAAGCCCCATTTCCCCTTTTGTTTTCTCAAAGTATATTCTACATAACGCAATGAAGCAGCTGCAAAAACATTCAGTTCTTCATAGACTACTATGGGGAAAACATTGAACACAGCCCACAGGTTACTATTACTCGGTTTGTACCCAGGTTATTTTCAACATTTGGCTTCTTTCCATGACTCAAGTGTCTTTCAGTACACAGCTTGAAATAGTGTAACAATATAGAACTTGAAAAAGTGTAACAACATAGTCAAATAGTAGCATTTTCAACAATCACTTTCACAATCGTGAGAACAATATTCTCATTGCTGAGGACAGTGAAGTCTGATGATTAAAAAAAATAAACACCTCACTTTTTTTGCCTCATTTGTTCAAACATCTCATTCTATTGCTATTCTATTCTAATTAATTATTTCCATAAGTTAAAAGCAAAACTGAAGGAAAAAAGTGGTTGAGAAATACAATTGGCTTTCAAATACGGTACTGTAAAATAATATAGCACTTTCCTTCCTCACCCAACTTTAATGAAAAATATGCAGATACAAAAAAACCCCAGAGCAATTTCTAAATATTTGCTGCCATCTAGTGTTCAAGTAAAGTTCTTATAGACGGAAAATTTATCCTTTGTTAAAACAGTATGAATGATGGAAGTTCCCAGTATTTCCTCAACCATGTAATAGGCATTTAGATAGAGATGGAATAATCAATGAGTAGAAATATTTACTATATTGACATTGTATTGCACCAGTTGTCATAAAATGCGTTTTATTTTTCACTGTTCAAATACAAATAAATGTACTATATTAATTCAATTCACTGTGTAATTTTAAACGAAAACAATAATCAGCATCACAAAATTCCGACTAATTGTTCCGTGGCTGATGTTGCCATCACTGAGCAATGTACTTAGTAGCATTTACTGATATTTTCATTAAATATTTTTTTTTCCTACAAATGCTATGCCCCACACTTTATCAAGTTGAACGATATTGATTTTCAAAAAAGTGTAGACAGATATAAGTAGCGTGGCTTTCTGGGGGCAGTTTTTGTAAAATGAAGTTTTTTCTTTCTGACATTTCTATACAGATTAGAAAATACATATAAAAATGCTAATGATAACATATCAAATTTATCATATTACATAATATACTGTCCTTTTAAAATATATGTCTTTTTTACAAACATAACATGGCTGCTATATTTGTATAATTGAATCAGATTACACAAACAAAAAAAATTTATATATGAACCAAGCATTTGTTAACGCAAGAGAGCAAGGAAACTTTCTAACAACCGAGTAAGTAATCTTCTGTTTGCTTTGGAAACCACTGTATTTTGAATTACTATTTCAGCATCTGAAGTGACTGTGGTCTTATTCCTATACAGCTTTTGAAATAATTTCTTAATGTTACCAGAATTGTCCCAAGTGGGACAGACTCTCCCATGCTTTGCCCTATACCCAGATTAGCCATTCAGTCACCCAGCTCCTGAGTGATTTATTTAGGAAGGGCTCTGAAGGAACTCTTTGTCTCTTCTGAGAACCCACTCTTTCAAGGCAAAATATAGATTAAGAGGTTTGTCCAAACTAAACAAGTCACCACCTTCTACATTCCTGTCTTCAGAACAAAATCATAAGCATGTGCAAGTAAAGGCACACACGCTGGGGAAGGCATCCCTACTGTCCAGCACTGCAAATCATTTTCTAACTTCTCTGGGGAAAGAAGTCATCCCAGCAACAAGCTGGAGTCCAGCTGTGGATGTCAGGGAGGGCTCTATCGGGTGGAAATGATTAGGGAAGGAATGGTGACCTGCATTGTATGAGCTATTGATGATAGTTCCCAGATAAGTTAACGTTTATGGTCTAATTAAACCACATCCCCTGCATCTTATCTTTCTTCCTGTATTTCCAGAAAATACAGCCATAGGTATTTTCTGTTTGCCAGCTGGTCAACTGGCCCAGAGCTTGCTCCTCTCAGCTAAGTACCCTAACCATTTATTTTGTTCCTTTTTACATTCCATTATGCCCAGTGGCAGAACTTCAGCAAAAAAAGGAAAAAGGCATCTCCGTGCCTGTGTAGATCATCACTGACCATTTACTCTTCTGCTAATTTTTAGCAGAAAAAAATCCACAAAACTGAACCAAAACTCAGATCTGCAGGAGAGAATTACCCACTCTGCAGCTCTCTCATGAGAGCCAGCATGCTGTCTCCGAGGTTGGATGCATATGCTGAAGGGCAAAACGTGGCAATGAGGAACAAGCAATTTCTCCCATATTCTTAAACTATTACATCTCAAGGTCTTTACTTAAAGGTGTTGCCTTTGCATTTGATATCCTTCAATGGATTTTTCTTCAATTTTTGGATGTTTCTTTAACTATTCTTTTTAGATACAGCCCTCTGCAGAGGGTTCCATAGTCTAACCCCACAGATGACATCCTTCTGTCTTTTCTAAACCTGATAATCTCAGACAATATTTCCTGATCATCTCAGCCAGAAGAAATGCAATCTTTTGCCATATCATTCATTACTTCACAAAATTCTTGTCATAAAATCTTGATTTGCCTTTGTTCTCACCTAAAACATGCAGTGAAACTGATATGTTCCTTTCACAGAAGCTGATTTATTCCTTAGCCCATCCTCTCTGAAAATTTTCCACTTCTAGGAAATTGATTTTGAAATGGGAATTAGAAATACTGCAATTTTTTTGCATTACTGCAAAATTTTCTCTCCTGCACAACATAAACCTAAGTACAAAATTCAAGGCTCTTGATTCCACTTAGGGACTGTGTGGCTGGGATTATATATTGCATTACCTCAAACACCTGAATCATTCTTACTGTCTACCTATTTCTGCCAAGAGACCTGGTCTAGATAAAAGCAGTTTCATATTCTTGTGAAAACAGAGTCTTCCCATACTTTCAAAAGCTATCTTCATTTTACTAGCCCTTCTTTCAGCTACTGATACATCCATAATAAATTAAGAGTTTAAACAATTCATCAGAGCTTCTGGCCTTTAATTTATTTCTCTTTACAACTAGAGCATGAGCATTCAGACTTCCTAAATGACTTGTAATAAAAACAGATTATGCTCCCACAATATGTTGTTTTATTATACATAAGTGTACATTTCCTGGTGCTAACAAGGCTCTGTTATGGAAAAGATGGTCATCAGCATACTGTCTTGATTTCTGTATCAAATCAGTCAATAAACATACATTTTGTCTCCACATTGTGCTATTGTTACTGTCAAAGGGACAGAGGATGACAGAAATTGAATGTGCTTCCTAAGACTATCTGTTCAGAAATAGAGTGGCAGGTTTTAAAACGTGGGGTTTTGTTCCAGAATGCTGTAGCCCATTGAAATAGTCATCTCCCAATAAACATAACAATTTCTGAACCACCTGTCTCAGATGATTCCACTAACTTAGATCAAATCTGCATACGCAGAAGATTAGACTGACTCCAATTATAAGGAAATGATGAAGTTACTTTCCAAAAAATGCTAACACAATAGCTCCTTGTAAGTGCTCCAAGTATTGTTCTTCAGTAATCTGGCAGGCACTAATTTTTCCTGCATGTTATGACAGAACAATAAGTAACATCACACATATCAGATAACAAAAAAATGTTGGTTTCATGCCTTTGTTATTCTATTGTACTCCATTGTTATTTCTACTAACAATAATTTATCATGATTAAGAAAATTCTGACTGCATTATCTGCTGCTGTAACCGCACTGCAGCTGTGGAATCTTCTGTAACTTAAAGCCTTGAGTACACTGTTCTTTTCAGATAACACTAGAATTATATAAAACCTGAAAAAAAAAAAATCTGTCTAAACTAGTTTGTCTGTTTTCTGCACTTTTCCCTATACTTCAAATCCTGTAGTAGAAGTGCTGCACTTCGAAGTAATTTTTATCATACCGTACACCACATATTTCCTACACATCTCTTTGATTGGATAAGTTCAGGTGACTACCTATTATGAAACGGAATCATTGTTCTATTCCATTATTTTTTTCTTAATTTGTTCTACTATTTTAATAGAGCAGGAGGATTAACTTCTTCATTTTACACCTTCAGTGTAACCAAGTTATTTCTGCAGTGTCTTCCAGTAATATTTTTCAGAGAACTACTCTATTACTGTTAAAAATTACTAAATTTCTAGTGAGAGTTCCTCTTTTCCTGGAAAGAATTTCAGTAACTTGTACACATTTCAAAATAAACTACTCAGTTGAAATATGTACTTCCCCAGAAAAATGAATCTTTCCCCTTTTAGGTAAATACCTAAGTAAAGCTTCATGACTAAGATTGTTTTTACTGTTGTCAGTCTCATCTAAAAATGCTGCAACTCACTGTTTTTCATTTGGACATTTACTGTTTAATAATTACTGTTAACACTACTATTCTAAGCTCACAGAGCCGTTCCTCTCTTGAATGTTTTGCTTTTTTCCCTCTTCCTTAAGTATCCATTTGGCCACACTCATCTGGTGAAAGAGAATGGTTTACCTTTTCAAGTCTCAATGATTTTTTAAACAGTTTTTAAGACAGATGAGTACTTGCTATTAAATGCAGGGAAAAGATGGGAAAATAAAGAGAAGATGCTACCACCTTTGAAAACTTCTGTTGAAATCACAAACCTGAGACAAATGATGATAGTTTTATATTTTAACAACCAACCAGGTCTGGTCAACCTTCAGTGTTATTTTTTTGGTCCTAACTGCACCAAAGTCAATGCTTTGCAGCATTTCGGCACCTTAATTTTCTGTCCAGTACAGCAACATAATGAAACAAACAAGATACAATCAGACATTTTCTACACTGTATTTTGTTAAGACATTCTAAATACTTCCTATAAAATAAATAGCTTGGACTTAAAACATCTTCACAGTGGAAAAGAAGGAAGGGAAGAAGAATTCTGAAGTGTAATTATAACCAAATATGTAAAAAAACCAAACCAAACAAAAAAAAAATCACAAAAAAACCCCTGCTCCCAAACAAACAAATAAACACACAAAACCCCACAAAAAACCCAACACAACAACAACAACAAAACCAAATCAACTTTCTGTCCCTGCTGGACAATATGTGCATTTTGAAATTACAGCTCAGATCAGAGGAACAACGTGCTCCCCATTAAAACCTCTATCTCTCTAAAGGATATTACACATTGAAAATTAACAGCTTACACCTCCTACTTTCTCAACTAAGCATTCTCAGTGAGAGGAATGGAATAGGACTGGGACTCCTGGTTCATAAAGTCAGATCTTCAATTCCTCATATACAATCACATCTTCCATACCATCACTTACTACAAAAATTTTCAGCAGAGAAAAAAATCAGACTTCCTGCATGTCCCCCACTGTTAGAAGACAGACTCGTCCAGATCTTACATTTCAGGCAGACTTATTTATGAGCAGGGTGATTAACTCTTGTATTGCCATTGGTCAAAATTATCTTTTTTCCTTTTTCTTATTCACTTCTACTTCCAGCTAGTTATAGAGAGCTGTTGTACCGGCTTTGAAAATTTCTTTTGCTAACCTAACCAGCAAGATTTTTCAGGGTATGCCAGTAAAGCATTTTGCAAACAAAAGCCAGCTTTTCTGCTGGAGCTCTTGAAATTCCTGGTATAACACAGATGGGTGCACCTGCGCATCCACACACCTTTTAAGACTATTTGAGTAATACAGATGAAGCCTGACAGAACAATAGCATGTAGATATTCCATGTGCTTTTCACAGTGTCATAGAGATCTGCTCTGACCCAGTTCAGAACAGGGACTTAGTATTTTATTGTCTTTGTAATTCTTGAATAACTTGAAGTCCTTCTATGAAACAGGAGAACTAAATTTCTAATATTAAAAAAATAAAAAGGTAGAAAAATCCTTTGCTGTGAAGGAAAGACTGTCCAACTCTTGTTTCCTTGTCTACTTTATCTATCTCAAGAAAATGAACAAAGCTTTTCTATGAAATCTGGCTGGATTCTTTCCTAGTGAAAAGGTACAGATCTCTCTCTCCTGACTTATCAGCATGCTGAACAATATCTCAGGTAATTCTGGCCTTCAAAACCGACAAACCTTTAGGATTTAAATTATTACTGCTAATATGTAAACTGCTATTATGCAATTTTAAATAACTGAATATCTATCCAGTTCCACTTAGAGAACATTCAGAGGTGTCTATCTCCAGGTTCATAAGTGTTGTCAGAAGGAATGGATTGAGAGCAGTACATCTGCCCACAGCATGTATGCCTTTCATTTATTTTTCCTCTTTTCTTTGAGGTAGAAAGAGATATTGGAAAATTGCACATGTCTCCTTTTAATTACATTTGTGTCTCATGTCCTGGGGGAGACCAACTTCTCTCTCCCTCCTTGTTCTCAGACCATTCCAGAGCCTTGAGGTAAAGAGGGGGAACTGTGAGCATGGACCGGTGTCAGTATTTTCATTCCCCTACATTTGTGTGTGGAAATACTTGGAATACAATTAAACCTTCTTCTGTGTTTGATGCATGACTGTACTTGGGCTGAGATTTTTCATGTTAACAGGAACTGAAGAAACAACTTTTGAAGAAACCCCTTAAAAGAAAAAAATCAAACAACCAAAACCATGAATGATCATACTCTGTCATTTGTAAAGAATTAAGGAATGAATCTCAACATTTCAAAATGTATCAATTTTCACTGTATCAATTTCTGCTCATTTTCAGAATATCCTTTTAAAATGATTATTTATGACTGAATAATGCATAGACTTCAAAGTGATGAAAAGCTAAAATAAACAAATATTTAAGAATTATGCAGATAAAATAATCAAGCATCTTAAAAAGACTATTTCTAATGGACCATGCACATCTGTCAAAGGGGTAATCAGTTTTATTTCACTGGACATTTCAGTTTAACCGAACTGCTTTACTTTAACTGAAGAAATGTCCAGTGCCTTTGAAAAAAGAGTTCAAGCCAAATACATTATTGTTCCTGTACTGCAGTCTAATATATGAATTTGCTTATACACAGAAAGACAGGCTGTAATTTTTTGTGGATTTTAATTTGCAGTTAGGCAGAACGTTTACTAAATTGTAATGCAGCACTTCTGATTAAAAGGTAAATGTTGTGTTTCTGCAGTTTTATCTTAATGGTCTTTTGAGCCCCCATCCTACTTCGAATACCTATTGCCTTTTGTAAAAGGCTCCACATTTTCACATATGTAACTGTTCACTCCTAAACGTACACACCTACAGACTAGCAGTAATAAACTATATACAATGGAAATTTTATTAAGTGTGAAAACATTGCATTTTTGTTTCAAATAATGTCAACCCTTTAAAGTTTGCTGGTTTCTCTAAATGAATTAAAGGTTACCTCTGCATTTAAGTTGTCTGCAAGGCTTTCAAGAAACTGGCTTTCAATTGGATTCTGCTGAGTAAGAAGAGTCAGGTAATGACTGAGTTTATCGTGAGTTGTAATAATGATGCCTTCTCCAAATTTGTCAAACTGAGGCCGTCCAGCTCGACCAAATATCTGCATGACATCTAAAATTCCAAGGTCAACAAAGGAGCCTCTTTTTGCAGCATATATTTGTGTTCCCTGGTTGAGGAAAAGTTAACAAAAATTAACATAAATACACATGAATATAATCCTGATGAGCTGAATACCAAAATTAGGCAAATATAGCATGATTTCAGAAGTGTACTTTAACTAATCCTTTCCTAATCTTTGATATATTTAAATCTTTACTATACAAACTAGACTCCCACTGGAGAGAATCAGTTTAATGAGATATAAATAACATTTCGAGTCAATCAGACATTTCCCCTCCAGGCCCAAAACTCACAATAAAGATCTTGCTATCTATATGCCTTTACAGGTTTCTTTTAAGAAGGACAACCTGTTTGCAGAGTAGGGAAAGTTCTTACCTTAATAACAACAGCATGAGCAGGCAGATTGACACCCCAAGCAAGTGTAGCTGTACAAACTAGGACTTTGATGTGTCCATTAGAAAACAAGTTCTCAACCAAACCTCTGTCTTGCCGCAGCATTCCTGCGTGATGAATACTAAATCCATCTGGAAACAGCTCACGTAACTGCTTATTTCTGGATCTCTGTACCTACAGTGGACAAGAAAAATAATTAAATTCACTTCCAATTACAGTACAAGAAGTATTGTATTAAAAAATTACAGGGAAAAAATTGAATATTATTGTGAGTCATAAGAAAGAAACTATTCCTATTATGTCAGACGTTTCATCAACACCAACGTATCAGAGTTTTATATAAATGAATTTTTCTACATTTATTTTCCAAAGAATACACTTAACTATTTAAAAGATTGTAAAAAATTGTAAGAAGTTTAATCCTTGTACTAAAGTATTGCTTCACTTAAACAGAGACCCAAGTTCACTGATAGTAACACTGAAACTGAGAACTCATGTAGCACTTTTCCTTAAAAGCAGCTCTTAGAGACTATGCAGGCAGCTAGGACAGGCTTAAGGCAGCAGGCCACACACTGTACTTTACAATAAGAAGGGGATACCCTTCCCCACCACCAGCCATTGCATCAGTGTGGCATAGTGGAATCAAACTGTTCATCCACCCCTCATTTTTACCTTCCTCGTACATAGGAGGCTGGGATCTCAGACTGTAAAACCTCAAGTTCTCCTGTCTCCCACAGGGCATGAGGTCTGTGAGTATTATTTCTGGGTGCTGGCTTTATCATGCTTCACCTAAACTGAACACTGACCCAAAGTTATGAAAAATTAATTTCCCTGATTTGCCACAAACACTCCTGGGTTTCCTCCCATCTCTTTCACATTCTGAGCTGCTCTGCTCACTGCCTCCTAAAATCAATTGCTGCTAAATATGACACCAGGAGGGTTGTGGTAATGGTGACTCTAGTCTTTCTCTAGGCCAGATTTCTTTGTCAGCAGAGATTCTCCACTTTTCCATAGATCAGAGGAAGGTTAAGTAGTCTTTGACTCTCACCGTATTTTTAGCTCCGTATATTACAGTGAATTAATTCCAGATAAATTCAGATTATTATTATTATTGCTGTTGATGTTATCACATCTTCACACTTACCAGTACCTGACACACAGCCACTGAAAAGTTGATTTATGGGATAGAGAGTGGGTAAAGCAAAGCAAAATATGGTTCACAGTACTGGCATGCTGCCAAACATGAACAATAAATCTCTGCAAACACAGAAATAAATAGGGAGATGGGAATGCAATTATAAAAGAGGCCATGAAAAGAAAAATATTGTAGGAAAATCACATTTCTCGGTTTCTCAATTATCCAGCTTCTCAATATCTGATCTTTCCTGCTTTAGCAGTAATTATTTACTGTTCATTTAAAGAAATCAAACTTGGCTTTTAAACTACACATGACTTTTTGGCAAATTTAATTAACTGCTGTAGTGCTTGAAAATGAATAAATAAGAAATTGAGAAAGTGGCCCTGCAGTTCATGAAGCTTATTCTTTAAGAGCTAACAAATGGAAACAAGTATTTCATAAAGAACATAGATGTACCAAGGTTTGCACTTATTGATTATCAACAAGGAATCTCATAGAAGATTGCTGAAAATTCACTGAGAATACCTGTGAGACAGAAATTTGGATTGATCTTGAGTACATTTGGAATGTGTTGCATACTTTTGTTTGTAGCTTGATTGATTATGTTGTTTAATGTGATTGAAATACAGGGCAATATACTGATGGAAAAATAGTAAAATTGGGTACTATATATAGAAGGAAACTGTATTTGTAAATGGTTAGGAAGTACAGTTTCACCAGTTTGAGAGAAAGGAACTTGTGAATAAAGGCAAAAGGAGGAGGAAGGAGAAGAGTTTGTGACAGAAAACGTTAATATATGGCAATGGAAGTCTGACTTCAATTACTTACAAGCTTAAGATTAACCAACTGTTTAAAAATATGTAGGTATACCTAAATGTATCCATTCAGTTGCATTTAGAAAGAATATCCACATACCCTAAAATCTACCACACATTCTAAAACAACATATTAGAAATATTTAATATGCACAGGGTTTTTCTGTTCATTTATTGAATCTATGAAGTGCTAGACTTCCAGGTTACACATTAACTGGCTTAGAAATACATGAAATATTTTTTTTTCAAAACAGAAGATGATGAATTTTTTTTTAATAAAAAACTGCAGCCCACTTTCCACACAGAAAAAACCACAAATACCAAAGAAATAAAATTACTAATTATTCTGACTCCCAGGCATCTATCAGTAAGACAAGAGGGCATGGTCTTAAGCTATGCCAGGGGGGGTTTAGGTTAGATATTAGGAAGAAATTCTTTACAGAGAGAGTAATCAGCCATTGGAATGGGCTGCCCAGGGAGGTGGTGGATTCTCCATCCCTGGAGGTTTTTAAGATAAGACTGGATGTGGCACTTAGTGCCATGGTCTAGTAACCACGGCGGTGTTGGATCAAAGGTTGGACGTGATGATCTCAGAGGTCCTTTCCAACCCAGCTGATTCTATGATTCTATGAACTGCACAGAAATCAAATTAATTTTCTTTCCATAAGCTTTAAATTACTAAGATACAAGGCAAGTTAGTTCAAGAACAATGACATAATCCAATTTTATGAAGTTACCACTGACAAAATAAAAAAAAAATCCCATATCTCAGTGATGGCTTGAAGTATATCCTTTAACAGCAACATATTTGCAAACAAACCTTTTAAGCCCTTGTGGTACTTAAACAAACCTTTTAAGCCCTTGCAGGGTTATTGTATTAAATCAGGATGTTAATGGTTGCACAGAGAACAAAACTAACAACTTCTAATAAAGGAGGTAAACTATAAAAAGTTATACTGCTTCTACCTTTTGCTATTACAGACTAAAACGTTTTGCTTAAAATTTATACAAAATGTTACTAAGTGTCTCAGGTGTATGGAGAAGTTGTTATTATGAGGTCTAGCACTGGTCTCCAGATTAGAATTGATTTTCTTTCCCTCCCTTATTGCTCAAGAGGGCTGCAGATTTATGACCTTTGCTTACAAGTGTGTATGCATCTAAAACAGTATGTGTTAAATAAATTCCTAGTTTAACTTGCTGCCACCTATATTTCTCTTTTAAATGTCTTGAATTTCTTGCAGTTTTTGATTAAGATACAATAAAAATGTCACAATTAGACATAGAAAAATGTCCTGCTTGATTTTAATGAGAAATGATGCAAACATCGAAGAAAAAAAAAATTAATCAACTTTAGGGTATTTCAGCTAAAGACTTAAAAAAGACAACACCCTTCCTTACCCTTTTCATGCATCTGGTATCACAAAGTTATCAAAAGAAATATGAGCTGCATGCTTTTTGTCTGAAATACTGATACTGTGAACCAAATAAAGAAATATTAATAGACCCAAAGATTTTTTTATTGTATTTAAAAAGCAAGTAAAAAAGACTAATAAAACTTGATTATGAGAAGCAGCTGCCAATAAATTACTTCTTTATAAGTAAAACATGAATTTATGTCTTTTTTATAGATCTCCAATTGCTACACTTTTCTAGGACAGATAAAGTAGATCACCACTAATAACTAGGATCTTTTTTTCTGTAAATAATTTTTCCTTTCTGCTTCCTCATTTTAAAGATATTGTTTGCAATTTTGAATGTTGGTAGTTTTTCTCACTAACAACACAGTTTTTGACTCATATATTTTCTTTCAATAACAGAAATGGCGCAGGCCATTCTAGCATTTTTCTAACTATCTCCTTACTATAGCAAAACTTCATGCTTGTGACCGTATGATTCAATCACTGTAATTTCCTTTCTGTGGAGTTCACAACAGGGCAGCACTTGCAGTTTGTTCAGAATGCACCATTATATTTGTTCACTGGTTTGAGCAATTCTGAGCAATTTACTCCCATCCCTCATTCTCTGTACTGTCCTGACACCCTGCAAAGTATGAGCTCTTAATTTTGAGGCCTCATTAGCCTCACTTGATGAGTGTTGGTGCTCAGGCAGCACAGACATCACAGACACCTAAACCAAACAAAGTAAGGTATCTTTTGCTGCAGCCTTCAATGAAGAGTAGTTTTAATTGTACTACTACTGTGTGATGAATACAATTCAATTATATCCAAAACTGATTTGTAACTTTCCTGAAGACATCAAAAAATGTCTTTCAAACTGTTTTAAGTCCCAACAAGATAAAAGCCTCCTCTGCCTCATTCATGTTAATAACACCGTTGAATCTGCTCTGCTCGTTCATTTAAAAAATACTGATTGCCTTTCAAAGTTTATGAGATCAACGTAAGATGGAAGAAGTTGCCCATCTACTCTGGAAGTAAAGATCAACGGGGAAAGGGAAATTGAAGAGTCCATCCATGGGTTTATTCCTGTTTCTTAAATATAAAATCTAGGTCTCAGAGAAATGGAAAGAAATGATAATTCATTATTTTTGCTCTTCAGAATTTACTACATTCATATTGCCTATTAATTTATCTGTATACGTAAAAGTTTTATTCTTTTATTTCCAACTGCTGTTTCAAAGGGGCAAACCCAAAACTTAGAGTAAATAAAATCATAAGAGGGTTTTTTTATTTAAATATGAATTCAAAATATAGTAATTTCTTGCTACAGGGAAAAAAACCCATGAGACTCCTTAATATGCAGTTAGAGCAAGTATATGGAACTTAGACAAAATACTAACCCATGAAAGATAAGCAGCAGCACTATCTGACAGTTTATCAAAAAAATGGACATGAAGTCCATTGGAGTCATTAGACACATTGGAGTCTAAAGGGAGAAAAAAAAGGAATGCATTTGAGCTACAATGACTTTACCTGAGGACTGTTCTTTTATGAAGTAGAACTGTTATTTGTATTATTTCACTTACACTGTCTACATAATAACTAAGCTATTAGCAGCTGTTTGTAGGACAAGGATTAAGTGGCATGTTATGGGGTAACTAAGACTAAATTATTATTTTATTACAGAAACAAGGAATTAACTTTGAAATAATTTTTCCCTGAAGGATTTAAAAGTTGACAATATTTCTGTAATTAAGACATACTAAACAATTGGTCCTTATCTTGTATTACCTTTCATACTGCTTGAGAAACAGCAAGGAACAGGAAAATTATTAGTAATTAGTTAACACATAGTAATATGCTAAATCAGAGACAAACAATTTGTCATGAACCTCTTCTGTAAAGTTATAAATCAGTCACTTTTAAAACACCCAACAGTTCAATACATTGGATCCAGGTAGTGCTTCTGTGTTGATATGCCCTCACATTAGTTTCCTTGCTCTTTCTTGGGAACAGCAGCAGCATTAGCTTCACTGACTGCTCACTCTGCAGCTGGTTCCTGTGAAGAACCCAAAGACTACCAAGAGCTCTGCTCAGCAAGATGACATGCACGACCCAGCAGGTCATTCCTGGAGGTATGCAGGCTGCCCAATACTCTATTCTACTTAATAAGTATGCACGCTCATTTTCTACATCTTCACTCTTTTAATGTATCTAACTATTAACTTTGTATCATTATCCTGAAGTAATATCTCTGTCCAACACTTACTCTTTTACCGAGTTATAATTAGTTGGTACCTGGCAAGACAGTATTTGAAGATGGTAATTCTAGCAAACAAATGTGAATCAGTTTGAATGTCTCCTGGAAGAGTCAATAATCTAATTGTCTCCCTCTGGAGATTTAAGTTCACCTTATTAAAGTTAGAATTTTTTAAACCTATGAGTTACTGATCTGATCAATTTAATGATATCACCTCAGTAAGTTCTGTGAAGTGCTCTAAAAATAGCTCTGAAGGAGAAAGAAAGGAGAGTAGTGTGAGTGCTCCAATCAGAAGTGTTTTCTTAAAAAAAATCCTATAAATTATACTTTTATTCTCTTTTTGATTCACAAAGCAAGGAAGCATAAGGCAAAATTTCTGGCACATTTTTTCCGTTGCCCTGGCCTTATCACAGATCCTACCCTGCTTATTCCACAAAGCCACGTTTCAGCCAGTTGGTACCTTAGGGACTGATGACTACCAGTTAAAGAAGGGACCGGTATGCTGTCCAGAAATGTCTTGCCTTATTCAGTGTGTTCTTTTTACAGTATACTGTTACATCATAGCAGCCCCACCTTTTTGTACTGAAAAAGTTACATGGTGCATAGTGAATGAAATATTCCACGGGAAGAGGAAGAATAGCAATCAGATTAAAAACCCTGAACATCAGGTAAATATTTACTCTTTGATTCCTCACACCTGTAATCAAAAATCATAAGACAGAAGTGTTTCCAAACCTCACTGATGAGAAAAGCTAGGAAATTTAGTGTAATGTTTTGGGCCAGCCAGACAAGCCAAGAATGAAAGAATCATGAATGCAAGTCTGACCATGCACAAATGATGGATTTACAAGTTATCGAGGATGTTGACATAGTTTCAAATTACCTCACTTAATCCCTGTTATAAAGCAAAAAAAGGAACTATTTGTATAGAAAATACACTATCTCAACTTGAGCCAGAATTTTAGAACATAGACCAAAGTATCCCAACATTTCACTTCAAGCCAGACTGTGGTGCCTGTCTTAAAACTGAATGGATTACTGATTCTCAGATAAAAGGGTTTAAGAATGAAAAATAACTCTAGCAGTAGGTTTAGATAGAAAGGAAATGTTCATTATAATGACTCAGTTTAAGCTCAACCTCTCAGTGAGAATCAGTAAAAATAACAGTATTTTTCATATATTGTACGATGATAAGCATCATCAACATGCTGTTTTTTATAGCAAGTGCAATAAAAATTATATAGAGACATTTTTGTACTGCTTCAGTATAACGAAAATCTGGACTTCACAGTGAACAGCAATATGTGACTAAATGATCTCAAATCTTTTTAATCTAACTAATCTTATTAATGTCAAAACATTTCAGTTTAACAACAACACAAAAATGCACATCAATTAAGCTTGAACTGACTGTATAGCATCACAATTCTGAATTGCAAGCAAAATCATGTAGAGCTCTTATTTGCTTTCTCATCAATTTAGAATTCAACCATTCTCTCTCTGGGAACAGGTGTATGATACATGTAAAGCACAGCAAGGTATCTATTCTCCAGCCATTGAGACAGTAAGTCCTGTTGTCATATTTGTTAAACACTTGGAGTACACAGATGAGAAAAACATCAATCTTGGTCTGTTTTGCTGACAGCAGAAGTTTTCAGCATAGTGTTAGAAAACTAGCCAGTAGGGAAGATATACAGCATGGAAAGAAATTGATAGAGAGAGAGAGAGAGAGACAGTTTGATGACATGCAAGGATGAATCTGTACTGGTTTCACTTTGAATAATGACAACCTCTGGAGACCTAGTTAAACCTTTTGTTGCTGTGCTTAACTGTGCAAAGATTTCAATATTTCTGCTTCAACAGGAAACTGATACTTCATGGTGCCTATATAAATATTTTTTATATTTGAGAATGCCTCCTTTGCTTTGTAATACTCAAAACTGCCATTCTGCTGAGCCATGACAACACTGAATGTATTTTCAGTCTGAGACAATGAAAGCAGAAAGTCTTTTCAAGTTCTTTCCAGTACTGCTGCAGCTTAGTTATTACACATCATAATGACTTTTAGTGCAACTCCTTCTCAAAGATGGTACTGACCGAGACACTATTAACACAGCAAGAAAAAAAACACTGTGAACATTAAGTGTATTTCTCATTTCACAATTAAACCACAAATGCCCACTCAACTTCTATGCAAAGGATTCTCCAGAATGGAATTTCCCTTACAAGTTTTATAGGTAATTGGAAATGTGCGACACCAATTCATAGTTTATGGTGTTTTCAAACAGTTTTACACTAGCATAATTATGTATGAGCATGAAAAGCTGAAATATATGTTAAACCGGGAAAATAAGTTTTAGAGAGATGAACACTAAGCATTAAATGTCTTTTGATTTAGTATTATGGCTTGGTTTCTTCAGTTTTCTAACTTCTGCCCTACACAGCATGGAAAATAAGCATAACAATACTAAGAAGACAATACGAAAAAATACGCAAGTCAATAATTAAGTGGTAGAAATTCCTAAATGAAAAAATGTTACAATTATATTCACAACTCATTAAATAATTTGACCTATGTAACTTGAACTTCAACAAAAAAACCCACAAACAAACTGGAACATCAGACTGTTTGCAGCACCATAAACCCAAACTTTTTTCACTGACACTTGTGTAATATGAAGACCAATAAGAAAATTCATTATGTAATTAGTATCACATAAAGGTTTTCTTAGAAGTAAAGACATTTTATTTCCCCGGTGCCTTAGCTATTTTAAAAGAATTTCAAAGATTCCTTAATAACACTTTGTAGTTCAGGGTCCCCAAATGTTAAATCTTACAAGACAAGCACTTCTCAGAACTCTCTAAAGGATATGAAAGATTATACATGTTTATTATTTGCATTTTGCAATGTTCATATAGTAACACCTGATAATTATATTAAGTGATAATTACTTTATCTGATAAAGTACTTACACGAAAAAAAAATCTCTTAAGAAACCAATAGATCTTTAAGTGGTGAGACCAGTGAAACGTGGTTTCCTATGAATTTTATATTCCTTGTGTCCCTCTCCCAACTTAAATGCATGTTCCATCAGATTTCCATAAACTTATCTGTCCCAGAATTATTTCCCTGCCTTACTGTTTCATAAATTTTTCCACTGTACCCTCAGGACAAAAATATACATGTACATCTTAGAAACAACATCTGTAAGGTTTACACTGATTATGAACACTGCCATCTGATTATTACTAACACCTTTGACAAATGTGTTGTCTTTTGTGTTAATTTTATTCCAAAATACTAGCAGGCTACTCTCAAGTTCTGCAACCTCAGTGAAGACCTGTGAAGCCTGTGGACTATTAAACATCATTCACAGTCGTTTTTAAAGGTAACACAATGTCTTTACACACCTAAAAGGGCGCAGAAGTAGTGTCTAGTAAGTGACAGAATAAGAAGGTTTATATCAATGTGCGCTTTTGGCCAGTAGACTTGGGAATTTAAGACAGATGGTCAGCTAAACTCAGGCAGCTATATTAGGCTTGCTGCCAGAGGAAACCAGCAGATGCAAGAAAGGAAAACTGTGCAGTCACCTCCACAGAGCTCAATTTTACAGCCAGATCCTGTTCAAATGTAGGGTATTTTCCCACAGACCTCTACTAAATTATGAGGTCCCTTATAGTTTCAAGCACTATCTACCGAAAAAAATCTGGTTTTATTACCCTTCTCTCTTGAAAAAAAACAACAAACCTCCCCTCAAATTCAGCCTTTATAGTACCAATACTTTCTGTTACTTACTAACATTATGTCTTCTACTTCATGAAACCCGCATGATAATTGCTTTGAAAAGTTCAAAAATCACAGAGATGAACACATTTATGTATAATTAAATATGGCTTTGAAAAACTGTTTTCTACATCTACAGTTCTTTAGGTATGTCCCTAACCTAGCACATACACTTCCCCTACGGCACATATTTTGGACAAATACTTTCTTTTCCTGTTCAAGGAATTTTTATAACACATTTACAGAGATCTGAGAAAAAAAAAAATTGCTTTGATGTTAATTCATTGTTCTGCTTTGAGGTTTGTAAACTAGATTAGAAATCCTTTGAAAAACTGAGGAGCTTGCTATTGTTAAACTATTGTAATTCTATTATTTTAAATCAGTATATACTGATATAATAAGAAGGATATAATCAGTTTCTTCCTCAAGATAACCTTAAATGTCTTACCCACACAGCAGACAGATCTCAGAAGAAATATAAGAAAATATCTCACATATCCAACATACCATGGAGACTAAATTACCTGCTACGGAAGGAGATAAGGAGACTGTTTCTCACTTAATAGAGCACCACAAAACAGGTGAGAGGAGAGCTGCTGTGTGGCTTGCATCCACAGTCCCTCTCCAACCCTGATTAATTTCCATTTTTCACACTCTGTTTACTTATCTTGCATACATTTGTGCTAATGACTATTCAAAAGTGTTAGATGCCACACTGTGAGCTTCATTTTCTTTAACATGTTCATTACATTAACATTCTTCTGTACAATTAATAGTCATATCTGTTCAGATCCTTCATGCATTTAGTCTCCTTAAAAACGCTTTTCATTTCACAACTCTAATGCTTTTTAAGACCAATCTCAAAAGGCTGTGAAAATTTTTAACCTAGAAGCTGAACTCATATGATGTATCTGTTGGGGTGTTCGGACTCTAGGAGGAAAGCAAATAGTAAACAATGCCAACACTTGCCTTAAAATTAGTGTATATAATTATTTATTTACTTAGTTATTTATTAGTATAAATATTCATCTATACAATTTACCACTTGAAGAAATAACACTTACAACAGAGTATCTTTGTAGTGTTTGAAGTAACAAAAACAACTGACGTTGAAGTAAAGTCACATATAACAGTAAAAAATACAAAAATAAAAAAATATAAAACCATAAAAAATAAAAAAGTTATTTCCCTACTTTAGGACTGAAAGCTAATACTATCTAAATAAAATAGTTCTATAACACTGCAACCACATTCATGACATATTAATAGCTTTCCTAGATAAAGACAATCACTTGATCTGACTTTACAGAACTGAACCACACACCATGGCTCAGTGCCAATGCAAATATCATATTTGGAGTGTTACGTAACACATACACACCACAGGGTTATCACCAGGATATCAGATTTCAGTGGTTTCAAAATGGTAATACTGAATTATGAATTAAAATCAGAATAAAAAGGAGCGAAGAACCTCTGACTCTCACACTTCGAACAAACTTATAATGAGAATTCAGTGTGACATATACTTCTGAAACTTTTAGTTGTGCTTGATTTTCTCATTTTGCACTTTGAAAGCCCACATAAAATGTGGGCTTTCAATATGTCACCTATAAAATGAACATAAACAAAATAATTTAGAAATAATAATATAAAATACACAGAGGATGAAGAAAACCTCAAAGATCATCAAGTCTAACCTTTGACCTAATACCACCATGCCCACTAAACCATATTGCAAAGTGCCAAGTCTTTTTTGAACGCTTCCATGAATGGTGTCACCACCAGTTCCCTGGGCAGCTTGTCCCAATGCTTGAGAGCCCTTTTGGGGAAGAAATGTTTCCTAATATCCAACCTGAATCTCCCCTGGTGCAACATAAGGCCATTTCCCCTTGTGCTATTACTAGCTGCCTGGGAGAAGAGTCTGACTTCCACCTTGCCACAACCTCCTTTCAGGTAGAGAGTGATAAGGACACCCTGGAGCCTCCTTTTCTCCTGCCTGAACAACTCCAGCTCCTTTAGCCACTCCTCATAAGACTTGTGCTCCAGACCCTTCATCGCTTCTGTTGCCCTTCTCTGGACACACCCCGGCACCTCAATGTCTTTCTTGTAGTGAGGGGCCCAAAACCGAAAGTGGGATTCAAGGTGCAGTCTCACCAGTGCTGTGCACAGGGGAACAAATACTGCCATAGTCCTACTGGCCACACGGTTTCTGATAAAAGCCAGGATGCTATTGGCCTTCTTGGCCACCTGGGTACACTGCTGGCTCATATTCATACTGCAAAGCAAAGCTAGTGATCATATCAACACTCATCTTTAGAAATTGGTTTACATTATAAGAATATTTTACTTTGCAAATTCCAATCTAAACATCTGAAAGTCATTCAACAAAAGTATCTTCAGTTAATTTTGTATTTGGGTATCAGTTAATTTTTAAATTGATTTTTCAGATGCAAATATGGAATTGCCAATTCTGTTGTCAAAGAAATTTTACACAGAATGGAAACAGCGGGGCTATGTTTACCTATAACACTGGTCTTAGCTCTACTATTCCCAGTGACCACTCACTGGGAAGAGGGAAACTGACTGAGACTGTTTTCTCTGATATTACCAGACAGTCTTTCTGACAATATCTATAGAAACAGACTGATGACTTCTAATTCTTAGCATAGCATTTTCATGCTTTAGATCAACCTAGAACATACTTCCTACTCTATTTCTTATTTGAGGGGGCATCATTTGAGACAGGTTGTTCCATCATAGTTGTTTGATCTGCGTACCGCAAGTATGGAAGGTAAGAGGGCTGGCTAATGCTGTCTGGTGCAGAAAAATATCTCCAGAAAGTAAAGTAACTGCCTGACCTTTTGAGACAGACCAATTGACTTTTGAGACAGGCCACCAGCTTGGTATGGTAGGGTTCAGTCTGAGATTAAAAGTAGATGTCTGCATACAGGTCTGTACATCTGCAGGAGGAATCTGAGCACCCTTCACAGTCAATGGAATCAAGCGGCAGGGCTCGTACAGCGTTTCTGCTCCCTGACTGCCCCATGTCTGCTCAGGGTTGAACTCAGGCATGCTCTTGGCTCCACTGGTGAAATTCAATGAACTCCACCAACTACAACAGGGTCTCAGACACATCACACATTTGTAGTTACCATATGCAGTCTCCTAAAATCCACGTGCCACAATTTTAGCCTGAAAAGCACTTCATGTTTCAAATTTAGACTAATGAACATGAATTATCCTGGAAAGAATAAAAGACAAATTAGATCCTCAAATAGCTTTCCATTGCAACAAATTTCTATTGTAACTGACTCAGGTGGCATTGTCTCAACACTCCCAGATGGCACACATCACTAATAACTCTTAATTATCACTCAATATTCCAAGCAAATTGGAACTTACATTATCTGTCTTCACACTAATCTCTGCTTATTCTGATACACATACATTAAAATTAATCAGATCGTCCTACGTTTTAAATGGTGAACATAACAGAACTGAAGAACATAATTATAAAAATAAGAATGGAGACTTTACATCCTCTCTTTTGATGACAATGGCAACTTACTCAGGGGACATTATTTATTATACATTAATTTCAGACTTTTTAGAAGCTCCAAATATAATTATGCACCCTAAAAAATTCCTATAGCCCTTTCTTTGCCATTGACAAAAAGATGCAACAAATTCACAGAATCTGGCATCACCAGATGCATAGGTTGTAGTGCTACTTAAAAGTATGACAAGACATAGTTTTTCTACCTGTGACAAAGTTGATAATGACAAATACCATAACTGAAATGTTCCGAAACTGTTGGTGTCAGAAAAATAATGGGATTAAATGCCTAGTTAATCTCATTTTTCCCCAACAAGAAAAAAAGATAAGAGTTAAGTGATTTTTCTTATCTGTGCAATTTCTAGAGTTATTGGTTTAATTTTTAGTTTGAGAGTAAAATTCAAGAGTTTTGTGTTTGATGAAATAAGTTGACTATGAAATCCCAAAATTGTCTGAGATTCCTGAGAACAAATTCAGTGACAGAGGAAAAGAGGTTTCCACTAATATCAGAAGTAAGTATAAATGCCTTAACCCTACCCCCTCAAAATCCCAAAAGAAAATGCTTTGTAGAGTACTGGTACTGTTTCAACCTCCACTGCTAAAACACAGTATATACTTATACTACAGCACAGAAAACTGAATCAGGGAAATCCAGATTGCTGCTTTAACTGATGACTTCACATATTTACATCAGCCCCTTTAAAGTCACAATAAATGTTGACATTTCTCGACCAGAAACTCATAAAGCTATTTCACAAATCTGTGTTCAAGGGTAATCAGTTAATCCTCATGCATTTTCTCCAACTAATCCCCGTTCTGATGCCTGAGGCTAATTTCATACATATATTTCATAAGAGTAAATACAAACTTCAAAGATATAGATACTGCTTTTTCATGTTTACTATTAACTTTGTCTGGTAATCAGAACAATGACTAACAAATATAGAAAAATAAATGCTTAAAACTGTCAATTTTTTTTAGCTTCCTAAAACATGCATTGTTCAAGGATATTTTTTTTAAGCAACAGTGAACACAGTCCATATTATATTAGTATACATATATAGATATATGTGCAAGTATATTACACATTATAATTATTACATATGCATCTTATCTGACTCGCATTTTATCCTATCATCCATTAAAGTATGCAAGGAGAGAAAAGGAAAGGAATAAAGGAGGAAATAAGAAAAAAATTATCTCAGAAATTTCATACAAACATAAAGAGCCCATCCTTCAGGTCAGGCAGAGAGCTGTGCCTCAGGCTAGATGCCTGGAAGTCGAACATATTTGTGTATTTATTTTTAATTCTCAGTCTTCAGCTTGCTCTGAAAACAAGGATCAAGGGCCTTTCACCGACCATAAAATCAGCATCATACATGTGCAGTAAAAGGTACGGCCTCAAGGTGGCTCTCAGTACTCAGAATTGGAAACTATGACTCTGAAAATGAAATAAAGAAGAATCTCGATTGACTTTGTTTTCTTAAAATTGTAACTGTTATGTTTCACCTCTCTTATTCTTAGACACATTTATTTCCACACTAGGAAAATAGTTTGAAGGTATTTTAAATTTGTTTTGTTCCTCAATATTATGAACCCTTGTATAAAGAATTCCAATGAGAGATTTCCATGCTCAATCTATAACAGCATCAATTTCCTATAGTCACATATTTCTCCCAAAATCAAAGTCCTTTTGAAAGTTAGAATTTATATATACATAACTGAAATAACTTATTTACTGTTTCTGATTAAATTAGTCGTCAACTATTTACCAGTACTAGTTCTGTTTCATGATGAAAACTATGAAGTTTCTACCCAGAATATGAATTTGGACATGGACAGCATCTTATGGATCTTGATTTTTCCCAATGTATTATTTATGTTCCCAATTATCTCTTTATTTTTCCATTTACAGGCTTATTAATAGTTGTGAGTTTTGCTGGCAACCTTCCACCCATTTCTGTAATCATTTTAGTTTCAAAAACACGTGTTTGCATTTAATGTCTATTTTTCCCACAAGTATGAAAATCTGAAATTTAATGAAACTGGACCACATAGGAAAAAATAATAAATAGGGCTATGACGGTCAAATCTATAAATGTGACAATAATCAGTAAATACCTGATTCTGAACCAATGAATTGTAGACCTATATAGCATTCTGCAAATATAGGAGCCTCTTAGGACACTCATCTTGGATATTTTCCTTAGACAAGAGATCTTGGTGTTTACTTCAAGGAATATGCCCCCACACAGGAACAAAATCTAGAGAATACCTGAAAATAACGATTATACCTGTTTTGAAATTGCAGTCCCATGGAGGAAAAAACTGGATATGTTTTCAATACTATACTACAGTACAAACACTTCTTAACTAAGCTACAACTAGTGAATCAAGAGCCCAGAAAATAATTTCTGAGTGTAAAAGAATTGTAAGTAATACTGGTGAATCTATATGAGTGCTTTTAATCCCTGAATCACTGGGACAAATTCACATTTTCTCACTGCTTTTAGTTCCAGAAGCTTGCAGAAAATTCACATCTGCAAAAAGTTAAACACTGCGCTGTGTTTTCTCTGTGAAACGCTATTTTGTGTTGTATTAAGTTGTGTCCTTAGGGCTTACTCCAAAGCCAACAGTCTATTTTCCATTAGTTTTAGTATGTTTTCCAATGAGATCCTTCAACTGCAAACTAGCCAGGACGCTGTTGAATTATTCAGCAATACTACAGTTTAAATGAAAGCACAGAAATACAATATTAAAGCTTTCAAACACTTCAAATTTCTGATTGTTGTCCTTGATAAACATACAGAGCACAATACTTGAAAAAGAATCAAAGACTTTGCACTAGAATTCTACATTTGATTACAAAATTAATGCATATCAAAGCCAGAGATAGCTGCAAAGAAAAAAAGTGCAGTATCTTTTATCCTCATTTTCATGCAATGGCCTTTGATTTCTGAGCTAAATGCTATTATTATTACCGCTATTATTATTACTACTATTATTATTACTACTACAATAAAGAGTTTAGAAGGGCTTTTGCAATGCTTTTGATACTCTAAAATCAAGAACCTCAGGGTTTACCATCCAGTACTCGGCTTTTAGCATTTGGTGAACAGTTCTCAATATTTGAGAATTTCCAAATTCATAAGCCAATGTTGAACTAACTTCCTACAGTTTTTGTCTGGAATATCTAGCACATTAAATACTAAACTAGAGGTTATAACCTTAAACACAGAAATAATGCCAGTTTTGAACATGGCAAATTCAAATTTTATCTCCTGGTGTTAGTACTCCTAAATCATACAGGATCCCCTATAGAAAATGAGAGGTACTCATAGTAGGTAGCAGAAATCAACATGGCTTCTTCAAAGACTCTGCTCAAGGTCATCATTCAAACAGATAACATATTTTTAAATTAGAATAAAGAACATGTTTTTACAGAAGCTCTTACACTTTCTTATTTGGAAAAAAACCCCAATAGAATTCAAAAGAAAAATGTATCAGAAACTCTGACGCTTTCAAGGTTGATGCATAAGATTTCCAAAGCGGAGGTTGAATTTGCCAGTGAAAACTGAGCAGCAACCAGTAAACATTGCCCCTCAAAGAACCAAGATGCTGAAAACTGTTCTGATCACAAGTATTTTGCTGGTGTGCAGGATAGACTATTTCAGCTCTTGTTGAGTTCAGGCAATCAGGAGCTGTACAAATAACATCTTCCCCTAGGTAGGAACTACTATGTTAGCCCTATTTATTGTTCTTATTTGAAGATATTCATTGATTGTTAGGAAAAAGTTATCTTGGTAAAATCTTTTTAACTTATTTTTAGCTATGCAAACTTCATTTTGGTCTTAGTCCTGTTGTATCTATTGGGAAACATGGACAATTTGCTTTTTATTTTAGAACTTTTGCTAAGCTTCATCAAAATCTTCTCATATTTAAGGAATTTGCTAGTCTATGTTGACATCTGTTTCAGTAACTCACATTTTCTCAATTTCTGCCTTATGTCACTGCAAACATTCACCACAGAAGATGAAATAACACATGTACTTTTCTTCCAGAGGTGGAAAACTATCACAATAAAGCAAAACTTATGTAAGAATGACTGTTTTCAGTAATGCTTCAAATATGTTTCATTAGACATTTTTAAATGGCTGGAAAGATCAGAGATCTGAAGGAAGGCTACAAAAGATATTAACATTTGGTTTCTATTGCAAGGGACACAAAACATAAATGTGAAAAGCTTACTCATGAAGTACTGGGCAGGTTAGCAGTACGGGGTACCCTGCCTGCGCGAGCACCGTCAGAAACATGACAACTCTACTATATGCTGACATTATTTGTTATTAAAGAGGCAACAAATAACTATATATTTTATTAAAATTAAAATGGACCAAAGGCTGATTAACTAATTGTTGACATAAATATAAATATACCATAATGCCTATAATCACACAATAGCTTTAATATATATGTAATCTATAAAATAATCACAACTTAAGTTCCAGTAGTTTGACTTAAAAAAATAAAATATTTTAAAATATTTTCTAACATCTTCTAACAATTCTAATTATCAAAAGAAAAAAATAATCTTCCACAAAGAGAGGATGCTGTTGCAAAGTTTTACTTATCTAATTAGAACTGTTTTAATTGTGATCTATACCAAGAAATATAAATACTAAGCCAAAAAATTTTAAAATCTGAAAGTCTTGTGCAAATTTTTTGGAAAAGTTTGCAGGCCATATGTATATCATCTAAAAATATGTCAAAACAGGATCTGTCCTGCTTGTCTATTGTTGTTTTTCTAGTCTTCCTTACAGGTTTGGATTTATTTTACCCAACAAAAGTCTGAAGCTGAATAAAACCACTCCTTGAGATTCATTCCAATTCATCCCACACATTTGGTGTCCAAATGTTACAGAAATATCACCCTCATTCTTAATGTTCTCTTAATACCGTGTTCTAGAGAATGCATTAGAAGTGTTAAGGCTTCTCCCTTTGGAGTACAGTAAATACTAGGACATAGGACTCCTCTTTTTTTAGAATTTCTTAAAATATGTAGGGAATATATTGTATTTGACTTGTTTGGAGAAGAAACCTGTTCTGCTGGTTCCACAGCAGCAGAAAGCAGATTCTGATGGTTCCACAGATAGGAGAGCATAAACCAAAACTTGCTTTTCATTCAAGATGGTTAACCTGATCAGTAAAGTTAATATTTGAGAGGAAGAAAACATACTAGGAAAAGACGTACTGCAGTATCAGTGTTTTTCAGTATGTCTTATCTGAGTACTAAACCGAATCAGTTTAAGACCTTGTCCACCAGAAGCCTAACAATTTTCTTGCAATTTCATATAAATAAAATCTCAAGTTCTAGAAGTTTAGAAATTTTCCATTTTTAAGCTTTATTGGCTAAAATTAATTCTTTATCTACTTGTACTGGTATTGTCCAGAGATGAGGGTCTGTTTGGTGGGATGGGGGTGGTGACTGTTAATTTTTCTAAGAACTCACAGTTGAGCATTGAAATTCAAAAATCTCCCAATACTGCTGTCTTTCTATCTGCACTCATACAGCAGCTTCTCAGAAGCCATATACTTCCAAATCTGCCTTCCATATTTTTAGCAGTTTTTTTTTCGTTCCATAATACATTATTTTCATTCCACAGTACAGAGTAAACTTCATTTTCTCCCTACCAGTTTTCATAATAGTTCAAGCCCAGCTTGTGTATACTCTAGACTTGTCAAAAACATGATGCTGTTAGTCTAGTTCCCACTAGTATAATACATAATTTCTAGTTCTAGTTCTGGTTTTTTGCTCAAAGGAGCCAAAAATTACTGACATGTTACATGTAAAAAGACGTATCCAAATACACATTTATATGATGTTCATTCAAAAAATCTCAGTTGTGGGATCAAAAGAATACTGTTCCATAATTTTTATTTTTAAATGTTCTATAATCAGTTTATGTTGGTTTTGATGCAATAAAAAGAAGTTTCTGAAATAACTGAGTTGTTCAGAAGAGATTTGGCAAATTTAGGTAAAAATTATAATTTTATTTTGATAAAGGTGATATGCAGTGGTACTCTAAAGCACAGCAATTTGTGCTTTTATACAATAACAATGCTTTTCTCCATGACAATGATTTCCAACAATCAGGGATTCTTCTGATTCTTGGCTGACTTTTGAAATCCCATTTCAAAGGATCTTAAGATGATCTCAAACCCACCAGAAGATAAAACTAATGTTGCAAAAAACTGAGGCTTCTATATTTTCTGGGTTCCTAATTATGGAGAATTGTTGATAACATAAAAGATATAGGGGATACGCTAAAAACCAGAAAGCGACTATTTAAGTAATTCAACTTAAATTGGAAAAAGAAATAAATATTTGGCAGTTTTCTAGCAAAAATCTGCACATCTTTCTGGAAGTATGCTTAATTACTTTTTAATTTGTTTTGTTTTCTCCAAACCACCTCTGGCTCCCAGTATGTGGAATTCATGGAATGTTGACTAAATTTAAATCACTCCCTCTTTATGGTTGCTTCTAATTACTCATTTAAAATTCCTAAAAGTGTGTGCTCATTTTACTTACTATTTCACAAATCGTTTTTTATTAGATGTCATTGCAAGCTTCAATGCAAAACTGCTTCTGTCCTGTTCCGATATACTCTAAATCTTGTGCAAATAAATTAAAGGAACAGTTAAAAAGCCCATGCAAATTTGACTAAATGATGGTATTTGGGAAGTGGAAAGTGGAGGACAACTAAAACAGTGAACATAGATAGCTAAACTAAACTGCATTTGGAAAGCTTTCTTATTTTGAAAATAAATGAAATCAATAATATGAATCAAAATTAAATATTTTTCTCCATCTGTTAAGAAAATTATGTTTCCTAAATAAAAAACTGAATCAAACACCTAAATGTAGCTTGGTGAATTTATTTACTTAAACTTATTCTAATCATGTTTTTAAAGAGACAGTGTGAGACAGTTTCCAATATTGCAGTAATGTTTTTTATCATGGTAGGTGTTTATGAAAATGTATTTTTCAATTATAATGGGTCAAAACCTTAAAGTTTTAAAAAAATGACAGTCTAAAGATGTCCTATACATTTATTTTCTTACAGTATAAAAAAAATAAATTTACATGAATCCTCAGGGAGCAAAAGGAACATGGTCAGTTAACAGTGATATTCTGAAGGAAAAACTTCAAGCAATCCTAGAAGAAAGCACATATATTTATTCTACAGGATAACTATGAACTGCAGGTTTTGTTCTGAATTTTATTTCAGTAAAGACAACTACAAAGGGTGCTCTCTGATGGCCTAAGTCTTTAAAGCAACCACCAACCGCTTAAAAAAACCAACACATGACATCCTTCACTTACAACACTAAAGAATAGCACTTCAGAGACTTCTAAGTCAAGTATGATGCTAGAAGAAAACTAAAATCAAGTATTGGAACTTGTAAAATTTTATTCTCTTTAATTACTGTAAAAGAAATCAAATACAGTTTCTAACAGAATGCCAATCACTGAACAGTATCAAGCCTGCTGGAGAACAATGTAATTACCTTGAAATGTGGAGATCAACAAGCAGCATCGACTGTCAGTGTACAACGCAGAAACCCCACCAATTCTTATTAACTTTTCAATCATCACTCTTCATTACTAATAACTACAGTAGCTACACTATTTCCTGGAAAATGAATTCCTAAGTAGATAGGATCTTTTTAAATGGTATTTTGTAGTCAGCGTATGGTTTCCATACTGAGCTATTTAAATTGCATGTGATCAGAACCATTTGTCAGTATGGTTTGGTGCATCTTATAAAGGAAAGGTGCCATGTTTTGGAAAAGGAATCAAGACTAAGGGTCAGCAGTAAATTAAGCGTTTTTTGCCCCCTTTTTTTTTTGTGTGTGTGTTTTTGTTTTGTTTTGGTGTTCTGTTTTTTTTTTTTTTT